>OY856187.1:5720195-6044195 GCA_963693315.1 Diogma glabrata | reverse complement strand
AAAACAAAATATATAATGATATATATATATATATATATATATATATATATATATATATATATATATATATATATATATATATATATATATATATATATATATATATATATATATATATATATATATATATATATATTTATATATATATATATATATATATATATATATATATATATATATATATATATATATATATATATATATATATATATATATATATATATATATATATATATATATATATATATATATATATATATATATATATATATATATATATATATATATATATACATATATATATATATATATATATATATATATATATATATATATATATATATATATATATATATATATATATATATATATATATATATATATATTTATATATATATATATATATATATATATATATATATATATATATATATATATATATATATATATATATATATATATATATATATGTATATATATATATATATATATATATATATATATATATATATATATATATATATATATATATATATATATATATATATATATATATATATGTATATATATATATATATATATATATATATATATATATATATATATATATATATATATATATATATATATATATATATATATATATATATATATATATATATATATATATATATATAT
This sequence comes from Diogma glabrata, assembly GCA_963693315.1. Taxonomy (NCBI): domain Eukaryota; kingdom Metazoa; phylum Arthropoda; class Insecta; order Diptera; family Cylindrotomidae; genus Diogma; species Diogma glabrata. The sequence goes on along the minus strand of OY856187.1, from coordinate 6,043,517 downwards.
ATATATATATATATATATATATATATATATATATATATATATATATATATGGGGCATTTCATATCAAGTAAGACAACTTTTGAAACCGATGTCTTGCGATCGGGATGAGAGTTGCACCAAGGTTAGTCCTATTGGATGGTAATTTAGACACCATTTTTCAACAAGATCGGTCAAGAACTCTCTGAGTTAGAGAGGGTCAAAATTTAACATTTTGATCAAACATGTGTTTTTTCCCGTCCATCTCCCTTATTACCTATTGTTCTTAGCAAAATTTGTCCCGAATAGTTTAGATAGCTATTTCTTCAATCTTTTGAAAAAAAAAATTTAAAAACAAAAAAAATAATTTTTGAACTTTGTTTTGCAAAATCAAAAAATTTTTTGACTTTTTTTCAAAAAAGGCCCTTTTGTCTTTTTTTTTATATCAAAAGAAAGCTAAGATCTTTTCCTTTAAAAGCTTTTTGGTCGTTTAGTAGGATGCGAGTGGGATATCTATCAAAATAAATGTTTTGTAACTCAAGACAAAGGTTTTTTAATTTTTAGCAAATGCACTATTTTGAACTTTTTCCTATTTGTATGTAATTGTTTCTAAAACCCCAAAAATAAAACTTATACTGAGAAACTAGACAAATTAACCTTTCCGACGGTATGTAACATACCTAACTAAAATTTCATACCCTCGATACTGTAATTCCCACAATATGTTAACCTCAGGAATAAAATCACTTTTTCTATAGAAATGTTGAAAATTAAATTTTTTTATTTATTTGTAATAATAACACTGCTCGACAAATGGTAGGGGTCAGTGATCCGCTGAGGTTCTGACTACCGGGAAAAGTTATATCGTTAAAAAAAAGTTAAACGTGTACCGGCGTTTCGCTTTCGCCTTTATTTTATTTTTATTTTTTCGTTATTTTTCAGTATAGTATATCAGTAGATTAAAGGAATTTTAATTCTTAATTTCTAAATTTGTTTCAGCAAAATCGGACTAGTCGTTCTCGAGGTATGTCAAAAAAAAGACCCCCAAACTTGACAATTTCCCCTATATGATACTTACTAACTTCAAATCAATTTATCTCGATTCCTCGATGCCGGGACACGTATAACTTTTTTTTGACCGATGTAGTCAGAACCCCAGCGGATGTATATATGAAAATATATTCATAACATTATTTAATATAATATTCAAAATATATTCAAATGAAAATATATTCAATATATTCATAAATATATTCATATATTGAGTGCTATTTGACAGTATTGTTGGTATTTCTGATCCGATTTTTGAAGCAATTCCCGTTTAATACTCTTACACCATAGCCCAACAATGAATTTATCGGTCAACGCATAATCTTAGTATTTATCAAACTCACACGTTTGAGCCCTTTTTTCACCAACTGATAAAATCGGAAAAATTTTTGGCATCTTCTTGCAAAATTTTTTTAAATTTAAATTTCCCCTCTTTTGTTTTATTACTTTGGTCTGAAAGACCTAAGTATTACAATCTCGAGCCAAAAGTGGAAATTTTCCTACATTTTTTGTAATTTCTTAGGATTTACGATTGTAAAAAAGCAAAAAAATGTCCCAAAATGTCCCAAATCCCAGCCGACGAAAACAGTAAAACTACTGGAGCGATTCCAATTTTTTTCTAAAAATAGGGTTACTTACTGGAAAGAGCTGAACACACGATGTGTTCGATAACTGTACCAGAAATGTGTCAAAAAATCATTAAGTGTGTCAAAACAAATAAATTTTTATATTTTTTTGCTTAAAACAAGCTCATTTTAAGTGATAACGAGCAGCAACATTGAGAGAAATCTTGATGGTCGCATAGATATGTGAGACCAGAGGATTGATTATTATATTCTAAGTGTGTCCAAAAATACTTTTAAATGTGTCAAAAAAATGATCTACAAAATTTTTTTGCCCAATTTTTTGAGAAACATAAAATGGAAAACATTTTCGATTAGAAACATTTGACAAACAAAATTAATTATATGAATGACATGAAATGTAAAAGAACATTAAATTGGACATAATTATGATTAAATCCAGCTTCAGGTACTGCCGATAGGAACAGCTGGAAAGTATCATTTTGTTGTAGACAATTGGTCGTTTTTTAACAAAAGTTGCAATTATTAGATATACTTTGAGTAATTGTTTGTGTGATACTAATTGTTTGTGTGATTCCAGGTTCCACCACTTCTGAATAGCTGGAACACTTGGAAAATATCAGGTTGTTGCAGATTAAATGTTGTTTTTTATAAAATTGTAAGTAATGAACAAAATTATTTACGCAAAACGGAAAAGCTTTTCATTCAATCCACTACTTCGTTTACTGATGACGATTAGGTACAGTTGGAAAATGTTAGTTTATTGCAGACTAAATGTCGTTTTTTTCAAAACAAATAAATAGCTTTTAAATAGGAACATTTAAGTTTACTTTAGAAGTTTTCTAGCCTAATTGGTTGGTTGGTCGAATAGATGCATTTAATTAAAGGAAATGGTTTTCTGTACTACTAGATAATTTTAAGTATTGGTAGATAATGGGATGTTTGTTTTTGAAAAGTTGATATTACTGAACGCTAAATTGAGATTTTTGTTATTGCTTTCTGAGTAAATCATCTTTTTACTAAATTATGTTAATTTATGATCTGTTTACTCGTTTTATTTCAACAATTCAGCTTTGGATTTTTATAGTTTTTACCTTCGTCGCCAATTTTTTACATTTTTATAGAAAACACTATTTAATTTTGATATTATTATCAGTTGATTAAACTCCAACTGTATATAGGTTTTAAAACACAAATTTGGTAATTTATTTTGTAACATCATAAAAAATTGTCATTCTCTCAACAGTCAACAACACCAATTAAAAATCTTTTCCTATTACAAAAATCTCTTTACGATATAATTAAACTGTTATAATCACAAAACATTTTCCAAAAGCAAAAAACTAAAATATTTATCTTAGCCGTTTGAATTATTTATAAAATGTGTTAAGGGTAAAACACATACAAAGGTAAATTTAATTGATTATTGTTTCACCTTTTATCACCTCCAAAATATATAAGTGAAAAACTGTCACTGTCAACAAACCACTACTGGCTTCAAATGACTTTTATTCCTCTATTTCTTTATCAAAACTTATTGTTTTTTTTGCTGTTTGATTTTCCCCATTTTCGTTTTTCTTTTTAATTGACATTACGAGAAAAATTATTTATATATAAAATAACGGCAAATTTGTGTATTTTGAGCATACTTTAGCTGGATATTTTTTGTTGTTTAATTTTCTGTCGTTAACAGAAATTACATCGTTTTTCATCAACAGAATATAATATGGAAACATAATTTTGTGTTGTTTTTGTAAAAATGAAAAATAATATAAAATTAGCATAAAAATAACAATACATACATTAAATTTTTTAGTTATAATTTCATGTTTAAGAGAATGTGAATGCGAGGTCACTCATTCTTTAGAAAAAAAACTAGCTTGTGGTCTAGCTTGTACTACAATCAATTTTTATAGTATATTGGTAACTTTTAAAACAGGATGAACATAAGCTACAAACCAATGCACGAGGAAAACAATTTAAAATAAATTGGAAAATCAGTTAAGTGGAGAAAATTATTTTCTAAATAAACATTTTTAATTTATTCTAAAACGTTTTGTTTTTTGTCGATTAACAACCCTTCATATATTCAAATATACAAAAAAAAAATTATAATTTAATATCATGAGAGCAGAATCATATGGCAGTTTAACAATTTGTTATAACAACAAACAATGCAAAAAGTGTTATGAATTTGTGAGTTTAAAATTTTGATTCGATTTCTTCACTGTAGGAACATTAAATTTATTTGTCAAAACTTTCACAAATCTACTCAAAAATTATATAAAATTTATTAATTTATTAGTCAACAACAGTCATTCCTGAAATATTTAACCAATATTTGATTGTCAATGTTAAAGTTTGATTTGTCTATATTTTTAATTCGCCTATGTATTAAAGTGTTTCTTTATTACTGCGATTTGCGGCCTTAAAGTGTCACTTTTTAACCATATATTTTGTTGTCATAGCTACGCCCAAAAAAGTAAAAAACATTTGTATTTGTTTAAATTCTATAAAAAATAGAAATTTTTATCAAAGCAATCCTTAAATTCAAAATTTCATAATCCAATTAAAATAGTTGTTTTCATTTGTTGTGATAGTTATACAATAATTTGGAAAAAATAACAAATATTTTGTCGAAGGTAACTTGTTCCACATATTTTTATTTCAAAATTTATGCAAATTTATAATTATAATATAGAATAAGCATTTTTTTTAAAATATTTTGCTCGCAGCGAATAAAAAATAGTATATGATGCACGGACGTCAGCTATTTTGGACTTAATGCGAGTAAACTCCACGTACGTCCAAAATCTTTAGCTTTACGTCCTAGCATCATAATGTACAATTATCGGCAAAGTTTAACTTTACTGTCGCTAGGGAAAAGGTTAAAGTCTCACTTTTTTTACGTATAATACAAAGTAGTTATAAAGTAACGCCATTTTTTACGGCAGTAGTATGTTATGAAAGGTAATTCAAACTCCGTAATTGAGATTAGAACCACTGTCCCACACACATCAAATTTGCCTTAGCAGAAATTTTCAAAGTGGTTTTTATTTTTCCTTTATACATAGGTTCTTATACTCAATCCATAGTCATCATCTAATCAACTATAGTTTCCGTTAAAAAAATTATTATCCTAAAACAGTTGTGTGATATTTCCCAATGTAGCTTCCTTTATTCAATTTGTGATCGTTAATCACTATAAAGTTAGCAGGGAACAGTTGTACAATAACTTGCGCTATTCCCTTGTAGATGTCCTACAATCGTTTCATAGTCAATGTTTCTGTTTATAATTATTTTCCAATTTTTAGTACAGATTAAAAGTCAAGACACTTAGTGGGGAGAATTAATTTACGAAAGGAAAAAAAATAATTCACCAAGAGTCGTTACTTTTAGGCTATAAATACGCGTAGTTGCGTATAGAGGCCCTCTTAGTCTCTAATTTCATTTTATTAAGATATCTGTCAGATTGAGATAACTGTTTTTTTGGATTATCATATGTTCGTGCTGTCAGATCTCGATCATGGAAGGGAGAAAACCATGGAACCTATATTTGTGAGTTCCAATATATTTAGAGGGACTTTTTCTCTGCATGTAAGTGTTGAAAGACATTTTAATGTCTCTTAATTAGAATATTTAGTATTTTGGTTCAGAAAATTGCTCGCTAAATTGTGCAATTTGATGAATGACAAAGCGTCGAACTTTTTGTACAGCGGACATTTTAAATAAAAATAAAAAAAAAAAGAAAAAATTATTACATGTGCCTCAAATTAGTAAAATGTTCGGAACTGGCATAATTAGATTAAATAATTCATTCCGTTCTAAAAAAAAAAATTTTACAAGAACAACCAAACCACTTCTGCTTACTCTACTTTTTGTATTCGTCGTAATAAATTTAAAACTTTGAATAATTTTTTGTATAAATCATATATGTTGCAGATTGAATCAGAAATTTCAATTAATCCTAAGAACTTTTGGTCATTTATCGACTCAAAGCGAAAAACTAATGGCTATCCTAAGACTATGAATTTAAATGATGTTTATGCTTCAAACCCTGAAGATATCTGTAATTTATTTGCGTCCTATTTTAAAACAGTGTATTGCTCTGAAGATGGCGATTCAAACTCCCCATTTACTTGCTCCTCATCTGGTAGTCCTTACAACCACTTGCAATTTTCCATGGATGAAATCATTGAGGGATTGAATGAACTTGACATCTCTAAAGGTGCTGGGCCAGATGGCTTGCCTCCTATCCTATTCAAGAGTTGCTCATGTTCTGTGGCTGGTCCTCTAATGTTAATTTTCAACAAGAGCTTATCCACCGGTATATTTCCAGAAACTTGGAAGCTGTCTTTCATAAGGCCAATTTTCAAATCTGGTAAGCGTGATGATATTAGTAAATACAGAGGTATTGCTTTAATTTCAGTGTTGCCGAAGTTTTTTGAAAAACTAGTTAAACATTTTTTGGAATTTCATATTAAAAAGTTTATTGCTCCAGAACAACATGGTTTTTTATCTGGACGTTCAACTACCACTAATTTAGTGTTATTCTCGCGTTATATCTCAGATGCACTGCAAAGCTTTGAGCAAGTTGATGTTGTATACACTGATTTTAGCAGTGCGTTCGATAAGGTTAAACACCCTAAATTATTACTCAAGCTTGACAAACTTGATTGTGAAATGATTCCTATTAAATGGATTTCATCGTATCTATCCCAGCGTACGCAGTATGTCAAAATTGGTAATTATTGTTCTACGATTTTTAAAGTAACTTCTGGTGTACCGCAAGGTAGTCATCTTGGGCCTTTGCTCTTCATTTTATTTATTAATGATGTTTGTCACTGTTTTAAATTTCTTAAATTTCTATTATATGCAGATGATATGAAAGCCTATATTACTATAAAATCAATCACTGATACAATTAATTTCCAAAGTGATTTGAATAGATTACATATTTGGACTGTAGAAAATGAGCTGTTTTTGAATATCTCTAAATGTAAAATTATGTCAATTTTTAAAAACAAATCACCTATCTTAGTTACTTATCATTTCTGCAATAATAGTTTAGAACGGGTATATAAGTTCAAAGATTTAGGTATTATTTTCACAGCTTCATACTCATTTAATGATCATTTTGATTATATGATTGGACGAGCTAATTCAATGCTAGGGTTCATCAAACGTAATACTAAAGATTTCTGTGATCCATTAACGCTCAAAACACTTTATTGTGCATATGTCAGATCAATTTTGGAATATGGTTCTGTAATCTGGAATCCACTGTATGTTATCCATTCGACACGAATTGAAAGCGTGCAGAAAAGGTTTCTTATTTTTGCTCTGAATAGACTGATTACCTTCAAATAAAACTTGTCAGTTTTCTTTAGAACCTTATGCAAGTCGATTAGAGCTTTTGACTTTGAAGACGCTGTATAAGAGAAGGGAGGTTGCTTGTGCGATTTTTGCTAGAGATGTTTTGTGTTATCGGATCGATTGCTCCAATTTATTGTATTATTTCGATATATTTGTTCCATCTCGGCAGCTTCGCCAACGTGGTATATTTTTTGCAATTAATTTTAGTAGTACTAATTATGGCTCTAATGAATCAATTAACAACTGTCTAAGAATCTTTAATAAAGTCTTTGAATGCTTTGATTTCATGATATCGAGAAATGTTTTTAAAAGATCTGTAAATAACCTTTAGACTATTTAGCTTAGGTACTTTTAATAATTTTATTTTATAGTAAATTTAATTGTAATTTTTGTAACTATTGTAATTTTTTCTCATTGATGTATTAGCCAAATTTATTAATATATGGATGGCTGTAAATAAATAAATAAATAAATAAATAAATAATCATTCAAGATTCAGGTAAATTGTGTCGTCTTTTGTTAATAAATTATTAAACTTTAGTGAATAATCGAAATATATCCGAAATAAAAATTGTTAATTGTATTTAGAGAATAGACAAAATGTGTGACGTTGTGTTATGTAAAATAAAAATAATAGGGTTAAATCTGCCAATGCTAGTCGTCCAAATATTTAGTTGATAATTAGAGGTACTTGTATCGTGTCGTCGCACTAAATTTAAATTATTAACTTTTGTATATGGCTTAGTTCAATTAAACTGATAATAAAAAAAAGAATATTAAGTGTAATTATTAATTAGTCCAAACATTGTGACGTTGTGTTATGTGAAACGATTAACTACATTCAATTTAGTCAATCTTATAAAAAAATTAAATTTATTAATACGGATAAATAAAAAACATAGGGGAACAAAGGAGTTTTTTTTTTATGTTGTTTGTTCGTAACAAGACCATCCAATGCTGTTGAATCATTCCTCGAAATGGTGTAAAACAGAATTGAAAAAAAGGGCTATATAGCAACCATAACAGCTAGGAACTAACGACCCTGGTTTCTATCTACTAGATATTTAATCATTTGAAATAACAGTTAGTAAAAGTGAATTTCGTGGTATTCTACGCATCAGTAGACGATGTATATTTGCGTGATCAACAATCGTCTTATTTTGTGGGCACAAATAAAGCCAGACATTGAATGAAACTGATGGAATAAAGGAGCAAAGAGGAGATAGGAGTGGGATAGGCATAAATCATGGGGTGAGTCATATTTCCATTTATTTCAATTTAGATGTATGAACGTGTATGGATGCGTGTGTATATGGGTGTTCGTGTGTTGCGTGCGTGCGTGAATCGGAATCAATAGTTCAATTCATTTGTATAAAAAGTTGAATAATTCTGGTAATATGGATAAAAATGAATTGAAGACAGCATTGTCCGCATTTGGATGTAGATTATCTGATACTTTAGTGGTACTATTAATACAGAAGATGGATCGTATTGGACGTGGAACAATTTAATTGGGTGTTTCTACTTAATGTTGTATAATTTTGTATACACTCACGTCAACCGTTAGACAATCTGCTACTGATGTGGAGGGTGTTATACCACCTCATTACAAACAATGTCGTAGCATGGTTTACAACCTAAAAATTTAAGTGTTTTGTCTGAACTAATAATTGCTCCTATATTTTACGATACTATCAACAGAAAAAAGGGGAAAACAGGAAACAAAATTATTCTAAATTTTCGGTCTTTAATCCCGTCAAATAAAAAATCAAAGGAATCTTCGGTTTGTTCTGGTTGAAATTGTAATTATTTTTCCATTTGTAGGTGTGTGTCAAATTATTATTTAAATATTTTTGTTATATATACAACTTATAAATGTGCGAATATATGAATATATATATAGATATTTTTGGTTATGTTCTTGTTGTATTTTAAGGCATTTGATAACTACTTACCTAATATTTACTTTGGTAATGAGGTACGGTTGTTAATGTACCACACAAAAAAGGTGAGGTGCGAGAGCGTGTGAATGTGTTGGGATTAAGGGGTTGGTCGTGGTGATCGTGGTGATCGTGGTTCTTTCATGTATGGGAGTCGCCAGAGTCTGTTTAGTTCACTTACCTTATTTTTTTACATCTGTTCTTATCTCATGTTGCGCGTACAAATTCAGTTATTTGTGCTGGAGCAGCAGGTATTCTTCTCTCGACCCCATAGGCTGCAGCTAGCCTGGGGCTCAAAATAATCTCGCTAAGTACGCGGCCTGCTATGCCTCTTCGGTGATCGATACCGAAGCAGCGCTTCATTACAAGTAAAGTAATTTAAAGTTATTTTCAGTAAAATAAAAATATTTATGAATTATTATGTTTTAGAATTGTTGCTTGCGGCGAATAAAAAATAGTATATGATGCACGGACATAAGCTATTTTGGGCTTAATGGGTGCAAATCACGGTTGGACGTTGTGGACGTGGACGTGGAAACCGCGGTATGAAACCGATTCTCTTGAGCTTAACATTTTCTAGTTTTTCAGTTGCCAATAATTTATTTTTCAGAACTTTTTACAGCAACTACTGTCTTTTTGACTACTTTTTTTTGAGTTATGAAATTTTAATTTGTTTGCAATTAAATTATAATTTATTATTTTAGCAACAATTGATCCATTTGTTATTTTATCTGCTTGAGTGCTTTTATACTATAACATCATAACCGTTATGAGTGTCAGTTTGAGTTAGTTTATGCCTGGTTAATCGCCGGATAATATTCACTATCGGCCGCATTTTTAAATTTAAGTACGATACTGATTTATATCGCACAGAAATTTATTTCGTTCTTTTTGTCGCTGCCCTGCAAACGCGAACATAATATTTTACCTGTAATTAAAAGTAAAAAATCAAAGCAAATACAAAAACCACAATAATTTTTGTTTCAACAAAAATATTGTTGAAATGAAAACATCATTAAAATTAAAAGATATGGAGGGGCTGAAATCTCACAGCTCTGAGATATCAAGACTTCGGTCTTGGTTAAGGATTTTGATATAGTTTTCGGCAAACAACTTTTATGAGGACATGGTTTTTAGTTTTGGGTAGCGATGTATATCAAACATAACTCTTTGTTAAAGTACAAGTAATTTTTTATCTCTGTTTAGAAATTTATTACAAAACTAACACGAAACATCAATACGTTGCCGGAAAATTACAACAGATCATAAATTAACATAATTTAGTGAACAGATGATACAATCAGCAAACTACTCAAACTCAAACACCTCTTCATTTAGCATTTCGAGAAAATATTACAATATCACAAATTCATATTTCTTTCAAAATTCCAAAAAAATTATAAAATTAAATAAAATCAAACTTTTTTCAAAATTCCAAAAATTAGAATAAAATCAAATATTTAAACTTTTTCTAAATTCCAATAATATTCCAAAAATTCTTTAAAGTTCAAACTTTTTCCAAAATTCTAAAAATATTGCAAAACTTATTACAAAATCAAAAATTGACATAGTTTTCAAAATTCCAAAAATTATAACAAAATCAAAAATTAAAAATTTTTCAAAATTCTAAAAATATTCCAAAAATTCTCACAAAATCATTCTTACAATTCTAAAAATATTGCAAAAGTTATTACAAAATCAAAAATTAAAACTTTTTCAAAATTCCAAAAATATTTCAGAAACTATAACAAATTCAAAAATTTTCATGTCCAATTTCATTTAAAATTACATTTACGTCATAAAAACAGCTACATTTTTATTTAAAAAAAATTGGCTAAAAAAATAAATGAAATCATTTTTTGAAACACTTGACATTATTTTTTTGGACAAAGTTACAATGCTATAATTCTCTATAATAATAAAAATTATAGAAATTAAATAAAAAAATTTCATGTCATACAAATTATTAATTTTATGACAAAAATGTTATTACAAAATGATAATCTATAACATCTAAATATAGAAAATCTGCACCATTCAAAACACTGAGTTTGTAACATTTATAAAAGTGAACTGTTGCATTAAAATTTAATAAGATTATTTCTAAATGCATATTTTAATGTAACTTTTTTTAAATGTTAAACAATTTCGAGAAAAACTGATTTTTGTTTATTTTGACATTATAGTGTTTTAGTGACATTTCAGGGATATGTTTTCTACAAACTGATAAGCGCGCCTCTGTAATAAAAGTTGTTGTAACTTCCAATTTTTGGAGATTTTGGAGATAAAATTTAATATTTAAGAAAATATATTTTATTATATTGTCTGTTGACGGAAAATGAACGGAACATTTTTCAGCTTTTAGGTAGATTTCATATAAAAATCTATTAGGTAGATTTCATATAAAAATCTACCTATTGCAATGGGCTTCATCTCGGAATTTCGGAAAAATTTTTGTGCCAAACGACTATATATGATAAGCGGAGACAACAAAACAAAAAAAAAAAAAATTTATATATATATATATATATATATATATATATATATATATATATATATATATATATATATATATATATATATATGTATATAAACGATATGAGATATAACGAAAACGACCGGCACTCTCACGGTCGCATTTGTTGAGGTAGATCAAAAAAAATTTTTGTACTTGTGTGTTTTAATAATATCTTGGACAAGTTCGTGAATCAGCAAAATCCAACGCGTGGTTAAGAAACTAGAGGCTTTTTTCTGAAAAAAATTGATTTTTTAAAACCGTTATAACGGCCGTTTGGATACTAATATTTCAAAAAATTTAACAAATTTAGAATTTTTGGAACCTTTTTTATCAATTTGTTTTAAAACTAGACCTCTGCAGTTAGAGGTTCCTGAGTGAGCGGCTCCAACAAAAAAGTTTGCAAAAAAAAATTTTTTTTTGAAACAACTGGCACTCTCACGGTCGCATTTATAAGGCCAGATCAAAAAACCTTTTTTAAAAATGTGCGTTTTGTTAATATCTTGGACAAGTTCGTAAATCAGCCCAATCCAACACATGGTTAAGAAACTAGAGGCTTTATACTAGAAAAAAACTCTGTTTTTTAGATCCGTTATAACGGCCGTTTGGATTCTAATATTTTTAAAACCTTCATAAATTTAGAATTTTTAAAACCTTTTTAATCAGTTTCTTTCAAAAAAACGACCTCTGCAGTTGGAGGTTTCTGAGTGAACGGCTCCAACAAAAAAGCTTGTAAAACACAAAATGCGTTTGAATCAACCGGCGCTCTCATGGTTGCATTTGTGGAGCCAGTTAAAAAAACCTTTCTTAAAAATGTGTGTTTTATTAATATCTTGGACAAGTTCGTAAATCAGAAAAATCTGACACATGGTTAAGGAACTATAGGCTTTATACTAGAAAAAAAAGTGGTTTTTTAATCCGTTATAACGGCCGTTTGGATACTAATATTTTTGAAATCTTCATAAATTTAGAATCTGTGGAAACATTTTAATCCGTTTCTTATAAATATAAACCTCTGCAGTTAGAGGTTTTTGACTTGTTGGCTTCAACAAAAAAGTTTGCAACAATCCCCAACTACAATTTCCAAAAACCTTATAACAGTCAATGTCAACCTTATAACAGTCAAAAAATAAAAGATTTGAATAGAAGAAATTAATTTTTTTTCTTAGAAATAAACTATTTTGATATTTTGCAGTAATTGCACAACATATGATATAGAGTAGGTTTGTGTCATAAATTATCACACACATGTTCTGTGGTAGATTTTATATTTGTTTGTTGCAAAATTGGATAGATATAATTTTGCTTGTAGGTAGCTAATTTTCTTTTTAAAATTTGTTCGATATCTGTTTTAAATTAGTTTGTTTTGTTTAAACTAATCTGATACATCAGATTCTACTGGCACACAAAACTGTCTGATCTCGAAATCTACCTATTTCTAGCGGATATACGTGCCGCTTGGACTTTTTAGTTTTAAAACATGATTCAATTTTAAATGTAAAGAATATTTATGTAGTTTGAGCCATTGAATGGTAACTATAATGTTACAATAATCAAATATTTAATGTTTTTCAAAATTTGATTTTCTCATGGTTAGCTGTAAGATAAGTGTTCGTCAAAATTTTAGTTTGAGTTGTTTTTTTTGAGTAATTTTTTTTGTTGTATTAAAAAACTCGCAAATTTCTACCGAAATTTATGATTGAACATGAAGTTGGACATGGAAATTTTTGAATTTGTTATAGATTTTGAAATGTTTTTGGAATTTTGATAAAAGTTTGTATTTTTGATCTTGTTATAATTTTTGCAATATTTTTAGAATTTTTTAAAAGAGTTTTAATCTTTGATTTTGTAATAATTTTTGAAATATTTTTAAGAATTTTGAAAAAATTTTGATTTTATTTAATTTTTACAATATTTTTGGAATTTTGAAAGAAATATGAATTTGTAATATTTTCTAGAAACGCTAAATGTATAGGTTTTTGAATAGTTTGCTGTGTCTTCTTTTCACTATCATCTTTTCACTAAATTATGTTATTAAATGATCTGTTATAATTTTCCGACGAACTGATGTTTCGCGTTAGTTTTGTAATAAATTTCTAAACAGAGAAAAAATACCTTTACTTTAACAAAGAGTTTTATGTTTGATATACATCACTGCCGATAAATAAAAACAATGTCCTCATAAAAGTTTTATGCCGAAAACTATATCAAAATCCTTAACCAAAACCGAGGTCTTGATATCTCTGAGTTGTGAGATTTCAGTCCCTTTATATTTTACAATTTGATTTTTAAGAAGTAAAATAATCTCAGAGATAAATTAGAAGATCAGGCGTGCACACATAATGGATGTCCGTGGGGGTGAATTTCCTTAGCCAATATCTTATCTTACATTTTGTTTCATTATTTGATTATTAAAACAAACTTATAAACTTCAAATATTCGAATTCGAATTAAAAAAGTCTGAAATGCTGCAAGCAAGATCGGCCTAGTCATTTTATTAAAATTAAACGAAATAAAACGATCACTTACGATTACGGTGTATGTTTTCACCTGCCGTTCATTCCCCAATATTTCTGACAAATCGTTTCTCTGGATTTTAAACACAAAAGGTTAACCTTTTGCATATTTTGCAAATTATTTCAATATTTGTTTCCAAAAATAATGGCGACTGTCTTTTTTTCAAACAAAACGAAAATATCCACAATAAATGCTAGCTATAGCTTCCTTTAACCGATAATTCGATCTAATCATTCTTCGTAACGGTACATGTTTTGGTATCCTCTTTCAGACTAAAACACGATTTCTGACAAATCATTTTGCTTCATTTTGAAAAGCATAGATTATTGGAAGAGCATCTAGCAACTTGAACAGTTGGACTATATATATGATCTATATATGGTACACTGAAAGAAAAACTTATGAGAAATTTGATTGCGAGGATCAATAGAAGGTTATAGTAACAGGCTTGTTGTTATTGCAATAAAAATTCGTTTAAAGTAATTGCGATTCGTCTTCTATAACTGAATTTAGTGTTACTAACTCAAATTCAGTGACACTAAATAAATAATTCGTTTGTAGATTGCCAAAAATTCTTTGTTTCTGATTTCGTTGTCACAACTACGGCATTATTCTTGAAATTGGTATATTCAATAGATTTATTCGTTTGGAACAACTAATATCGTTTTTTTATGGTTATTCTATTATGAGTTTTGTTTATTCTTTCTCTTCTTTAGTTTGCGATGTTATCTTTGTTAAAGTAAACATTCCATTTTGTGTGTTTATTGTTGTGTTATAGAAAATCTTTGTAAAAAAGTTGTTTGATTTCTCGAGTGAAGTGTGAATTTTTTGTTAAAATGGTTTTTTTTTTTTTTTTTTTTATTAATTAGTTAGACATGTTTAGCACACTAAATATGAAATATTCATTATTTAGACTCTTTGAATATCCGAAGATACCATGTCAACTATAAAGGAATGGAAGGAATGGGGATATAGGGATAACTATACTAATTTTTTTAAATGATAATGGACATTTTCTTTAAATGCCTGAGGAGAAAATTCATCGGGAAATACAGAGGAGGGCAATGAGTTCCATAATTTGGCCACTCTATTGAAATAGTCGTTTTGGAAGGACACAGTTCTACAACGAGGTATTTGTACAACAAATGGATGGGATAACTCGGCAGCTCTTGTTTGTCGATTATACTGCGCACACGATGGAAGAATATTTTGAATTTCCTTAGAGGAGAATTCGCTAAAGTTATATTTATAGTATATTGACAATTCAGCCACATTTCTTCTGTGCTGGAGTGAATCAAGCTGGTCCGTTAGTTCGGTATTACCAATCAACCGTATTGCTTTTCTCTGTACAGAGTCTAAACAATTTATTGTTGACTGACAAGCACCTCCCCAAACATGACAGCAGTACTCCATACATGGACGAATAAAGGACTTGAAGATTAGCAAAATTTGCTCGGGATTGAAATACTTTTTACATCGACTCAAGAATCCTAATTTTTGCATTGCAGATTTAGCGAGGTTGAACACATGTTTATTCCATTTCAGGTTATTTTGAATATCCACTCCAAGAAGTCTAACTGATTCAACCTCACGCAATTCCTCTTGGTTTATTTTAATAGGAAAATTTTTATGTCGCTCCATTCGTGAAAGACGGCATAATTTGGTTTTGGTTGGATTAAATGAAACGAGATTACGATCACCCCATTCCATTATACGCTCCAGATCTTTGTTGATGGAATCAATTAGCAACTCTCTATCAGTGGTAACTGCAGTATGAGATCGAAATTTAGGAGATGCATGTGATGCATGTAATGTGCTGTCATCAGCAAAACTATGGATTGGGTGCACTGTGGAAATAAGTAAGTCATTAATGTATAGAAGAAACAAGGTTGGTGAGAGTGCCGAACCTTGGGGAACCCCAGCATTGGTTGTGAAAATATTGGATGTGATACCATCTAAATTAACATGAAATTGGCGACCTGTAAGAAAACTATGAATCCATGAGACAGTAAGATGGTCTATGCCATAAGATTTTAATTTAGCTATCAGATTTTTATGCCACACTTTATCAAATGCTTTAGAAATGTCAAGTGAAATACTGAATGTTTCACCGTGGTTTTCCAGCGATTTGTTCCAGAGATGGGATACGTAGGCTAACAGATCACCTGTTGCATGACTTCTACGAAAACCATACTGCTTATCATCAATAATTTGCGACATTTCCAAATAATCTATCAAATTGTAGTTAACATATTTTTCAAATATTTTAGCTAAAACCGACAGAATTGCAATTGGTCTATAATTGTTAGGGTCTATCTTACTGCCTTTCTTTGATATGGGTTGAACGCTGGCCAGCTTCCAAGAATCGGGAAATATTCCGGTTTTATAAGATAAATAGAAAATTTTTGTTAAAATTGGAGCTAGTTGCCTAGCAAAGTTTTTAAGAATGAGGGGTGGAATACCGTCTGGGCCAGCAGATTTGTTGATATTGATAGAAAGAAGCATTTTCCGTACAATATTGCAACGAAAAATAATTGGTTTCATTTTCGTTACAACTGGGGGAATGAGTGTAGGAGAATGGGGGGGTTCAACTATGTTTGAGTTTTCTGCGAAAATACGACCCAATAGATCCGCTTTCTCTTTCGAGTCGCTCACGGGAATGTCATTCAGAACTAAGGTTGGAATAGAGGATCGAGTAAAATTGCTCTGGACTGATTTAACTGCCTGAAAGAAACTACGTGAGCCAGATGGGTGCTCGGCGAATTTCTTTGCTTTCTTCTGGATAAACGCGTCTTTGTCCAAGTCTATTTTGAATTTACTAATATTTCTGGCTTTCTTATAGGCGCTATGGGTTTCAGGTGTTTTATTAGCGTTATACGTCTTGAATGCTTTGCGTTTATTCCTCACTGCCTCATCAACATCCCGTGTGAACCAAGGCTCAGTTTTAGGAGTGATTAATCGATTTGGAATAAACCGGCGCATTCCTTCTTTTATGATTTCAGAAATTCTTATTACCGATGTGCTAGGATCTTGATCAACACAACAAATAGTTTTCCAAGGTGTTTCGTCATAAAAGTTTCTCAGTCCCTCCCAGTCAGCGCGTTTATAGTTCCAAACCCGGCGAGGATTTGCTTTAATTTGTGTCGGTGATGTAAATTGCACTATTGCTGATATTAGTAAATGGTCTGATGTTCCGAGGGGTTGTTCAACTTTTGTCTTCGTAGTATCTGGTTCGTTTGTAAAAAACAGATCCAGCAAATTATTTTTATGATGTGAATTGTCTGCGATTCTAGTGGGACACTCTATCATTTGCGTCAAACCGTGATAATCTGCGAGTATCAGATCGGCTTGTCTTCCTACGTCGTCAGTGCGCGATGAATACTTAAGCCATTCTTTATTATGAATATTAAAGTCTCCAAGAATGGCCAGTCTTGCTTTGGGGTAGTCCGTGGTAATCTTGTCTAGATTAGCCGATATTTGATCGAAAAAGGGACATCCTGGGGGAGAATTTGGGGATCTATATAATCCTATTATAAACATAGTTTCATCAACACCTGAGATCTTCAGTGCTATAGAATTATGGTGCTTAGAGTTCAACTCGTAGGCCTTAATTCTCACACATGAAAGTGAATCTCGAACAAATACACAGACACCATGCTTGTTATAAAAGGAATGTTCCAATTCGTAACTAGGTATCCGGTATTTGTCGGGATCCAACTTCGATGCTTTGCCGCTAACAATTGTTTCGGTAAGAAACAATATGTCATTCGGTAAGAAACAATATGTCATATGTCATATGGTTGAACTAGTTCATTTAAGAATACAATATAAATCAGTTTTGATATATTTCTTGTTAGTGAAAAATGTGGTAAAGCTTGTGGTCTGATTTAACAGACATAAACTAGAAAGCTTGATAACGTATATAAACTAAATAGAAAAAATATGGAGGGGCTGAAATCTCACAGCTCTGAGATATCAAGACTTCGGTCTGGGTTAAGGATTTTGATATAGTTTTCGGCAAAAAACTTTTATGAGGACATGGTTTTTAGTTTTGGGCAGCGATGTATATCAAACGTAACTCTTTGTTAAAGTACAAGTATTTTTTATATCTGTTTAAAAATTTATTACAAAACTAACACGAAACATCAATACGTTGCCGGAAAATTGTAATCAAGATTCCAAAAATATTGTTAAATTAAATAAAATCAAACTTTTACAAAATTCCAAAAATATTCCAAAAATTAGAATAAAATCAAATATTTAACCTTTTTCTAAATTCCAATAATAATCCAAAAACTCTTAAAAATTCAAACTTTTTCCAAAATTCTAAAAATATTGCAAAAATTATTATAAAATCAAAAATTGAAATTTTTTTCAAAATTCCAAAAATTATAATATAATCAAAAATTAAAATTATTTCAAAATTCTAAAAATATTCCAAAAATTCTCACAATATCAAAAATTAAAACTTTTTCCGAGATTCTAAAAATATTGCAAAAATTATTACAAAATCAAAAATACAAACTTTTTCAGAATTCGAAAAATATTTCAAAAACTATAACAAATTCAAAAATTTCCATGTTCAATTTCATTTTCAATTACATTTACGTCATAAAGCTACATTTTTTTCTCCAAAAAATTGGGCTAGAAAAATAAATGAAATCATTTTTGACACACTTGACAACATTTTTTGACAAACTTATAATGCAATAATCTAGTTTTTGATCTCACATACCAATCCCTACCACCAAGATATCTCCAAATTCAATGTTCCTACTCGTAATCACTTAAAATTAACGTTTTTTAAGCCAAAAATATGAAAATTTGCTATTTTTGACACACATAATGATTTTTTCGACACACTTCCGGTACAGTTATCGAACACAACATCCTTTCGGACCTGTCCCTTGTGTATACCTATTTTTAGAAAAAAAAAGTTTTTGAAATCCCTCCAGCGGGTTTCCCTGCAGCGTAGGTAATGACGGACGGCAGACAGACATACATTTTTTTTTGATTTTTTAGAATCAGTAGTGTAATTACTATTGTTGGCCCTGATACGGAGCCAAATCTGTATCACTATTTGAACTTTTTCCTAAAAATAAACCGGGAGCAAAATGTCCCAGACGAATCCAGTGTATGGGAACCTCTTAACAAAATTACATTCACATTAATCTATCATTTAAACATGGTAATATCAATAATACGAAATTAATTTAAAGTACAAAAAGTAAAAAAAAACCTAACCTTATTAGTGTTGCAATTTGATTCCAACTGTTGCCGTTGTTCGTAGAATATTTGAATACACAATTCTGTAGCTGTCCATAAAATGTAAAAGCTGTTCGTTTAAAAAAACAGCGGATATGCAATTTCCTTTATGATATCATCATTTCTGTTAACAACATCAGTCACATGTAACAGAACGTCAGCCTCTCGTCCATATAATACTTTGCTCACCACTAAACAAACCAATGTCAATGCAGCAAGTAAATGTTTCCTTTCTGTACTCTTCCACTCTTTCACAATTTAAATTTTTTGATAGAACCCAGCATAGTAGTTGATATTTGATTTCAATCACTTCCTCGTTATTAAACCTCTCATCATTTAGATGTTCTAATGGTGGCACAGTTATTGTTGGATATATTGACACCTGTCCTTTAAGAATATAATCTTCATTCAACGATTAAAGACAACAATTATCTTTCTATGAATTAAAAAATAAAAAATATAATTGAAATTGTCAGCAAAATATCAGCTTTTTGATGAACAAACAAAACATAAATCACTGTAAACTACTTAGCGGAGTGGAATCTTCCATTGTAATTAAAGCCAATAAATAATGCTTTCTCAGAACAGTTATTAAAATTAGAAATTAATTTTAACAATTAAACAAAACGACATTGGAATTTTTTCTTTTATTTTTCAACACAATTAACTGTTTTATTAAATTACATATATAGATATGTACATGTAAAAATTGAACTTTTATTATTATGAGAGAAAACATAAAGATGATGTTTTCAGTTTTTAATTTAAAAATCGAATCAATCTAAAAATTGATTTTTTTTTCAGACATTGTCTAAATGAAAAAAATGAGAAACGAAGATTGAGCAAAACTGAGTAATAAATCTCTGTTCATTAAAATTGAAAATAAAATTGGTGCGTTCGTTTATTTTTATAATTGTAATTCGAAATTGAACTGACCGTTGGAAAATTTGAAATTATTATTAATGTAAGAATAAACTGGAATTATGGAAATAAATTTTTATTGAATTAGAAAAAGAAGATGAATTGGTTTTATTATTGTTTAGGCGAATATCACGGACGTTACAGTAGGTCCTAAAACGTCGAGAGATGCCAAAAACGTAGGGGTAAGAATTTCACTCTGAGCTCATGAATGTAATACTTAGGTCTTCCAGACCGAAGTAATATAAACCGGTTATTTAATTATTAATTTATTTAACTTTTTTTATAATTTTTGAAAGGAGATAACATTATAGTAACTTATTATTAACTTATGAGTAACTTATGCGCTTTGCCACTTATTGACACGACAAGTTCCACAACGCGTGATGTTACGATCCTTACAACCAGTGATGGATTCACGTTAGGACTCGTGCGGTACGCTGTTATTGCAACAAAATTTTACGTCGTAATAATTGGTAAAATTCGATGGATGTGGAACTCGAGTTCGATTGGCTGGAGCTTTGTAAAGAAGGATTCAATACGTTCTAGGCTCACCATATAAATATTTCTAAAATTTAGCTCTATGTTTTATTTAAAGTCGAACATAATTTGTTTTGACCAGTTCTCAAACAAATGATTTGTTTAAAAAAATCGAGTTCAAATGATCATTTTAAATGCACGAGTTTTCCCAAAACTTTTTTTAAGAAATACTGATTTATATTAACCAATAAAACTCTCCAAATTGTTTTTGTTTGGTTGGTACACTTGTTTTCACATAACACAGCTATGGGCTGTAAAGAATTGGGATAGAAAATAGTATTAGAATAACCCAAACATTTTTAAACAGTCTACAACTAGACAAACGAGACGACTCAGGGAGATATAATCTTTATTTGTATCTGAATATTTGTAAATCTATTTTAAATGTTTCTAGCCTCAGAACGCAGGTTGTTATGAGACCTGGGTATTAAAAGGTGTATATGTATTGTTGTAACAAATATTGTAGTTTCTATCACACAATTTAATTTAAATATTCCTACATATACTTTTTTCTTTTTGAGCATGAACAACTTTAACACAACAATTAAAACGGGGTTTTACTTGTATATACATATATGTAATGTTTTTAATTTTTATTCAATTCATCCTGTAAAAATGTATTTTGCTGTTTCACATGCTTTTGTTTAAATAAATTGGAATTTTTCTTGTGCAATATTCTTTCCTTCCTTCCGAGTGAAAACAAGAATTTTTGTTTAAAATTGAATCCTTTGTCTGTAACTTTGTTCGTAATAAAAAATATATTTAATCATGAAAAAATAAAATGACAATAAATAAAAATGCAAAATTTTAATGTTTTCGTATAATTGCATACATATTTCACACATAACAATTGCTGCATTGGCTGGAAGTATATACAGAACACATACAGAAGGACAGCAACGAACGGATTTCAAAAAATAGAGCGATAGGTGTTTCACTTTCCTTTATCACTCATTTTTGGAACAAATCACTTGAGAACTTTGCCGAGACTTTCGGTGTTTATACTTTGAAAGCATTTGAGAATGTGTGGCAGAAAAACCTCATATGCAAATTCAAATGCTATAGTTTAGACGAGCATTTATTTTTTAGCCACAGTGTATTATATCTGATCGAAAACTTTGGATCAATTGTGACCTATTGCGTCACATTAGAGCAATGGAAGCAACACACCCTTTTAGAGTTCAAGATATAAAGTGTGGAACTGTTGCCTTTTTGCTTAATTGTTCCAACAGAGTTTCTCATCTCTGAAATTTTTTAGTTTCATAAGTTTTTCTAATGACTTTCCTCCTGAAACGTTTTGACGATATCACGAGTTCATAATACACTGAAACGACATTCTAAAAAAAAATCAAGCGTCTTGAACTTGTTTGTTATATTTACTTCGGGGTGTCGTTATAGAGTAAATCTATCTTATCGACTTTTTGGACACTTTATTTCGGAAGAATAAGCTGGAAGTTTGAAAGTAATTCAAACGTTAAGGTGTTTGATATAAAAGTAAGTTAAGATTTGGAATAAAATTAGTTCATAGCAATGCTTCTGGCTCTTGAACTTAACGGCACTATTTTGAGTTTTTTACTTATACACTTAACCTCTGATTGAAACTTCACATATTGCCAGATGGTCCAAATGTTTTTATCCAAAACAATTTTAATCCAGAACTATTAGGTTTTCTTTGATTTTAAAAAATTTTGGAATTATTAGTTATTGGATATTTTTATTGCCAAGTGTAAATTGTATAATGTTTATACACCACCCTTTCTTTAATTTCCTTTGGAAAGAAGCTATACATCTCATAGCTAAACTTAGTATCTATGAATCCATTTCAAGATAACGTTTTCTTAAAATTAGTATTATTCTTTTTGGTATCTTTTAAGGTTTTCAAATTCAACAAATAAGCAGAAAGAATTAACAAAAATTTAAACATTTTATCTTAAATGTTTTCATGTCACCTATAGTAACACAATCTACACACTTTAAAGTTTTCTGTTACTCTTTATTTTTTCAACTTTTCTCAAATAACTGATCAAAGATAATGTTACACATAGGGGGATATTTCCGTTTTTTTAAGTTTCTAACAATTTTCTTTTATACACACAAAATGTACGACCTAATTTATCAAATTGGAAGTTTTCTAACAATTATTGTGACTTTTCCTATTACTTTATGTTTATGTGATTTTGAAGGAATTTCTTTTTCGCTTTCTGCTGTTGTTGTTATCAAAACGACGGTAACGATGTTTTTTTTTACTTTCATATAGTTTTTTAATGTTTAAAGAAAATGAGATATATGACGTTGTAGATTTAGATCAGACAGACAATCAGACATTCACATCCTCAAAAAATTTCTTAAACTTTTTTTTATATTTTCTTTTTATTTGGGTTTTTCTTTGCAAAACGATAAGAAATAAAATTATAATAGAATTTAGTATTCTTTGTTATTGTAAGGTCTTCGTATGAATCTAAATCTCTTTTTCAATAGTTTAAGAATTGAAAAAAAAATTGTTTTCAATAAAAGGATAAAAAATAGGAATTTTGATTCAAATATTGAAAAGAAATTGTAGACAACAAAAAAAACGATTGAAAACGATTTAGCTATTTTAGAAAATGAGTTTTCTTTTTTCAATTATTTTTTTCCAATTTTTCATGTTATAATAATATAATAAAAATGAGTAAGTAAATATTGGTGCAATAAAAATAGTAATGATTTCATTACATCTAAATTTCAAAATTCATCGTGAATGTTTCTATTTGCATAAAAACTATCAGTATTGTCATGGTTTGATTTTTTTGTTCCCTAGGTAAAGGAGCGGAATTGAACTTTATATAGAAATCGTGCAAAAAAAGCTGATTACTATTTTTGCATCGATGATTCTGTTTTATTATTTAAATTTTTGCTCTCAAACAAAACAAAGTTCTATGAATTCGCTTTACACATTTTGTTATGAGGATGTTTTTAATCAGCTACGACTATGATTTCTACGTTTTCACCCAACAATATTATTTAATATTACGAAACGTAGATTGCGAACGTATCGTTTGCGATGTTTTTTATAATTATAAATACGAGAATCCTACTGATGAGTTGTTGAGTTGTGATTAAACATTTGATGAAGTGGGATTAATATCTGACGAATTATCATCGTGTTGATGAGCTGTGATTTTAATAAAATCAATGTTATATATTTGTTTGTGTAATTATAATAGTAAAAGTTTAATCTCATCCGATAAATAATAAAAAAAGAAAAGCATTGTTAGTCAACTTCATTGCGATAGTAAACAAAAACTAACAAAAATACGAAATGCCATGCAATTAAAAAATTTAATGTTCGCTCAATTGTGATAGCACAAAAATATACAAAATGCCATGCAATCAAAAAAATTTATATTCGCTCATTTGTGATAGCACAAAAAATACAAAATGCCGTGCAGTTAAAAAAACCAATGTTTTTTTATAATTTTTTTGTCTTGTGTAATTATAATAGTAAAACGCCGTGTTATAATTTACAGAATAAGCATTAAAATTATTCGTCTCAAAATGAGATAATTACGTTAAGATTAGCCAAGTTTACCTATAGTGAATCAATCAATTAGCTCATGTAGTGTTTATCGGATATATAGTAAATTTATTTAAGTTGTTTTTGTTCAAAAAGAAATCAAAATTGAATGTACCCAAAACAAAACTTCAACAATTATGGTTTCGTTTTTTTATTATTTCTTTTGTTTTGGTTTTGCGTTGCTAAATGAAAGTGGTTGAGTTACAAAAATAAAATCATCATCGATAACTAATTGAAGCAGCTGATTTGAGAAGGAATGGGATCCGGATCAATTATGGGGTGAGCTTTATATATATATATATATATATATATATATATATATATATATATATATATATATATATATATATATATATATATATATATATATATATATATATATATATATATATATATATATATATATATAAATATATATATATATATATATATATATATATATATATATATATATATATATATATATATATATATATATATATATATATATATATATATATATATACACATATATATATATATATATATATATATATATATATATATATATATATATATATATATATATATATATATATATATATATATATATATATATATATATATATATATATATTTATATATATATATATATATATATATATATATATATATATATATATATATATATATATATATATATATATATATATATATATATATATATATATATATATATATATATATATATATATAGATATATATATATATATATATATATATATATATATATATATATATATATATATATATATATATATATATATATTATCTTCCTTCCCGAAGAGAATTTGGTACTGGCTTTCTTGTTGGTACACGCATACAAGAAGCCGTGATGAAATTCATCCCGGTCAGTGAGAGGATCTGCTACCTACGTGTACGTGGTACATATAACAATATTTCTCTTATTGCCGTGCATGCACCTACTGAAGCTAAGACCGTCGACGAGAAGGATAATTTCTACATAGCACTGGAAGAGGTTATGAAACAAACACCAACACGCGACTTCATTATGGTTCTTGGTGACTTTAATGGACAGGTTGGAAGAGATATCTCTTATGGAAATGTGGTAGGTCCCAACAGCCTGCATTTGAATTCGAATGATAATGGTGAGAGAATGACTGAGTTTGCATTATCAAATAATTTGAGAATTGCCAGTACGTTCTTTCCGCATCGATCGATTCATAAACAGACTTGGGTCTCACCGAATGGAAACACTCGAAATCAAATTGATCACGTTCTAGTAACAGCAGGTTTCTTTTCGAGCGTTCGGGATGTGCGATCCTTTAGAGGTGCATACATCGGAAGTGATCACTTCCTTGTATGTGCAACGATAAGGTTCCACTTCCCAAATCCAGGCATTCCAAAATTCAATCAACGGAAACGTTTTAACATCTCATCATTAAAGAATGCTGAAACAGAAGAGAGATATCAAATCCATATTGCCGAAACATTGGAGAAATCAGAAACCATTAATGGAGACGTCGATAAGTCATGGTATTTGCTCAAAGATGCTGTTTTAAGCGCTGCTGAGGGAATACTTGGACGACCACAGAACCACTCCGAGAAGCCATGGATGGATCAAGCATGCCTTGACGCTATTCAATACAAAAGAGATTGCTATCTAAAGTGTCTACAAGGACGCAACACCAGGTCCACGAAGGAAAACTATAAACTGGCAAGACAAGCCGTTACAAAGCTATGTAGACGAGCGAAGAGAGAATGGTGGAAGAGACAGTGTGAGGAGATTGAAAGCTTCAATAAGGAACATCAATCGCGTAACTTCTTTCAACAGGTTAAAACCTTAAAGAAGGGCCCTCAAACTAGATCAACTGCTATTCAAAATGAAGATGGGGAGCTACATGTAGACCTTAAAAATATTTTAGATACTTGGGCCGCTTATTTTGAGAATCTTCTCAACTTAAGTGACCAGCAACAAGTCGGACGACGAGCAAAGCTTATTCGTGCGTCAAAGGTACATGTAGACGAACCCACCAAAGAGGAATTCGATGCGGCGCTGTCAAAACTAAAATGCAATAAAGCACCTGGTATCGACGATATAACATCCGAAATGATTGTACATCGTGGCGAAACTCTATCCTTAAGATTGTTTGAACTTGTTCAAATGATCTGGCGGACTGAAACCATGCCACAGGACTGGAACACAGCTATGCTGATACCAATCCATAAAAAAGGTAATCGCCTACAATGTGCAAACTACAGAGGAATCGCTCTCCTCTGCACAGCATATAAGATCTTTTCCTACATTTTGCTATCCAAAATCAATCCTTTTGCTGAACAACTGTTTGGAGAATATCAGTGTGGCTTCCGGCGGGGCCGAGGTACCACCGATGCACTTTTCTCGATAAGGATGATTTTGGAAAAGTGTCGAGAGTTCAACATACCTGTGCACCAACTTTTCATTGATTTCAGGCAGGCCTACGACTCTCTCGAACGAGAGACTCTATGGTCTGCTCTGGTGTCGATGGGAATTCCTGGTAAACTGGTATCACTATGCAAAATGACAGTACAGAACTCTCAATGCTGTGTACGAGTAGAGAACGAAATATCAAAGTTTTTTAAAGTCGACTCCGGTTTAAGACAAGGTGATGCTATCTCTCCTATACTTGTTAATCTAGCCTTGGAATATGTGTGCCGTCAAAAGAAACTACCGACTAATAACAATATCTTGTCAATAAACTCAGTACAGATGATTGCTTACGCTGATGATGTTGTCATCCTCGGCCGAAGTGAAGCTGTTATGAGTGAGACTTTCAAGTCGCTTGAGAGTGGTGCTAGGAAAATTGGTCTGCAAATTAACTACAATAAAACCAAACATATGAATGTTTCAAGAGAGGCTGAGAAGAAAGATTTGATGTGCGGCGATGAACGAATTGAGGGAGTTGAATCTTTTAAATATTTGGGATCAATGCTTGACTCAAACAACAGCATACTTACAGATATTAAAGCTCGAATCGCTGCAGGTAATCGAACTTTCTACTCAATTAAACCTCTCCTTGGATCACCGTATGTATCAACTAACACCAAGCTCAAGTTATACAAGACATTGATTAGACCGGTTGTGATGTATGGGTCACAAACGTGGACCCTTACACAAAATGACGAATCGCATTTATCTGTATTTGAGCGTAAGATCCTACGCTACATATTTGGTCCACTTAAGACAGACGATGGGGAGTATAGAACCCGGTATAACTTTGAGATCAGAGACCTTCTTGAGGGTCCTGATATAATAGGTTGTATCCGTTCTAGTAGGATTGCTTGGTTTGGGCATGTTCTACGAGCCGATTCACAGTCTGGAATGATTAGAAAAATGTACGTTAGTACCCCAGGGAGTGGTAGACCGCGAGGTAGACCACGACTACAATGGGAGACTGACGTAATAAACGACCTTAAAAAAATCGGCTGCCATGGTAATTATGTCGCTGTTGCGAATGACCGTGGTGAATATTCAAAGCTGATTAACCTGGCAACGCTCCTACATGGAGCATGAACGCCTTTAAAAAAAAAAAAAAATATATATATATATATATATATATATATACATATATAAATATATATATATACAGGGTAATTTTTTTAACCTGAAACTTTCAAATATCTCGAAAAATAAGCACTCTACGGAAAAAATGTCCATATTCAAAATTTAATCATTCCACGGGGGAAACACATTAGTGCCAAAAAATAGTCCCCCACCCCCCTATTTGTAGGTGGGTGGGGGTAACTTTGAATCTAAAATAGGAACCTAAATTTTTTATTGCAGACACGGATTCTACAGCTAAAAGTACGTACGGTTTGACTAAAAAAATTTGTTCGATTCAAGATAGATGGCGCTGTAATCGACGAAATTCAATTTTTTCGATTTCTTTTATAGGGTTTGCACTTCAAATTCGTCCTTTTGCAAATCAAATTCGTCCATTTGCAAATCAAATTCGCCCTTTTGCAAATCAAATTCAACCTTTTGCAAATCAAATTCAACCTTTTGCAAATCAAATTCGACCAGTACAGTATTAAAAAAAATGATTTGGAATTTATTTTGGATTTTTGAGATCAATTAAACTCAAGTAAGTAAAGAAGTAGTTGGAATATTTTCAATTCAAAGGTATGGTTTGAAGTTTCTCAGAAAAAAACTTCAATTCACATTTTACGTGTTTCGGATGGGATTCGAACCTACCCTCGTCAGTGCCCGATGATTTGGAATATTTTTTTTTAATTTTGAAGCATATGCAAAAGTCAATACTTGTTAAAAGTTATAAGTTTTCATTTTAAATAACCTAAATTTACTTAAAATTTCCGATAAACCAACCCAAAATTGATTAAAAGAAATTCAGCTTCTTCTGAGTCAAACGATAAGATTGTTTCGCGTATTATAAATCCACGGCTGAGAATGCAAACTGGTTCACAGAAAGTTCATCATCATCTTCAAACTGTTTTATCGGTTCTGTAGTTCACCAAAATCGCCCATCTTCGTACAAGAGTATCAGTATAGCTAGAAAAAATATTTTAATAAAATGTTAAGAAGATGGGAAATCAATGAGTGAAGCGGCTGAAATTGCTGGTATAAAAAACACAGCTAAATCTCTCAATAAAACTATACCACAATAATGGTGGTGTGATTTTAGAAAAAAAACGTGGTGGCAGAAGAAATTTTAAATTAACTGCTGATATATTAATAAAAATTGATATTAATATTAATTAATTGAAGAAAATCGACGTATTACTCTAAATAAAATTCGTCAGAAGATTTTGGAAACTAAACATGTTGAATTAAGCATAAGCACTATTAAGAATGGATTGAAGCAATTGCGCGTCACATTGAAATGTGCTTCAATACAAGTTGATCGCCGGAATTCACCAAGACAGATTGCAACAACTACTTCTCACATATGTGCATGCAATTGCCAACAACAGCTGCTGCCGGAGAACCATTATAATTAAATATACAATTTAATATTAGCAAATATTTACTTCATATACTTTTAAAATGCTATCGTATTGTTATATCAATTATTTTGTTAATTTGCATTTTGAATTTCTTAATTTATCAATTAATTATTAATTAATTTATTAATTTATTAATTAATTCTTAATTTATCGATTATACAGTGCTATGCACCTACCGAAGAAGCTGATGATGCGACAAAAGATGAATTCTACGAACAGCTCCAAGCAACACTGGCTAGTGCACACCGAAATGACATCAAAATAATACAAGGTGATTTCAATGCCAAAATTGGAACCGACAACACCGGTATGGAATCAGTCATGGGCAAAAATGCACTAGAATCAACACGTAACAATAATGGAGATAGGCTCATCGATTGTTGTGTCACAAATCAACTATTCATAGGAGGCAGCAAGTTCCCACACAAGAACATACATAAATACACTTGGACATCACCAAATGGAAGAACCAAGAATCAAATTGATCACGTACTGGTGAATAAGAAGTTTCTATCCTCACTACAAGACGTCAGAGCAAAGCGAGGAGCAGACATACACAGCGACCATCAACTGGTAATTGCAACATTCAAAATTAAACCAGCCGCTGTAAAACACAACAAGTCTTGTCAGAGGAAATTTAACATCAACAGATTGAGCGACAAAAATACAAATAACATCTTCAAAGAATCGGTCCAGCTCAATCTACCAAACAACGAAACCACCAGCATTGATGAAAAATGGGAACAAATTAAAGAAGCTTACGTCAAAACTGCTACAGATGTGCTTGGATACCAAGACAAATCACGGAAACCATGGATTAGCGATGATACCTGGAAGAAAATTGAAGAGCGTCGTCAGCTCAAGTTGCAATTGTGTCACCAGAACACAACCGAGATCCGCAGCAAATATGAAAGTACAGCAAAACAAGTTAAAAAAATGGCAAGGAATGATCGCAGAAGATATACAGAAAGCATTCTCAAGACTGCAGAAACAGCAGCAGCTAATAGAAATATGCGCACACCACACAAATGCGTGAGAAAGGTCACCTACAAATATACAAACACTCCACCAATAAAGGATGAATCTGGTCAAACCCTCACAACACATGAACAGCAGCTAAATAGATGGAAAGAATACTTCGAAGACAACTGCCACCAACATGAAGATAGCTTGCAGTCTCCGGATGACAACTATAACGAAACTATCAGCACCAATCCACCAACGGAACGGGAAGTTAGAGATGCCATACAGAAACTCAAGAACAACAAATCTGCTGGTACAGATAATATATCAGCAGAATTACTCAAAGCAGATGTAAACACAACAGCAGAAGCTCTAACACCACTATTAGCTGATGTATGGAACGAAGGAAAAATACCAACCAAATGGAAAGAAGGTTTAACCATAACAATCCCAAAGAAAGGTGATCTAAGAGAATGCAAAAATTGGAGAGGTATATCTCTGCTCAACACAATAATGAAAATACTAGCGATGATTATTCTCGAAAGAATATCCCCATCAATTAACATGAAACTAAGAAACGAACAAGCCGGCTTTAGGCCAGGAAGAAGCTGTACCGATCATATCAACACAATCCGTATCATCATAGAGCAATCAAACGATTGGAATTCACCATTGTATCTCCTCTTCGTGGACTTCGAACGCGCCTTCGACTCAATTAACAGAAGCGCGATATGGAAGACACTTTGTGAAATGGGCGTCCCGAAGAAAATAGTTGATCTAATCAAAGAAATGTATCGGGATGCTGGAAACAGAATACAATACAAAGGAAAGCAAAGTGATAAATACTACAACCACCGAAGAGTGAGACAAGGCTGTGTACTATCCCCGCTACTATTCCTGATAGTACTAGATAGTATCATGAGAAAGCTCGATGATGCAAGTCCAAATGGAATCCAATGGAACACAACAAGCCGGCTCAATGATCTAGACTACGCAGATGACATCTGTCTACTTACACACACACATACGGACATGCAGCAGAAAATACAGAAGCTATCAGCCCTTGCACATGAAGTCGGTCTCAACATTAATATCAGGAAAACAAAGTCTATGAGATTGAACACCAAAACGATAGCACCAATTACCATCAACAATACACAAGTGGATGAAGTCGACAAATTTGTGTACCTTGCTTGTACTGTAGCAAAACCAGGCGGGACTGAAGAAGATATCAGTCAGCGTATTAACAAAGCTAGAAATACGTTCAATATGCTTCACAAGATCTGGAATGCATCCGTCCTGTCAAGAAAGACAAAGCTACGAATGTTCAATGCATGTGTCAAGTCAGTACTGCTATATGGGTGTGAAACGTGGAAACACACAAAGAAGATCACAAATCAACTACAGGTGTTTGTGAACAAATGCCTGAGAAGACTGATCAAATGCTTCTGGCCGAAAACCATCAGTAACCAGGAACTTCTACGACAGACAGAGCAGTTAGACATTGAGTCCGAGATAAAACAAAGGAAATGGAGATGGATAGGACATACACTGAGGAAACCAGCTAAAGATATAACAAGGATGTCCCTAGAGTGGAATCCACAAGGTAAAAGGAGAGTTGGAAGACCACCCATGACGTGGAAGAAAACGGTGCTAGCTGAAGCAAAACAAATCGGCAAGACATGAGGTGAACTGAAAGCGATTGCCCCGAACAGAGTCAGATGGTCCAGCCTAGTAGACGCCCTATGCTCCTAAATGGAGATAAAGGAAAAAAAAAAAAAAAAAAAATTTATCAAATTAAATGTGAATTTTGTTGTTATAAATGATATGTACATTATTTTCTTCATTTTAAATTCGCAATCAATAAAATTGTATTTCTTTATACTCCTAATAATTCATTAAAAAAAAATATTCAAACAATTTTTTTAAATACTAGTCGAATTTGATTTGCAAAAGGTTGAATTTGATTTGCAAAAAGACGAATTTGATTTGCAAAAGGGTGAATTTGAGTTGCAAAAGGGCGAATTTGACTTGAAAAAGGACGAATTTGAAGTGCAAACCCTGAACTAAGAACATATGCCTACGTTTTTGTAATACTTTTGAAATAAAAAATATCACGTTTTCATTGTAAAAAGTTTATTAATGTAAATGGCTGGTGAATAAACAAATTTTAGCTTAAAATAAGTGTTCAAAATGATGGCCTTCGACTTCAATGCACTTATTAATCCGCTCTTCAAATGACTGTACACAACTGAGAAGTGTGTCTGCTTGAATTTCGGCACAAGCATTTTTGATTCGCCCAGCCATATTCCCACGTGTTGTTGGTTCTTGTTTGTAAACTTTCTCTTTGAGATAGCCCCACAAAAAGCAATCTGGTGAAGTGAGATCTGGTGATCTGGCAGGCCAATTTACATCTATCATGAATCGAACAAAATTTTTTAATCAAATCGTACGTACTTTTACCCGTAGAATCGGTATCTGCAATAAAAAAATGGGGTTCTTATTTTAGATTCAAAGTTACCCCCGCCAAGCCACAAAAATGGGGGTGGGGGACTATTTTTTTGCACTAATGTGTTTCCCCCGCGGAATGATTAAATTTTGAATATGGACAATTTTTCTGTAGAGTGCTTATTTTTCGAAATATTTGAAAGTTTCAGGTTAAAAAAATTACCCTGTATATATATATATTTATATATGTATATATATATATATATATATATATATATATATATATATATATATATATATATACATATATATATATATATATATATATATATATATATATATATATATATATATATATATATATATATATATATATATATATATATATATATATATATATATATATATATATATATATATATATATATATATATATATATATATCTATATATATATATATATATATATATATATATATATATATATATATATATATATATATATATATATATATATATATATATATATATATATATATATATATATATATATATAATATATATATATATATATATATATATATATATATATATATATATATATATATATATATATATATATATATATATATATATATATATATATATATTTATATATATATATATATATATATATATATATATATATATATATATATATATATATATTAGACCGACCCAAAAACCACATGTTGATTTTTTTTTGGTGCTCAGGGCTAAATTCTTTTATTGGTCCATACTGAATATCCACACAAAAAATTGGGCCAATTGGTGCACCCAAGAGCCAGCGCTTTTGCATATAGCAAAACAAGATTCGAGATTTGACGGCTATAAATACTTATATCTCAAAAACGCGTAATGATATGAAAAAAAAGTTAAAGCAAGCTCATCTTATTTTGTGATTGTTTAACTTTTTTAGTACAAACTTTTTTTCTCGGAATTACAACAAAAAAGTTTTAGTGGAACTTTATAAGTTTGAGGTCAATTTTTCAAAAAGGCCTCATCGCCTCCAGTGATATTTCAGAAAAAAAAGTTCCAAACAAAATATTAATATTTTTACTAAACTTACATTTATTTAGAACATACTTATAACTTTTATTCAAAAATAAGAAAGTTTTAGAACAAAAGTTCCATTATTTTAAGTATTTCTTCAAATTTTCAGTTTAGCTTAACAGTGTATTTCTAAAAATATACAAAATTTATTAAAATTAATTAAAAATAACATCATATTAATAAAAAAATTATTTACCTTTAAAAATATTTGCACAGTCACATAGAAAAAACAACTATTATGGCAAGTGTCAGAATATGAGTATCAATCAATGCATTCCTGACAGTGTAGTTTATCGAGAAAATTTTTGAAAATCGGATTTCTACGGTTTTGTGTTAATTCGTTAATATTCTCAAAATTTGGATGCAAAAACTAATTTTTTAAGAAGCAGTTCAAAATAATTTAGTTTTAAACTGTTAGAAGGTCTTGAAATTTGCATTTGCTTGTAGAGAACATTATTTAATAATTCATTAGAATGTCCATATCTTTTGATTTACTTAACCGAATTTCGTGATTTTATACTTGTTTAAAAGGTATTGAACTAAGTAACATCAGTAAATTATTTTTACACGTTTCAAATTTAGTAGCATAATAGGGTGACCTGAAAATTAAATAGAATATTTTGAAATATAGGCAAAACGAAATATAATGTAAAAATGTTTAGACAAAATATGAAATAGTGTTGAAATGAAAATTCAAGGTAATTGACATGCTATTTAGCTGATTACTCCATACTTTGTTATAAATTGATGTGTTAAATGGTAATTTAACATATTTTTCACTTAGTTATTGGTGAAGTTATAGTTGCACTTAGTTATCCAATATTCACGCAAGATTTCTGCAACAGAATTTTTTGTTGGTTTTAAGGATATTTTGTCGATAATTCTCTACATCTTGAAGGATGAACGGTTTCTGTTCTTCATCTTGACTTAAAATGTCTATTGTAGTCCGTCATTAACTTTACTCCCTGTTCTGCAACGTCATTTTACGAATTACGACCATAATTCCTTTAATTTGCTGTTAAATGTTCAAATATTCTTCATTTGCTATCCAAGAATCTGGATTTTCATACAGAAATTTTGGAATTTTTTGAAGGCTACTTCAAAAATATCTAGGATTTGTCAGACACGAAAAAATTTAAATATATTTTATTCGGTACTAGTTTGAAAATATTTGCTTTCTTAGATGTCATGTTGGTTTGATTGCGAAATTGTAACTTTTTCTCCATTGCTGTTTTGATATTGTTACTCAAACCGCGGTCAAAAAATTCTAGAGGTACTAGAATATCACCTTTTGCCTATTTTAAAATATTCTATTTAATTTTCAGGTCACCTTTGTGTGCTTCTAAATTTGAAACGTGCAAAAATAATTTACTAAAATTACTTAGCTCAATACCTTTTAAACAAGTATAAAATCACGAAATTCGGTTAAGTAAATCAAAAGATATGGACATTTTAGTGAATTATTAAATAATGTTCTCTACAGGCAAATGCAAATTTCAAGACCTTCTAACAGTTTATTTCAAAAAATTTTTGAACTGCTTCTTATAAAATTAGTTTTTGCATCCATATTTTGAGAACACTGTTGAATTAACAGAAAACCGTAGATGTTCGACTTTCAAAAATTTTTCTCGATAAACTACACTGTCAGGAATGCATTGATCTGATCGATACTCATATTCTGACACTTGCCATAATAGTTGCTTTTCCTAAGTGACTCTGCAAATATTTTTGAAGGCAAATAATTTTTTTATTAATATGATGTTATGTTTAATTAATTTTAATAAATTTTGTATATTTTTAGGAATACAGTGTTAAGCTAAACTGAAAATTTGAAGAAATACTTAAAATAATGGAACTTTTGTTCTAAAACTTTTTTATTTTTGAATAAAAATTATAAGTATGTTCTAAATAAATGTTAGTTTAGCAAAAATATTAATATTTTGTTCGGAACTTTTTTTTCTGAAATGTCACTGGAGGCAATGAGACCATTTTAAAAAATTGAGAACGAATTCAGAAAATTCCACTAAAACTTTTTTGTTGTAATTCCGAGAAAAAAAGTTTGTACTAAAAAAGTTAGACAATTGCAATATAACGTGGGTTTGCTTTAACTTTTTTTTCATATCATTAAGCGTTTTTGAGATATGAGTATTTACAGCCAAGAAATCTCGAATCTTGTTTTGCTATATGCAAAAGCGCTGGCTCTTGGGTGCACCAATTGGGCCAATTTTTTGTATGGATATTCAGTATGGACCACTAAACGAATCAAGCTTTGAGCACCGAAAAAAAAACAACATTTTGCATTTTAATACAAAAATGGGTCGGTCTAATATATATATATATATATATATATATATATATATATATATATATATATATATATATATATATATATATATATATAATATATATATATATATATATATATATATATATATATATATATATATATATATATATATATATATATATATATATATATATAAATATATATATATATATATATATATATATATATATATATATATATATATATATATATATATATATATATATATATATATATATATATATATATATATATATATATATATATATATATATATATATATATATATATATATATTGTCTTACATTTGTTTGGTGCACATATGGTTTGTATACTATGTGTCTTTACTAAATAAATTATAATAATGGGGTGTTCGTGACGGTCGCGGTTTTATCATCGACGGGGTCGCCAGAGTCTATTCTTCTATCATTTTTTTTGTTATCTATGATCCGTTTTTGGTTAAGTTATGTGCACACACTGTTTATTCGTGCTAGGCTGGCAGGTACACTCCCTCAAACCCACATGCTGAAGCTATTTTAGGGTTCTCAACCTTGCTAGATGCGCGGCCAGCCTCTACTGATCCATTGATGTTTTCAATGGGCCCAGTTATCCATTACAATTTTTGTTAATATTTTGTGTTAACCTAAAAAATCAATTTTTTTATATTTGCTATGTACATATATTGTAATAGTAGGTCTGATGGCCCGTGAAAGTCTACCAGTTGATCGTGCACGCAACCTTGTGTTCATACCTATCTCATTCGGGTGTGAATTCTGCGACCTACTTCAGCACGAGAGATTTAAAGTACATAAACCATATAGCTAAACCAAATAACTAAACCGCGTGCTTTGCAAGAAAATTATCATCTAGGTTTCCAAAAGAGGTAGACATCCTGCCTTAACCCTCCCTTAATTATCGCTATGCTAGCCACCAATGAAGTTATTATTTCTTTTCGTTTATTATGATATCGATGTTCAAAATTTTAAATACATAATTCCAGTATGTGTTTAAATCTCTTTCCATTTGAATTTATTTGTTGTTTTTATTTTAGTGAAAACTTATTAATAATTTAGTTTTAATATATTTTTAAACTTAATTCAAATACTAAGAATCATCCAAAGTTTAATATAATTGTACTCTAAATTCAAGTTTCTTTCAAAAGTGACTCGTTAAACAAAAAACTTTAATTCTTTTTATTTTCACATAAATATGCAAAAATAAATGGAAAACAAAAAGAATATGATCCGGTGGTCTTCCCCGAAGTGTCAAATGTACTTGTAAGAAATAAGTGTGCTGCACACTAAGTGATTGAAAAGTATTATAATGTATATATACATTTTCAAACTACGCTATAATTTATTAGTCATTTACCTCCAGATAAAATTCTACTTCGAGTCTCATATTCTGTTTTTTTTTTTTATATTTTTAAAGGCTTCTTTTCCCAGGCTCAGGTGTTAACCTCAAGCTCAAATCCTATTCGGGATTCTGCCCTCAATACACTTCAGTTACCGGAGGACCAACGTGGAGCTGTAGTGTGCCCTTGGTGAGAAAAACCAGATTCAGCAGTAGAATGTTGAACGAACGTAAAAACAAACAAATTGTTCATACTTTAGCTTCTACCCTGATGTAACGGGCCAATGTCAAATAATGTCTCTTTACAATTCAAATTTTATCATTTCCAAATAAAACCAATAACTTGGTGAAATTTATAAACCAAACATATATAAACAAATACAAACCATGACAAAAACTGCATAATTAAAATTAAATAATAACATTTTTATTCGCCTACATATTAAATTGTTACTTTATTACTGTGATTTGCGACTTTAAAGTATCACTTTTCAACTATTTATTTTGTTGTCATAGCTACGT
Organism: Diogma glabrata; assembly: GCA_963693315.1. NCBI lineage: Eukaryota > Metazoa > Arthropoda > Insecta > Diptera > Cylindrotomidae > Diogma > Diogma glabrata. The sequence continues at coordinate 6,005,576 of OY856187.1, read as the reverse complement.
CCAAAAAAGTAAAAAGCATTTGTATTTGTTTAAATTCTATGAAAAATAAAATTTTTTATCAAAGCAACCCTCAAATTCAAAATTTCATTATCCAATTAAAATAGTTGTTATCATTTGTTGTCATAGCTACACTATAATTTGGAAAAAATAATAAATATTTTGTCAAAGGTTACTTGTTCCACATATTTTTATTTTAAAATTTATAATTTTAATTTATAATAAACAACTTTTCTTAAAATATTTTGCTTGCGGCGAATAAAAAATAGTATATGATGCACGGACGTAAGCTATTTTGGACTTAATGTGGGTGCAAATCTCGGCTATCGCCTCGATTTGCAAACTCCACATCCGTCCAAAATCTTTAGCTTTACGTCCTAGCATCATAATGTACTATTAATATTTTCCGCGTTCAAAGTTAAATGTTTTTAAAATCAAATGTTTTTGTTTTGTTTATATTTGTTTAATTGTTTAATGCAAAATTTTAAATTGTTTTTAAAATATTATTCTATATAAATAAAATTAGATCTTAATGGAGAGTTGAGTTGGACTTTAGATAGGGAAGAATAGAGTTAAATAGTTGAGTTGAATTTTTTAGGTACAAAAATAAAAATTAAAAACTGAAGAGACGATTTTGGTAGCTCTATCAGTATAAAATTTGCAAATCAAGTTAAGTGTAAAAGTTGGAAAATAGTTACTATAAGGTTCTTAAAAATAATACAATAAACGTTAAGTGATTACTGCTGCAATAAATTAAATATTTAAATTTACTACAATATTTTGTTGGTTCAAATTTAGCCCGGTTTATAATAATTGTCACGGTTAAGCAAAAAATTTAGAGTTAAGTGATTAGAGATATGAGAACTGAAATAAAACAAAATATAAAAATTACTTGAACAGATTTATACGATTGAGTTAGAAATTAAGTCAAACAATAAATAAAATTTTCTGCATTAAACCAAAAAATTAAAAAAATGAACTATAAATAAACATTCAAAAATTTGAACTAGTGGAAATATTTATAAATGAGTTTTATTCTTGTTTCACCCATTTGACACTTTTGATTATGTTACGATACCACCGCAAAGGCACAACACTGAACTCAGCTTTGAGTTTAATAATATCAATTTTAGTTATTTTAGACTTAGTTTAGTTATTAGTTATTTATTAAAGGCTATTATATCAGTCTTTTATTTGTATTTTTTTTAAATTAATAAAAAACAATATTTCGAATCAACGCCATTTTCAAGTTATAAATTAAAACATATTAAAAATATTACAAAAAATACACAAATTATTATTCAAAAGATTATTTTTATAAAACAAAATACTAAAATGAATTCATGAATGCAAGAATGTTGCAGTGCGACTCCATAGCGGATTTTTTATACTATACTAGCTGGACCCGGCCACGCGTTGCAGTGGCTTAGTCTGGTTGAATATAAGAAATAAAGAAAACAAAACACTCACCTTTCTAATATGTTTTATTACATAATACTTGGGGGTATACAATGTTTTGTTGTTGATCCATTGACTGTGTGGATATAGAGATTGCCTGGTTTGCCAACTCTAGAACATATAATGCAACATATAATTGTCCATGTGAGAAACAATCGTTATCTAGATCTAAACCACATACTTCCAATGTTTGGGCCTGAGCTTTGTTGATGGTGATTGCAAATGCCAATCGAATTGGGAATTTAAATCTTTTAAATTGAAATGGCATATCCGTAGGTATCATGGGTATGCGAGGAAAGAGGTCATCTTCGCTTTTGAAAGGTCCATTCAAAATTGTTGCTTCTACTACGTTGCTAAATAATTTTTTTACTGTGAGTCGCGTGCCATTGCAAAGTTTTGGCTGATTGATATTACGCAACATGATGATTGGCACGCTGATTTTTAATTGCAGTATATGTGGTGGCATCCCTGGTAGATCAAGTGAATTCAAAAATTCGGTTGGATAGTTAACCGCTTCATCTGCTTCCATGACAGTGTCTACGGACTTGTATGTGACTTCCTCGCTTTGAATATTAGACAGAATTAAACTGTTAAGTACATTGACGTCTTTGTTTTTGGCCGCAAGAATGATTCGTTCACTCAGCCAATCGTGATTCTTATGATTAATTTGAATATCAGGAAATACTTTTTCAATTAATTCCTCTTTTGACGACATTAAATTGCAGAAGTTATGAGGCAATAAAATTCGTCCTGTTGTTAAATCAACCGGCACCTTTCCGTCACCAATTCTCAGCAATTGAAATGAGAATATCTCAGCTGATTTATCTTTTTGGAGGAGAACGCGTATGTTTGTAGGTAATTATAACCTTTTTACGTGTCGCCACAAAGTAGAATATTTCAGGCAAGCATTTATTTCATCCGCTGCTGTTGATCGGGGAGCTACAGGTAATGTTTGTCTGAAATCTTCTGCAAGCAATATTAATGCATTCCAAAATGGTCTGGTATTTCCACGCAAATCTTGCAATGATCGATCAAGCGCTTCAAATGATTTTTTGTGCGCCATTGTGCATTCATCCCAAATGATTAGCTTACATTTCTGCAATACTTTTCCCATTCCCGATCCTTTGGAAATGTTGCATGTGGGTGTTTCAATGAATTGCATGTTTAATGGCAATTTCAAAGCGGAATGAGCAGTTCTTCCACCTGGTAGCAATGTCGCAGCTATGCCGGACGACGCAAGAGCTAAAGCTATGCTATTTTGCGATCGAATTGCTGCTAGAATCAGTCTGATTAGAAACGTTTTGCCATTTTCTTCTGGCGCATCCAAGAAAAAGATTCCTCCCACCCCGTTATCAACATTTTGCATTAGTTGATCTTAAATTGTTTTTTGTTCAAACGTTAGCTTTGGAATATTTGACTGCACATACGACAAAAGATGTTGTAGTTTTTTTCACGACGCAATTCTACATCGAACGAAGATGAAGCAGCAGATCGATTCGGCGTTGGCATTCCTAATGGATTGAGAACTTTGTTCGGAATATCTAAGCACAAATCTTCAATTATTATCAACGCTTGGTTGTAAATTTCTGCTGTGAAATCTAGGTTTATATTGGCATTTTCCGTAGATATACGACGTAAAATATCTTCAGCCATGTGTGATTTATATTTTTCCCATAACTTTGTTGGAGATGAAGGATAGCAGGCGGTCAATATGATTGCAAACAAAGCACGAACTTGATTTGGATGTAACGTGTGGCACGCGTCATTAATGCAAATATCCCAGTGACGATCGTTCTCCAATAAATTCAATGCTTGGCACGCCCTGCGGAAAGTGTTATGTGTAACACCGTTGACAACTCTCAATTGCTGAAAAGATGTGGGACCGGGCATGTTTATCAATAACATTCGAAGAAAGAAACATTCATCTTGATTGGGATGTACGGTGTACAGTCTACCTATCGTGTTTTCTTTGAATATGCCAGGGTGTCCTTCGACACACTCTCCTCGTTTGCGTCGTTCAAATGATTTTTTACTTGCATCACTTGTAATTGTTGACTACGTAGGCTACGTTATAAAACATATACCTACATATGTATAACGAAAAAAAAAATTAAAAAAAAAAAAAAAAATATGTATAAACCTTCCTGTATTCGAATGCAACGTTGTGTCCGAATTTCAAAAGATTCTATCAAGTACTTTCGGAGATTACCTATTTTGAACAAACGAACATTTACATTTTTATTTATATAGAAGATAGAAGATATCATTGCAAAAACTATCATTTTTGGTTTGGTTGGAGAAAAAAATAATTTTTTGAATAATACATAATTTGTGTAATTTTTGTAATATTTTTAATATATTTTAATTTATAACTTAAAAATGACGATGTGTCGAAATATTGTTTTTATTTCTTTAATAAAAAATAGAAGACATATATAAGTGCTTTCAATAAATAACTAAATAATGTTATTTATGCCGTACTGTAGAACAGATTTCTTGTATTACATACATTTTTTTGACCTATTATATTCGGTACTATTAACCAATTATCATTCATTATGGCATTTTTGTTAATCAATTGCAAAATATGGAGAGGCTAAAATCTAAAGCTCTGAGATATCAAGACTTCGGTCTGGGTTAAGGATTTTTATATAGTTTTCGGCAAAAAACTTTATGTTTTTTTAAAACAGATACCTATCGCTCAATCCAAAGTTGCGGGTGTGACATTTACACGAAATAAATTTCCCATCAGCTAAAATATTTTAGAGCAATGGTTTTAATTTTTATGGATTTCAATGAAGATCACTTATATACATTTAATACAAATCTGCAGGCTGCACGATATTTTATTTGTTTTTAAAAAAATTAATTTCTATCCGTTGCGGGTGTGGCATAAAAAAGACATGCATTTTCATCTTTCAATACAAAAACTCAAAATTCTGTGAATTATAACAACTTTGTGAACTGGTTATTTTATATGTTGGATAGTAATACTTAAACAATTAATCTATGAAAAAATTAAATTACTAACTCAATTCTTGCTTGTGTAGGAAATATTCAAAATTTTCGTTGCGGGTGTGACATGTATGGCCAGTGAAATAGACAAAACAGATTAATTTTTAATTAACATATTGTAACTACATATTATTAAATAGATTAATAATATCAGATCAATCAAATAAATTTAATCTCTAATCTGGAATTAATAATTTAAAACAAATTCTATTATGTGCACTTTCTTTTTTTCAGTGCTACATCAATTGTTCCTACAGTAGTCGGAACAAAATGATGTACATATTGTATATTTGGTACTGATTTGACTTTGTCCCAGTGTGCATCCAGCATTTTTACAACTTATTTTGAAATTTCATTTTAAATTGTCTGATACAATGATATATGATTGGTCCTTATCAAAGTATGTGGCAACGGCAGTATATATAGTAACTTGCGTATGTGCCCAATGAGCAGCTTGGATTTCATCTTGTATGTCAGTGGAATAATTTCCGGCAAAATCAACCTGTACATGGACTTCACCCTCAGCTAAAACTTTCAAGTTTTAATGATTTGCTGTTGTTTTCATAATATTGATTTTTTTGTGTTAAATAAATAAACGATTACGTAAACACAAAATGAAAATAGTTAGTGCTGCCCTCTACATGCTTTCCAGCATGCTATTCTTCCATAAATTTACATAAAATTTGTTTAGATTACATTTGTGTGCAATTGCAAAAGATGTTGAGGGTGTGACCTTCATTAAATGCCACGCCCGCAACAGGAACATGTCACACCCGCAACACATAAAAACTATAATTCAAGTTTTAATAAAAAAATTTTATCTGTGGAATTCAAGGTACCTTTATGAAGTATTTTTGAAAATAAAGTTTCATAACTTATAGTCAAAGTAATTTTTCTGTGGACATATAAATATCACTTTTTGTTGCGGGTGTGACACAATAATTAAGAGTAATTAAATATGCTTACCTTTTGTAACAAAGATTAATGAACACTTCTTTGCAGGCAAAACCTGTTAATGATAGATGTCAGATTATATAGCTAAGTGTGGAGATTTACAGAATTATTTGTTCAGCTGTATGAGACCAGGAAACGTAAACATTTTTGGCTCAGTGTATTTCAGAAAAACATTATGTCATTTTAATTAAAATAAATACGTTAATTCGACAAAAATTAAATTTTTTTTCAATAAAATATGATATAGTAAACTTTTAACAGTTAGTATGCAAAATTTCAACCATATTCAAAGAAATATAAAATTTTATTCTCATGTCCACTTTTTTGTGGGTTGGACGCTATATAATTTTTTCGACGTCTCTCCAAAATCCAAATTGGATTACCTACCTATAACCAGTAACCATTTACTACTTATTCTCGCATGGAAAGACTTTCCAAAATGAAATGCACAAGCTTTTATAGTAGCTATTATTGCATGTCTAACGTTACGAAAACTTTGTCATCGATTACTCGAAAAATACCCAAGCGATTTGAGTAGCTTAATTTTTTTTTTTAAGTAGATCTCGAGGTAGTCCCTATATATTTTTCCCATATACCGATTCAGCCGCATTGTTACCGCAAAATTAAACTGCATTTTATTGAGATCGATATTAACTCATATTATGTTGTCCAATATTATTTTCAATGACGTGAATTATTCCGGTTTCAAAAAATCTGAAAAATCATATTTATTAGATTATCATCAATAAATGTTAACTGGTGCTTTGGGTTATTCCTTCACAAAAGCAATTTTTACTCACACTCGTTACCACGACTACACTAAAAATGGAAAAATAAACATACATTTACTTTAAAAAAATAAAATGACTAAATTTTCCTAAAATTATTTCCCTTCATTTGGTGCACTCTATGCCTGAACGAAATTTGACTCAAAACCACCTTTTTTAAAAATGTGTATATCGGTTATAATGATAACATTTTAAAATTTGGATTATCTTCTGTTAATATTTTGGATTTAATTAAATATTTCAGAAAGCTTTAAAAATTGTTTTTATAAGTTTAGAAAATAAACGAACTTGGCAAAGAATAGTTGTAAACAAATTTATCAAAATCATTCGACTACTAGTGCAGTTAGTAATGGTTTTGATCGCGATATATATCTAGACTTTATTTAAACTTTTTTAATAAAAATAAATAAGAATTATAGGTCAACCGCAATGAAACTAGATATTATGTAGAAAGGGTAATACTTTTAAGAAAATATTACATTTAATTAAACCATAACAGTTTACAATTATCAACAAGAAAACAATTGTCACTAAGCAATGTGTGACAGTTCATAAACAATTTCCTTATTACAATTTATAATTTCAAAAAACCAAAAAAGTTAATTTTATTGTGTTATTTTAATTAAATAAAATTAAACACAAATAGATTTTCCCAGAAAAGTATATTATTTTAATGGCGACATAAAAATTATTTATTTGGTTTATTGTGTTTTCAGGCTTTCAGTTTTCCATTCTTCTATTTTTTTTTGTGAAAAGAATAATAAAACATTTCCCGAAAAAAATACAATAAAAATATTAAAATGAATAAAAGCAGAATATGGAAATGTGAGGAACATAAAATAATTTTTTATTCGCCTACATATTAAAGTGTTACTTTATTACTGTGCTTTGAGGCTTTAAAGTATCACTTTTCAACTATTTATTTTGTTGTCATAGCTACGTCCAAAAAAGTAAAAAGCATTTGTATTTGTTTAAATTCTATGAAAAATAAAAATTTTTATCAAAGCAACCCTTAAATTCAAAATTTCATTATCCAATTAAAATAGTTGTTATCATTTGTTGTCATAGCTACACAATAATTTGGAAAAAATAATAAATATTTTGTCAAAGGTTACTTGTTCCACATATTTTTATTTTAAAATTTATGAAAATTTATAATTTTAATTTAGAATAAACAAATTTTCTTAAAATATTTTGCTTGCGGCGAATAAAAAATAGTATATGATGCACGGACGTAAGCTATTTTGGACTTAATGTGGGTGCAAATCTCGGCTAGCGCCTCGATTTGCAAACTCCACATCCGTCCAAAATCTTTAGCTTTACGTCCTAGCATCATAATGTACTATTTTAAACGATTTTTTTTTCGACAAGTAGGCATGAAAATAATAATGATTGTTGATTGGTAAATGGTAATATTTAAATAAAGTCATAAATTTTAATTAATTATCGGTCAAAATTGTATTATATATTGGTGCCATTCGTTTGTGTTAAAATAAATAAATGCATTATTTGATTTGATGTTTTAAAACTAGGAGTATTGAATTTAAATGTCAATTTCCTGCTAATAGGGATTGGGTTAGAAAAACTTGAGATTTAGTTTTAACATATAAATTAACTTCACCAACATTGGTAACCAGAAGTTTACGTTGCTATTCTTCTCTGGTTTGTTTTATGTAAAAAAAATGATAAGAGATAAAATTATTAAAGTTTGTAACGGTTAAAGCTAAAGTTAAAAACAAATTCGTTTTTATTCGCTACATATTAAAGTGTTACTTTATTACTGTGATTTGCGGCGTTAAAGTATCACTTTTTAACTATTTATTTTGTTGTCATAGTAACGTCCAAAAAAGTAAAAAGCATTTGTATTTGTTTAAATTTTATGAAAAATAGAATTTTTTATCAAAGTAACCCTTAAATTCTTTGAATTCATTATCCAATTAAAATAGTTGTTATTATTTGTTGTCATAGTTATACCAGAATTTGGAAAAAATAATAAATATTTTGTCAAAGGTAACATGTTCCACATATTTTTATTTTAAAATTTATGCAAACTTATAATTTTAAATTAGAATAAACAAATTTTTTTATATGATACACGGACGCTATTTTGGACTAAATGTGGACTAAATGTGGGTGCAAATCTCGGCTAGCGCCTTGATTTGCAAACTCCACATCCGTCCAACATCTTTAGCTTTACGCCATAGCATCATAATGTTATATTGCGTGTCAAACTTAACATTCTGGCTGCGTATTTTTAATTATACTGCTCAAAACACTATTCTTTGGGTAATTTGTTTTTCATTTTTTACATTTAACAGCAATTTATAGTTGCTTATGAATAAATGGTGTAATTTTAATATTCCGTTGAATTTTCCTTTTCTTTTTTATTTCTTTAAGTATAAGTTAAAACAATAAAACCACAACGGACTGCAATATAATTTAATCGCAAGAAACATTAACAGTGAAAAAGTAAAGGAAAAATCCAATTTAAATATAAAGAACAAATAATTCGCAATTTTCTTTTTATTTCTATTCTTAAATAAAAACAAAATAAAAGAAAGCTTAGTTAGACAATTAAAGTTGAGAAGAAAACATGTTGAAGGTAATTTAGATTATTTATGATACGAAAGGTGTTTTATAGGTGTATGGATAGTTAAGGAAATTTTTCTTAATTTAGAACGATTTTGTTTTATTAGAATTATTGTACCTTTGTTGTTATTATTTAAATCACCTTTGTGTGTAAAAAGCTTTTTAAGCTAATTGATGGATTGCCTAACTAAGATATCACCTATAATTTCGAGTTTTTTAATAAAACATTATAAAGGAATTCCAACAAGTGAAATTTATTTTTTATTTATTCTTAAGCATTGATTTTTTTTCATTTTGTTTGTTGATAGGAGAATACTCGTATATCTTTTCAGGAATAAAAATATACTGTAATCAATCAAATGTTAATTTAATGTTTATGCTTATATTATAATAAGTGGTACGCCATTTTTCATATGATTAATTCTTTATGTTTACAGTAACAAAACTCCATATTATACTTGGCACTAATAATATAAAATCATTATTGACATATGACAAACTTTGGTTCCGATTGAATTTTTAAACTGCAGCTGAAAGTTGATGAAAACTTTAACATAAATTTATATTTAGTGACCTTCCACGTTTATACTTAGATAAATAACTAATTCAAGCTCATAAACAAAGAAAATAAAGGACTATAATTAATTTTTATTACAACTCATTAACATCGAATAAAACCGCTTTTGGTTTTGCAAACGCGAAAAACGTTTTCATAAAATAAAACATTTCCATTTATAAAATCTATCAATATTAAACCAACTAAAATCAATTTCGTTAAAAATAAAATTTTAATCACAACGCATAAAAAATAAAATTAAATTTCTAATAAAGGCCCAAAAATAAATTTGATAATAGTCTATTATAGTTATAATAATTGCTAATAAACTATTAATTAAACTAATTTTGGTTTAATACCGAAATGGTTATCTAATTTGTTCGATTAGGTATGTCCGGGATTTTGGTTTATATAATAATAACAAGCAAAATTAAATATAACCAAAAACTAACTTGCTAATTTATGTTTCGCAATTTTTGTGTTTAGGTTAACTACACACTTTTATTTATAATTTGTTTAAAAAGAAAAGAGAGGAAAGAGAATAATAGAAACAAAAGATCCAACAAACTTGTAAGAACATTCAAAACGTAAAAGTTGAATATGGAAAAGGTTAACTTTAAAAAGATGAACTAAAAAAATTTTCTAAGCAATTAGGAAAATTGTAAACAGTTAATATTATTCATCGGTTATTTGAGTGCAAACAAGTAAGTTGTCGAAACTCAAAAAAAAAAAAAATATTTTAGCATTCATGATAATTTTAATTATTATCTAATTAATTATTTAACTAATCAATTTGATAACCTAATAAAATGTTTTACTTTTCGTTTTATTAAGTTCGCAATCGATTCTGTATTGTCAGATAATTATTTACTTGAGAAAAACCACAATCGTCACATTATAATTTTTAACACAGAAATTTTAAAAACAAACCGTTGGACTTTTCAATAATTAAATAACTGTTTCATCCTTTTTCTATAACAATTCAATCTATTGTTTTAAGTTTTAATATTGTTTTAAGTTTTAATAAAAGCTACAAACAAAAAATAACTCAATTTTCTGTTCACAAAGATGTAATAAAGCAAATAAGAAAAATAATTCAGTTTTTAAAAATCACGTCCAAACATCAACAAACTTTGGAATAAAAAGTAAAATATCTCTTATTATGAAAAACAATAGTAGATTGTATTACTAGTACGATTGCGTTTTCCAAACAAGAGATAGTTTGGTAACGTAAAAAATATTCAATTTTGTACTACAATAGAATAAAAGAAAAAACTACTTTTCCGCACATATGACCACAAAATATTTTGTAAGCCTGGACCATATCGCCACCTGCATGTGAGATTTGTAGTTAAATCTATCCATATATCTATCTATATATAATATTTTTATAGCACTAAAGTATCAAAATAATAATTTTAATAACTTACCATATAGAATAGTAAAAAGAACTTAAACACATTGCATCATTTGAATTGCAAGAAAAAACAATTCATTTAGGTTTTCAAAGTTCACAATTTTGACAGCTCAGTTGGATTACTATGTGTTGTTTTAGTTGGATTCGTATGTTTATATTTTCGAGCTAGTGTAATTTACAACTATTACAACGAAGATGGCGCACTTTAATTATTTAAAAAGCTTAAATTTGTTTATAACTTTATTAAATAAATGATTAAATGAACAATTAAATAAATATTTATAAATTTTACGCACTTGTTTCAAAAAATAGTGTGTATTACTAGTGTGAATGCGTTTTCCAAACGCGAGTTATTTGCAAACTACCTCTTGTTTGGAAAACGCATTCGCACTAGTAATACAATCTACTTTTGTGGTCATATGTGCGGAAAAGTTTTTGTTAAAAAAAATTTAATTTTTCCTTTTTTGACCTCTTATGTTACTGTTTTTCCTTGCTTGGTTCTGGCTTTTTGTTGGTGTTTATTTTATTGTCTCAAAATTAAATTCAATAATTTGGTATCACGTTTTCAAATGGTAAAAAACAAATGTTATGATTTATTTTATTTTCAATGCATGCTTATAACTAAATGTGCGATCAAAAAAGCACAAAGGTAAAATCACAAATTGTTGACTAATACTAGCCACCATTATCATTGTTATTTACTTTATTATTTAATTTTACTTTAAACACAAAATCAGTCAATAATAATTAACAAAAAGTTACCTAGGTCAATAATGACAAATTTTCTTTTATTACTTCGGTCTGAAAGACCTAAATATTACATTCATGAACTAGGAGTGAAATTCCTACCTCCACTTTTTTTGGCATTTCTCGACGTTGAAGGACCTACTGATTCTAAAAAATCAACAACAAAAAATGTATGTCTGTCTGCGGCCGGCCGTCCATCACAACCGACGAAATCTAGAAAACGGCTGGACAGATTTGAACATTTTTTTTTTCTAAAAATAGGTTAACTCAATGGGAAGAGCCGAAAGGACGATGTGCTCAATAACTGTACCAGAAGTGTGTCAAAAAATCGTCAAGTGTGTCAAAACAAGGAAATTTGCATATTTTTTGCATAAAAAACGTTCATTTTGAGTGATTACGAGTAGGAACATTGAATTTGGAGAAATCTTGATGGGTGAGAGTTTGGTATGTGAGACCGAAATCTAGATTACTGCATTAAAAGTTTGTCAAAAAAATGTTGTCAAGTGTGTCAAAAGAAAGGTTTTTATTTATTTTTTTACCCAATTTTTGGAAAAAAATAAAATTAATAATTTGTATGACATGAAATTTTATAATTATTATAGAGAATTATGGCATTATAAGTTTGTCAAAAAAATAATGTCAAGTGTGTCAAAAAATGATTTCATATATTTTTTTAGCCAATTTTTTGAAAAAAAATTTAACTGTTTCTATGACGTAAATGTAATTTAAAATGAAATTGGAAATGGAAATATTTGAATTTGTTATAGTTTTTGAAATATTTTTGGAATTTTGAAAAAAGTTTGTATTTTTGATTTTGTAATAACGTTTGCAATATTTTTAGAATTTTGGAAAAAGTTTTAATTTTTGATTTTGCAATAATAATTATTAATAATTTTTGGAATATTTTTAAAATTTTGAAAAAAGTTGGATTTTATTATAATTTTTACAATATTTTTGGAATTTTGAAAGAAATATGAATTTGTGATTTTGTAATATTTTCTCGAATCGCTAAATGGAAGGTTTTCGAATAGTTTGCTGAAAATGTAATTGAAAATTAAATTGGACATGGACATTTTTTAATTTGTTATAGTTTTTGAAATATTTTTGGGATTTTGAAAAAGTTCCAATTTTTGATTTTGTAAGAATTTTTGGAATATTTTAAGAATTTTGAAAAATTTTAAATTTTTGATTTTATTATAAATTTTATAATTTTGGAAAAAGTTTCAATATTTGATATTGTTATAATTTTTGCAATATTTTTAGAGTTTTGAAAAAAGTTTTAATATTTGAATTTTTAAGAATTTTTGGAATATTATTACAATTTAGAAAAAGTTTAAATTTTTGATGTTATTCTAATTTTTGGAATATTTTTAGAATTTTGAAATCAAATAGAATTTTTGAATTTTATATATACATATTCTTAGAATTTTGAAAAAAGTTTCAATTTCTGATTTTGTAAGAATTTTTGGAATACTTTTGGGTACAATCCTAGTTTATCCCCCCAAATAGATTTGCGTTTTTTTTTCAGATAAATAGAAAGATTAGGTCCTCTGCATCCTAATTATTAAAAAAAAAATTAACGGAAATGAGGGGATCAAAAGTTATAAAGGATCAAACTTTCAATTTTACCTTGGTCCCCCTTTAGAGTTTTTAGATGTAACTTGATTTGATTTTTGATTTTTTTTTTGACTCAATTCTGTGACCTTGCACAACGTCGATCAAAAATAGCACCGCACCCCCCCCCCCCCCCCCATCGCGTCGCCCTCCGCGTTCCCTTTGCCGCGTACGACGCGGGAGGCGACGCTGGGGTTCGCTGTGGGAGGAATGCGGGGGTAGGGGGGTGCTATTTTTGATCGAAGTTAAGCAAGGTCGCAGAATTGAGTCAAAAAAAATCAAAAATCAAATCAACTTACATCTAAAAACTCAAAGGGGGGACCAAGGTAAAATTGAAAGTTTGATCCTTTATAACTTTTGATCCTTTCATTACCATTCAATTAGGATGCAGAGGTCCTAATCTTTCTGTTTATCTGAAAAAAAAACGCAAATCTATTTGGGGGGGATAAACTAGGAATGTTCGTACTTTTGGAATTTAGAAAAAATTTAAATTTTTGATTTTATTATAATTTTTATAATTTTGGAAAAAGTTATAATTTTTGATTTTGTTATAATTTTTGCGATATTTTGTAATAAATTTTGAAGCAATAATTAGTGAAAAAAGTTTTAATCTATGATTTTGTAATAGTTTTTGAAATATTTTTAGAATTTTGTTTGAAAAAAGTTTGAACTTTTGATTGTATTTAGTTTTTACAATATTTTTGGAATTTTGAAAGAAATATGAATTTGTGATTTTGTAATATTTTCTCGAAACGATAAATTGAGAGGTTTTTGAGTAGTTTGCTGATTGTATAATCTTTTCACTAAATTATGTTAATATATGATCTGTTATGATTTTCCAACAACGGATTGATGTTTCGTGTTAGTTTTGTAATACATATCTAAACAAAGATAAAAAAATGCATCTACTTTAACAAAAAGTTATGTTTGATATACATGGCTGCCCAAAACTAAAAACCATGTCCTCATAAAAGTTTTTTGCCGAAAACTATATCAAAATCCTTAACCCGAAAATCCTTAACCCAACCGAAGTCTTGATATCTCAGAGCTTGAGATTTACAAAAAAACACAAACAAATAATAATAGCATTTGTTTGTTTCGCTTTATTTGTATGATAGTTTCATCCAGTCTACTTGATATTTTAAGATATTTAAAAAATGAAATAGAAATTAACTAATATCAAAATCTAGTCAAAGCAAATATGATAGGCGCGCTGTACACTTGAGCTAAATGATGCGAAATATGTTTTTAGAAAATTAATGAATTTTAATTAGAATTAGAATTTTAATGCGAATAATGTTTTTTAAAAAAAATGTAATGTTTCCGTTTTTATTTTCCTTTTTAAATGTTTTGTTTCCGTAAAGTTTTTTTGAAGTAAAACTTCTTTGGGCGCGTTTTAAGAATTTGGCAACGGAAGATCAAAAAACGAATATAATATTCGGCAAATACACGATACAATTCAATTATGACACACATATAAATGTCGACATATAAATGTCGGAAGTAGTCATTTGAACAGATATATAACCATATATATTCATCTCTATCATACTACAGTCTGATTTTGAATTTTAAACATATACATGCACACAATTCCAAAAAAACTTAAATAGAAATTTAAACACAATAAAATAAAAAAGAAACTAGAAGTAAAAAAGGCAAACGAATATTATGTTCGGCAAGTATGCGACAATTCGATTATGTGTATTGTATTTTGTATACGCTTATTCAGTATCGTATTAAACGTTGAATGAGTTGGACGTGTCGATCTTAGATTTAAATATCTAATAATATAATATTCGTAATATTTTATTTAGTTTCGTAATTTTTTAAATTTATATTTTGAATTGTTTTAGTTTTTTTAAGTAAAACTTCTTTAGGGCTGGTTATAGTAGTGATTGTGGTCATGGTGGTCATGGTGGTCATGGTAGTCATGGTGGTAATAGTGGTCATATTGGTCATAGTGGTAATGGTGATCACGGTGTTCACGGTGGTTATGGTGGTCACGGTGGTCATGGTGGTCATTGTGTTCATTGTGGTCATGGTAGTCATAGTGGTCATGGTGGCTATGGTGGTTATGGTGGTCACGATGGTCATGGTGGTTACGGTGGTCATGGTGGTCACGGTGTTCACGGTGGTCATGTTGGTTATGGTGGTCATGGTGGTTATAGTGGCTATGGTGGTTATGGCAGTCACGATGGTCATGGTGTTCACGGTGGTCATGTTGGTTATGGTGGTCATGGTGGTTATAGGGGTTGTGGTGGTCATGGTGGTCATAGTAGTCATGGTGGTTATGGTGGTCATGGTGGTCATGATGGTCATGATGGTCATGGTGTTCACGGTGGTCATGATGGTCATATTGTTCATGGCGGTCATGGTGGTCATGGTGGTCACGGTGGTCATGGTGGTCATGGTGTTCATGGTGGTCATGATGGTCGTGGTGGTGTCACGGTGGTCATGGTGGTCATGGTGTTTAGATTTTGCATCCCGGGCTTCCCCGGGCGGGAAAAAATATTTGTGTTGATTAAATTTGTTTTGTTATATAGAAAAATGAGTGGTGTAATCTTTGCACGCGGTTGAAATAAATTTCTTTGGCTACTGTGGCAGGTATTAATAAAAAGATGAAATATAAAATAAATATGTCATATTGCATTGCAATTTAGAGTTGCATTTCATGATAATATAATTTGCAGCATGTGTTATAAAAAGTAATATTTACATAATGTGCTACAAAGTCTATTCAATTATTAACATGAAATATGAAATTAGAGGTTTATGACAAATTTGCTAAATTTTTTGAAAAATGCATCAATTGTTGTACCAATTGTTAAATTAAGTAGACATGCATTCATCGTGAAATTTAATTTGTAATACGTTGTAAGACTTTGAAAAACATGTAAATATGGCTTTTTATTACACATTGTTGCAAATTATATTATCAAGAATATCGGAAAGAAACTCTAAATTTCAATATTATATATCTATTTTATTTTATATTTAATATTTTTAGTAATACCTGCTGCAGTGGCCAAAGAAGTTTTACTTCAACAGCGTGTAAAGATTACGCACTTCATTTTTCTATAATTAATTTATATATAACATTATTTTTAAAAATATACTTCGCATAGTTTAGATCAAGCACATAGTAGAGCGCACCTTAGTGTTAGTATTTAAAAAAAGAAGGCAGTGTTAAGGACTGCCAACAGAAGCGAAAACTTAAATCTGTGAAATAACTGTTTTTTGTATCTTCCAATTATTGTAGCATGGCAAATTATAATTTCAGAATGTTTAAATTAAAATCATTAAAATTATTCTGGGCTTCACATCTATCAATATTCCAAGCAACTATTATATACATTTTTATATATAAGATAATCAAAACATATCATATAAAAATTTGCGTCTATCAAACACCTCAGAAAGCATGTTGTTGTGGGACCTTGTTCTTAAAAGTTTTTTATGTGTTGTTGTGACTCACATTGTAATTTTTACTACCAAACACATTTTATTTTAAAAAAATAGCGTATCATCTAAGAATATTCCATAACTTAAAGCAAGGGATGGTATCGTTGATTGAAAATACTTCATCCACCAGCACCCCTAAGGTATTACTTGGGCTAATGAGATTGCATTTCTATTGCCAGTGGTATGCAATATCTCAAGATAACTCATATGCCAATAGCTGGGACTAAAGTACTCATGGTTGTCACACCCATAGATCAACAAGTTTAAATTTTACAAATCTTTCTGTGGAAAGCTAAGCAAATTCATTGGTATTAATGCGCATTGTTGCCGTTTGCAAATCACTATCGGCTAAGTGCCACCATTTTAAATTATTTTTTTTATCATGATTGCCATCCATGTTTAATCATACATAAGCTATGCTTCTTTGTATAGAATTTATGCAATTTCCGTCTCGTAATTGTAAGCTTAAAATCGATATAATCGATGTTTTCAAGTATCAAGTTACAAGTATTAAGTCTTCACTTAATTTTAGAAACATGTATTATATACAATTCCAAATTGACATCATATTTGGTGAAGATGATAAAATTTGTAACATCATGTTAAATTCCAACACATATAAATTTGATATACATATGTAATTGTTTCAGGTTATACTATCTTTCTTACGTTATTTTTAATTTCATAAAAATTATGTTCAACAAAAAAAACATTGATCAAAGCAAACTGCCGTTTAAAACGATAGTTAAATAAAAAGCAAATTAAATGTACACAACAACTTCCCAAATTTTCATGATGATTACTGTATTAATTCATAAAAGTCAAACAGACGTACTTTCAATTTTATATATATTCAATATTTATTTAGCATGATGACTCGAATGCAAATTGCAAAAGACAGTAGCAATATAACTTTAAAAAACTGCGTTATAGATCAATATTTTAAAATTCCTATAAAGAAATTTTTATTATTTTTATGAATTCATGAATAAAAAAAAATAATTTTAATGGCATTTAATAAAAATTAAAAAAAACTCACTACCTACAGAACATCAGTCGAGCACGATATCTACAACGCAATTTGAAACGTTAAGAAATGATAGATAGATTTAATTTAAAAAATATAGATAGATAGAAATGATTTAATACTATTTTAATCTATCAGTGTGTAATGAAATAGTTTTTTCTTAAGCAATAGTTTAAAATTTGAGCGAGGCACGAGCGAAAATTTTAAATTTGTGAGAAAATAAAATTCATTAATCACGAATTGATAACACTCCTTTATTCTCTGACAAAGATTTGTGTATTATATAAAATAAAAACATTTTCTTCAATTAAAACAATAAATATGGAAGAAATTGTGAATAGTTAAACTCAAATAACTGGATAAATAATAAGAATTTTTCAATCCTGAAACCAGTTTTGGAATCCTCTAATTAAACCTTACATGTTTTAATCAGAAAAAATTTTACGTGTTTCGTGGCGGTATCGAACCCCATTCATCAGTAACACAAATTCGACACTTTGTGTTATACACGTTTTATCAACTGAGCCATTCAATTGACATGTTTTATGGAAATTTGAATGGGGTTCGATACCGCCACGAAACACGTAAAAATTTTTTCTGATTAAAACATGTAAGGTTTAATTAGAGGATTCCGAAACTGGTTTCAGAATTGAAAAATTCTTATTATTCATCCAGTTATTTGAGTTTAACTATTCACAATTTCTCCCATACGAAATAACCCCCCGATCGCCTAGATCATATTAGATTGGTTTTCAGATTAGTTAAATAACAACTAATTGTAATGATTCTACCACATTGAGAATATGTATGTAAAATAATGGATATCATTAACTTACCATATTTAATGGCATAGTAGCGTCTTGAGAATTAATCGAAATAACTCTATAAAACAATAAATCTTTATTGGTTTAATTGAAAAATCAAATTTCTGATTAAAACAAAGCTTGATGATAAAAAAACCCCATCCCCAACAATCAACCAAATTCAACTAAACGAAATAAGAGAATTTAACTCAATATTTGATTTTTGAAAAACGAAGTACACTATTGTGATTATAATCTGAAAATAATTTTAATGAAATCAAAAAAATTTGACCAATTGGAATCATACCACTTGAATAATGATAATTTTTTTATAGGAAAATTTTCATTAGACAATCGGTTAAGCTCATTAGGCTATAGGTTAGAAAACAATACAATAATTCAAACTATTATTATGGAAAAAACATATAAATAAAGCTGATATTGTTAAATGAAAGAGAATAAAAAATATTTTTTTGTTCTTCAAAAATGCATATAAAACTTGATGACGCGAACATATACAAATTTTACGCCATACAAAATTTCATAACGCGGCTAAAGAAGTTTTCACTTCAAAAATTCTATATATACCTCGGTTGAGAAGATTAATATAGACCTCGAACATTATATCAGTCGGCACTACGCGCCTCAGGATCTTAAAGTTCTCGGTCAATAATAGCTTACTTCTCAACCTTGGTTTATAATGTACTATTTGTCAACCTAGGTCAATAATAATAAAAAACAATTACCTAGGTTAATAATGACAAATTTTTTTTTATTTTTAATTGAAATGAACAAAAAAAAAACAAATAATAATTGCAATCCCTTGTTTCATTTTATTAGTATAAAACTAAACTTCCAGACTACTTTAATAGATATTTTAAGGTATTTAAAAAAAAAGAAACGGAAAATGACTAATATCAAAATCTAATCAAATCAGTTATGATAATTAGTGTAAGGCTTCGGACAATTTACGGTATTTAAATTTATCGATAAAGTAGTATTTTAAGCTTATTGCTATTGTCTTTTAACACCACCGTTCTAATTAATATCATTTTGACATTTCATTTTCCTTCATAAGATTCATGGTGTTCCTTCATAAGATAATAAAATTAAATGATTGTTAGAAAAATATACAAATTTGGTTTAACTTTAATTAATTGTTCAAATTGTTTTACTCTAATGGGCAAATAAAAAGAAAAATGGCTAAAATATTAAACCAAATTATTAAAAAAATACAAAATATTTTCTCCCAGCCAACTGCAATTTTTCTAATGAAATGAATTTTTTGATGAAGAATGTCTAACAATATAATAAAACTCCAAAAATAAATTTTAACTATAAAAAATATGAATTTGCTTTAGAAGTAAAAACATTCAAACATTCAATTCAAACATTCAGTTAAGGTCTTATGGTCTTTTTTTAATGTCATTAGAAATTTAATGTCTTTCGCTCTACTTTGCCGACACATGGATGCATTCAATGTAAGTTAAGGACTTAAGGTCTTAAAATAATCTTAATTTGAACAAGGCATAAGTAGTTAAAAAATTCTATATATACCCTCTCTACGTGCCTCAGGATATAAAAGTTCTCGGTCAATAATAACTCACTTTTTGCAATTCCGAATCACAATTGCACGTATTTCGATATTGTCAACAATATCAAAAAGTGAGTTTTTTCCGCACTGTCTTATGGCGTTAATTCTTGTTCTTGAGATATTTAATTTTAAATGTTTTTAATTTTAGTACGACTGAAATTCGAATTTTTCTTCATTTGTTCAAACAACTTCCATTAACAAAAAAATTTAAAATCAATTAAATTTTAACTTTTTTTATTTTAAATTAGTTCTAACCTTACTTTAAAATAAACCAAATTTACAATGGTGTATTAATTCGTGTTCTTGAGATATTTAATTTTAAAGATTTTTAGTCCGATATAAATTCTAATTGTTCAATATTTTCTCGAACTTCAGTGGTTAAAATTTTTTGATGATAAAAATTGTTCGAAAAAATAATGAACAATTAGAATTTTAGACGGACTAAAAATCTCTAAAATTATATATCTCAAGAACACGAATTAACGCCTGTTTGTAAATTTGATATATTTTAAAGTAAGGTTAGAACTATATTTAAAAAAAAAATTTTAAATTTAGTTGATTTTAAAATTTTTTGTTAATGGAAGTTGTTTGAAAAAATGATATAAAATTCGAATTTTAGTCGTACTAAAAACCTTTAAATTAAATATCTCAAGAACAAAAATTAACGCCTCTGAGTTAATTTGATATATTTTAGAGTAAGGATAGAACTATTTTCAGAAAAAAAATTAATTAAATTCCAATTGATCTTTAACCCTAGCGCCATATTTAAAAAAGTTTTTTTAATATTTTTATTTAAAAATTAATTAAAAAATCCATAAATTAATTTTTTTTAAACGACTAACTAGTCATCTATCAAAAAAAAAATAGTTTGGTGAAATTGGTATAGCCGTTCTTGAGCAATTTAATTTCAAAGTTAAATCGGATTGGCAGAATTTTCATTTATCATGCATGTTGGGGTGCCCTCTATGCTCAAACTATGCACTTAGAAAAAATTTTAAAATAAGCTGTATTTTGTATTTTGTCCATACTGCTTAAATGCCAAGTTTCAGGAAAATCAAAAATGGTCAAGTTTTTACCACTCTGTCTAGAACACGTTTTTCATCATAATGAATGTTCAGTGTTAATTATAATAAATTATAAATTAACGACTCTGAGTATCCGAAGATACCATGCCAACTAGGGATTAGGATTATGTTCAAATAAATAAAGTTTCTTTAAGAAATTTGCTAACGTTAAGTTTAAAATTTTGAAGATTAAAACTATCGAGAAAAACCAAAGAAGGTAAGACATTCCTAAGGTGAGGGACTGTGTTGAAAAAAATCGCGTTGAAAGGCGACATTCTATATACTTTTTTGTTTGAACCGTATATGGTTAGCCACAACATTTGCACTGATGTAATGCGATGGGTTTGCTTGTTCGTTCATCCATAATGTATTTATAAAAAATTGTCAAATCAGCAACATTTCATCTGTGCTGTAAGGAATCAAGTTCGTTAGTAAGGGTCGAGTTTCCAATCAGTTTAACAGCTCTACGCTGAACAGAATCAAGACACTTCACTATGGAAAAAAAATTATATAGTTGAAATAGTTATTAAAATTATATAACAAAAGTTTATATATATGATTTTGAAAACCTGAAAAAGCATCTCCGAAAGTTTTAACTGTTTAAAGACACTAGCGACGGTTGTATTGTCAATTCTTTGATCCACATATGCGTGGGAGTCAATATCTCGGAAATGAATTTACAAAGGATAGTTTTGATGAATTTTAAAATTGCTTCGGTCTGAAAGACCTAAGTATTACATTCATGAGCTCAAAGTGAAATTCTTACCACCACTTTTTTGGCATTTCCCGACGTTTTAGGACCTACTGATTCTAAAAAAGCAAAAAAAATGTGTGTCTGTCTGCCGGACGGCTGGCCGTCACAGCCGACGAAATCTAGAAAACCGCTAGACGGATTTCAAAAATTTTCTAAAAATAGGTATACTCAACGGGAAAAGCCAAAAGGACGATGTGTTCGATAACTGTACCTGTGTGACGAAAAAATCGTCAAGTGTGTCAAAACAAGGAAATTTGCATATTTTTTGCTTAAAAACGTTCATTTTAAGTGCTTACGAGAAACATTGAAATGGAGAAATTTTGATGGGTGGGATTGGTATGTGAGACCGAAATCTAGATTATTGCATTATAAGTTCGTCAAAAAAATGTTGTCAAGTGTGTCAAAAGAAAGATTTTTATTTACTTTTTAACCCAATTTTTTGGAAAAAAATAAAATTAATAATTTGTATGACATGAAAATTTATTATTATTATAGAGAATTATGGCATTAGAAGGTTGTCAAAAAAATATTGTCAAGTGTGTCAAAAAATGATTTTATTTATTTTTTTAGCCAATTTTTTGAAAAAAAATGTTGCTGTTTTTATGACGTAAATGTAATTGAAAATGAAATTGGACATGGACATTTTTGAATTTGTTATAGTTTTTGAAATATTTTTGATATTATGAAAAAAGTTTGTATTTTTGATTTTGCAAAATTTTTAGAATGTGGAAAAAGTTTTAATTTTTGATTTTGTTATAATTTTAGCAATATTTTTTGAATTTTGAAAGAAAAATAGAATTTATGAATTTGTGAACTTATATATATATTTTTAGAATTTTGAAAAAGGTTTAACTTTTTGGTTTTGTAAGAATTTTTGGAATATTTTTTGAATTTTGACAAAAATGGAATTTTGAATTTGTGAATTTTATATATATATTTTCAGAATTTTGAAAAAAGTTTCAATTATTGATTTTGTAATAATTTTAGGAATATTTTAAGAATTTTGAAAAATTTTGAATTTTTGATTTTATTATAATTTTTGGAATTTAGAAAAAAGTTTCAATTTTTGCAATATTTTTAGAATTTCGGAAGAAGTTTGAATTTTTGAATTTGTAAGAATTTTCGGAATATTATTTGAATTTAGAAAAATTTTAAATATTTGATTTTATGACAATTTTTGAAATAATTTTGGGATTTTGAAAAAAATTTGTGTTCTTGATTTTGTTATAATTTTTGCAATATTTTTAGAATTTTTGAAAAAAGTTTTAATCCTTGAATTTGTAATAATTTTTGGAATATTTTTAGAATTTTGAAAAAAGTTTCATTTTATTTAATTTTTACAATATTGGCTTAAAGGCTTAATGGCAATAAAGGCTTTTTCACGAAGTTTTGTTAATGTGTCATGGTTTTTCTAATAGATCCCACAAATTTCATGCGATTTACGTATATGCAACCGTATATTGCAAATAAAGAGAAAAATGGTTGATTCTTTTTCTCTAGGCGGCGCGTTAAACCTTGGTTTACTTCAAAGCTCATATCTCAAAAATCGTCCTTTTTTAGGTTTTTCACAAAGTTTAAAGTAAACATATGCAGCTATTAAGTTAAAAAATAAAAAGAGAGAGATTCCATATGGATTTTTTCATACGATTTTTTAAAGTTTAGTATATAAAAAATTGAGATGTGTTTTTACATGAAAAATAATTATACTTTACCAAATGTGAATTTAATATATTTAAAATTTTATATTTTAACAGTTGTAGTAAATTTGAAACATTTTCTGTACATTTCTCTTTGAAAAATAGGTTTTTATTGAGAATAAGAATTGGAGATTCCAACGATCGAAGATTGTGATTTACTTTCAACATCTTAACACTAACATCAGCATGAGTCGATTATTAATAATTTGTTTTTCTATAAAAATCATAATTTAATAAAACAATTATAATATTACAAACAAATACATTAAAAATTAATTTATATACTTTTTGTGCTTGTAAATGGAAATATTTCTGATTACTGGAAAAGGAAAACATTTTGGCAATTATTTTATCGACTGTAGTGTTATCCGGTAAAAACCCAAGCAGAGCTTGCCAGACTTTGAAATACGGTCAAGTTCTGGCCAATTAATGGTTAACAGTACATGGCTATTGTTATTGGGCCAGCACTAGAACCATTCATCGGCCGATTTATGTTTTACAGAAAAGAGCCAGTATACAGTTACCTTTTGTTACAAAGTGGTCTGGGGATCAACGAAGCGTTGTGTACTTCCCTGATTTGTAGATTCACTACCTTCTCATGCAAATCAAATTCGCATTGGCGGCGACTTTCATGGTTGTTTACGTTTTTCCTTTAACCATATTTTCTTGAATTCAGGCCGTGGTTGCCATCTACAATGGTTGTCGTAAAACATTGATTGTCCTAAAACAGTTGTGTAATATTTTCCAATGTGATTTCCTGTATTCAATTTGTAATCGTTAATTGCTATAGAGTTAGCATAAACCAATTGTACAGTATCATAAATTCATAGTCCCGCTATTCCCATATAGATTTCCTACAATCGTTATATAAACAATGTTTCTGTTTATGATTATTTCCCAAGTTATAATACAATAGCGAAGACACTTTTAGTACACATATTTATCGAACGCGATTGCCCAATTTTTTTATTAGTTGGAGATGTAAAAACAGTTGCTACTATTTGCCTATAAATGCGCCTAACCGCGTATAGAGGCTCTCTCATTCTTTATTCATTTTCTGAGTAGATTGCAGCTGTTTCTGTTTTGACAGAAAAATTGGTTTTTTGTGATGCCTGGCTGGCTAACTTATAGTGCAATTTTTTTTACTTAGAATAATTAAAATAATGAATTAATTAGACTGTAAATTGGTGTTAATTATCGTTTGTTGAAATTGAATATAGTGTTTATTGTGCACTTAATTAATAAGATTCGTGTTTGATCCTAAAACTGTGTAAAACGTTGTTTTTACTGTTATGAAATAACGTAAAAACTAGTACTATAAAATCAAATGCCGCTTAAACAAACGCCATTGAGTTCAAGGTATTTGCTTTGTGATTTTAAATTGTATATTCAGGCAATAGTGATGAAATTCATGTTTAATATTAAAATTGTGAACAACGTTGTTGATAATGTTATAATCTAGATTCTAGAATACCGCATATTAACCAAATAAAAATAAAATAACCAATTCGTAGTTGATGTGAATTCATTTCAAACCACATATAACGCAATTTGTTGATCCAGTTGTTAACACAATACAAAAAAAACAAGGAAATCTTCCCAAAAAAATCAAGTGTTAAGAGTGGAAGCAGTTCGCTGGGGATATTACGGCCAAATCAGACGTGGTGGGCTTACAATATAAAGGATAACATGGGGGGGTGACCGAATAAGTATACGAGAAACATGGAGTGACAACGGGACTAACCTTGGGGTGAGTGATACTTTACCTTTGTTTTATATTCCTTTTTAGGTGTGAATTATTGTGGATATGTATGCGGGTGTATGAGCGTGTGTTTGTCCGTTAGCTATTGTAACCATGTAAACGGGAATGTTGCATAAATATGGTAAAACAAATATTTATTGATAACCACTTAAAAATAATTATACAAAGGGAAATGAAATGTCTAAAACTATAATCTTGTATCCCGTACATAAAACAAATTCGTTCGTTGTTTTTTTAAATAAATTTTATGTAATAATAGTGTGGAATGTTGGAATGTAGAGCTGGTCCGACACTATACAGTTTAGGAAAAAATTTCTTGTCGAACGGTATTCATATCTTGTGAAAACATAGTAAAAGCAACCGATTAAAAATAAAACCTCTAAGATATGAATCCATAATTATTATTTAATATCGAATTTTCCAGCAAGTATTTTATATGATATTTTAATGTATTTGTTTTTTTTTTGACAAATAATGAATCTTCGGTATCAACCATTTCGTATAATTTTTTTTTAAACGATTTTACATAGGAATGTGGATAATCTTCGAGCAAAGAATGTGCAATTAAAAATCATCATACTGGGGAGTGTGTAGCTAAAACCCCATTAACAAGTTTAACAAAATTAAAGTTAGCTCTAAGTTGTACTGTTGAGAATTTATAGTTGGTTTAGGTTTGTTGCTCAAATTAGAATTTTTAAAAGCGACCTGGCGCTACGAAAGAATGCGAATGTGATCGAGCGCTATAGCGTGTACAGGTACCTTAACGGGGGGGGGGGAGGATTAAGGCATTTATGTAGCTTAAACAATTCAAAGATGATTACATTAAATCCAGCACCGGACCATCAAAAGATACTCGTTTTGATTCCACAGAAAATTCAACTAAAGAAATTCAACGATTATGGAAAAATGTACAGAATATTATATGGAGTTTTTTTTCGAAGATGATCACACCAATATAATAAAAATTATTATTAACCTCGAAGCTAAAGTCTAAATCAATGGGCTTCGTGAATTTTAATTTATATGAAGGTTTTGACGTTTTTTTCCGTATAAACCAGTTTGTAAATCTTTACATAACTTTCTGTTTCAAACAGTTCGAGACCGGATAGTTTTGATAATTTACTAGCAAGCGGTAAATGTTGTCCAAATTTAACATTTGTTTTTGTTGTAAATATAATGCAATTGTTAATAGTAATGAAAGGTCATATATAAATAAACAAGGTCATATTTAAATAAGTCAGCTAACTGATGGGTTTAATCTCATACCATCGCATACCGTCTATTAGGGTGTAATTGCAAAATCTGAAACGCAACAAAGTGTGGATACATTTCTTCTTAAATCGTTTAAATCAATTGTTAAGGTTGCTAGCCAACTCAAATAAATTAGGAAATTAATATAGAGTAGCTTATCGGTTTGGATGCGCGTATGGGCATGGATGTGTGCCCTTGTGTGTGTATGTGAGTGTGTGTGTGCATGAATGGATGAGATGCGGTAGCGTGTGAATGAGTGTTGAAATATGGGGGTTGGACGTGGTGATCGTTGTTCATTCGTACTCGGGGGTCGCAGAGTCTGTTGAATGCACTTGTATTTCTCTCTTACATCCGTTATTATCCTATGTTACGCGTACATTACAATTATTTGTGCTAGAGTAGCAGGTATTCTTCTCTCGATCCCATAGGCTGCAACTAGTCAGGGGCAAAAAAATAATCTAATGCCACTTCGTTGTCCTTCCACGAAGCAGCGCTTTATTACACTTTGAATGGCCAAGCATTGGCCTTAACAGTACTTGGCTATTTTTATTGGGCAATTACTGGAACCATAAATCGACCGACCTACGGTTTATAGAAAATGACCAATACACTTTACTCTATATGGTCTATCAATGGTCCGTTAATGTTTAGCATTAATTCACTAAAGGAATATCCATTTTACAAATAAATAGTTTGAAAAATTCTACATAAAGTTTAGTTATCGTTTCTCAGCTGAAAGACTATGATATTATTGATAATGTTGGTATGAGTTTTAAATTTTTTTTCATTAGACATTTCAATTTTATTTTAATTATTTTGTATTTAATTTATTTAAATTTACATATAATAATATTTCATATGTTTTCTAATGGTTTAGTCGTGGTTACCAGTACTCGGCCATTGCTGCTGGTCATTATTATTATTGGTCTGTTCTAAGTATTAAAATGCTTTTATATTTTATGGATGGCTAAGAAACTCAATATAAAAGTAAGAAGAATTTTTTAAATCTTTGCAAATATATTGTTGAATTTAAAATACCATAAAAGCATGGCATTTCTTTGCAACTGCACATGGAAAGGGTCCATCGGATGAGATTGGAAGCATACTTAGAAGAGAAGCCCAGAGAGCATCGCTCTTAAGGAGATATCAACAGCAAGGGAATTATTTGAAATGACAGAAGGTTGTTCGAAAAATATCAACCACGTATGAAATTTTCATAGGTGTCTTTAGGAGATTTCGAGCTACAAGAGCAATTTCTTTTGCTGTTTTCGAACATTAAAACAATTAAGGATCTCAGGATCTGAAGGATCTCATTATTTTTTACGGGATAACACTACAGTCGATAAAATAATTGCCAAAATATTTTTCCTTTCCGATAATCATATATAATATCACGAGTCGTCAAATAATAGTCGATTATTTTTCATAATCATTATTACGAATGTCATTTGAGATTTTGAAATTTTTAACCTCAAATGGCATGAGTGGTAATGTTGAAAAATAATCGACTAATAATTTGGTGACGAGTTGTATTTAGGAGACAATTTAACGAACAGAAATAGAAACATTATTTCATACAACATAATCATACATAGTAAAATATTATTTCATCTTAGTAGGCGCATAAATGTTATAAATTTGTAATTTATTTTTGACAAATAAACATAAACATGCAATCATTTATGAATGAAAACGGACATTTTTACTATTTGCAAATTGCATTTTCACATAATTTTAATAATGTGAATTTTTGTTTTAAATTAATATATTAAGTAGGCGGAAAATATTCGAAAATATTCGCTGTTCCTTCCTACCAGAAAAAAATAATCGAAACAAATCGTTTTGATTTGCTAAAAATAGTAGATGAAGCTTTTTTATTGGACCTTATTGAAACTTTATTTAGTGAGTTGAATTATCAAAAATATTTTCATTTAGAGGCACAAAAAGTAAATAAATTAGTTTTTTACTGTATTTGTTTGTAATATTATAATTGTTTTATTAAATTATGATTTTTATAGAGAAAAATTTATTAAGAATCGACTCATGCTTATGTTAGCGTTAAGATGTTGAAAGTAAATCACAATCTTCGATCGTTGGAATCTCCAATTCTTATTCTCAATAAAAACCTATTTTTCAATGAGTAATGCACAAAATATGTTTCAAATTTAGTACAGATGTTAAAATATAAAATTTTCAATATATTAGATTCACATTTAGTAAAGCATAATTAATTTGATGTAAAAACACATGTGAATTTTTCATGTACTAAACTATAAAAAATCGTATAAAAAATCCATATGAAATCTCTGCATTTTTATTTTCATAGCTGCAAAATTTGTAAAAAACAAAAAAAAAGAACGATTTTTGGGATATAAGCTTTGAAGTAAACCAAGGTTTAACGCGCCGCCTAGCGGAAAAGAGAAAACTTATTAATTTTCAACATACACCCTTCGATTATTCAACCATTTTTCTCTTTACTTGCAAAAATATACGTAAATCGCATGAAATTTGTGGGATGTATTAGCAAAATAGTGACACATCAACAAAACATCGTGAAAAAGCCTCAAAAATTCACACGCGCATAACTCCGATTCAGAGAACTCAAAAAATAAAACCAGAAATGAGTTTTTTTCGTTCGTCAATACCAAAAATATATCAAAATTTCAGAATTTTTAAAAATCAACAATTTAAAAATCGACAAATAAAGTACGTTTTCAAAATAATACCCCATTAAAAATTTCAATTTCATCTTTAAGAATTTTATTGTAGATATCAATTTGTGTTAAAAAAAAATTCTGCAAACGTTTGTTTTTATTTTATTTGTAACAATTGTATTTTTTAATATTACAAATAGGCACGTGAGCAATTTGATAAAAATAGATTGCATTTTTTTGGCACACGTACTGAAAAAGGTTCGCCACCCCTCTCCTAGGACAAAAAAAAAATCTTGATATTACTATGCAAAACAAAAATCAAAGTTTGAATATGAAATTTATTATTATTTGACAAAAAACTGAAATGGTTGCTTGGATTTAGTTTGAGATGTAAATAAAATATAAGTTAAAAGTTGAATTTTTCAAATTTTATTAAATAATAGATTAAATAACCGTAGGAGAAAAAATTTAATGTTTTACTCGGACTAAAAATAGATTTTGAAACTCTTAAAATTGCGGTACTCTGCTATCGCGTCGCACCACAACATTTTATTCGTCCCAAAATCCATCATTTTTTGTCTTAGTAAAACAAATAACTGATTTTCGATGTAATTTTATTTTTTTTAAATTTAAATTCTTATGTTTTTAGTCATCATTAAATTCCAAACAAAAGCAAATTCAATTATGTATCTTGTTTTCTGAACAACCGGGGGCACAAATATTAATTATGAGTAATTTCAATTTTGTCATTTTTGAAAGACATACAGTTAGTCAACTATAACTGAACAGCTAAATAATAATCATATAATAACCATCTTAGTAATAAAAACGACCATCATTTATGAATCGACCATATAAAGTAGACTTAATTTTATTGCCATAAAACCAAAATAGATACATTAATTTTCTTCGTGGTTTTATTTGAACGACATCTTCCAAGATATATCAATTTAATTTTGATGTTTTTCACATAATAGGCTATTTGGTGTGTTACATGTGTTATGAAGTTGTTTTTTGTTCATTTCGTTTTATATTTTATCGACCGAATATGATGTATGTAATACATTTGTTTGAAAAATTATTTTAGTCCTAAATTATACATTAAGCTCAATTTACTGACTATAGACTATAGGCTAGAAATCTTTTACTGGTGCAATGTTTTTTGGTTTTAATAATTTCAGATTAGAGCCTTTGGTTTTTGTGATAACAGCTAAGAAACTCATCAGCAAAAGAAAAAAAAAATTTGTTATGATTGTTAATTTATTATGAACAATTGTCGGAATTATGATTTTGGTAGGTTTCACCTTATATTCATATTTTTATATTAAGTAGAAGTTAACTTTTACAGACTGTTTAAATATTTTCTTCCCTAAACTGAACTAGAATTCATGGAATTTTATTTTAATAAACATTTATATATTAAAAGCTTTTCTACCCAAAATGAGACGAACAAGTATATTATATAAAAAGTTGCATCGTGTTTATAATGAAAAAATAACAGAAAAAAAGATAAGCTTTTCGAGAACAGGCCCAGAAAAATTAAAAATAGCATATTGTACCAAAATGATATTTTGGGGGAATGATTTGGTATTCAAAGTAAGTGTTTAAAAAATTTTTTGTGGTACTATTTTGTTTATGTCTATTTGCATTTTTGTGGCATAGTAAATGTTACGAAAAGCTCATTTTTTGTATTTATTCACATTTTAACTTATTATAAATTCAGAAAAATTCATGATTACATTTTATTTTACAACTAAAAACTGCAATAGAATTGTTAAACTTTAGTTCAGTAGCAAAAATATATTTTTATAATTTAATTTGATCTTGTTGAAATATTTTTTGACCACAAAAAATTTCATCCATTAAGTATTTCATTTTCTTTTCGCATCTCTGAATCTACTCTTAAATAAATTTTGAATATTTTATAGGTTGCTTTATTTACTGTTTTTGCCATTCTATGTTAACGTCTCAACAAAAAACTTAAAAACTTTTTTGAATTTAATTTAATTTTTTGCATGAATAAATTGTGATATAATTAATTTATATTGCATTTTTAATTAAACTATTTTATGCTTACTTCTTGATTTGGAGACGAGGAAATTTTTTTTTCTAACTGAGATAACGAAAACAGTCACACGCTGTCAATTGGATATCATCATACAGTAAGATTTAATATTTTATTCAAACTCTTTTTTATTCTACCTTTAATTGCTTCGTAAAATAATCTAAATAACAAGTAGTTGCTTTAATTCGTTTAAGTACGATTAAAGAAATACTAAATAAATATAGTAATAGCAGCTTCCTCATTATTTTTAAAGTTGATCCATTATATTTATTTTTTCAATATATTTAGAACAACTATCTCTCTGCAAAATATTGTTTTATTTGTTCTGGAATTTGTTTTTATTTCAAATCATTAAAATATTATTAAGGTCAAGACTTGAAGAATAATAAATCTCATGAAACCAATAACCAGATATAAATAAATGACGTTGATTTTCGAAATTTTGTATTGATTTTCGATTTTTTTGTTTAAATTTTTATTTTTATGAAACGTTGATTGAAATAAATCTTCAAAGTTCAAATTATCTAATTAAATTGGTTGTTGTAGTTTCTTTTTGTTTGTTTATCTTTTATTTTCATTCTGCAATTGTTTTTCAAACAAACGTTAAATGAACAACTTGGAACCGTTAGGCAGCTACACAATTAGAAATTTCTCTGTATTTTTACTAACTGATTTTCACATTTTCAATAAAAATTTTTCAACTCTTTCTGTAAGGTTAAGGTTGTATATTTTTCTTCGTTTAACGATTGTTATACTACTTCTAAATTAAAGAATAGCAATCATATTTTGATCATCAGATTTAAACTATAAAGTACATATTGTTTAACACAACTTGAAATATTATAAAATTGTAATTCAAACTTCGTAATTGGGAGTCGAACCACTTTCCCTCACGCAGTAAAGTTATATTAGTAAAAACTTTCATAGTTGTTTCCGTTTTTCCTTTGAAAGTAGTTTCTTGTACTCAATCCATAATCGTCATCTACAATAGCTTCCGTTTAACAATTATCATAAAACAGTTGAGTGCTGCTTCCCAATGTAATTTCCTATATTCAATTTGTAATCGTTAATCGCTATAAAATTGTCATGAAGCAGTTGTGCAATGTCATTGATTCGTAATCGCGCTATTTTCATATATAATTCTTACAATCGTTATTATTCAATAATTTCGTATGTAGTTTCCTATTTTAATACCCGTTGGTTGTAAGAATTCTTTAGCGGGTACAATAAGGCGAAAAAAAAAGTGAAAAAAACAAAATTTCCCTAATTTGAATTCGCTCTATTTCCCAAAAGATAAGAGTAATCAATCCATGGATTACGTCTGGTTCATCGTTGTGTCATGAATTTCTTTTTTTTTAGTTGCTTTTGATTCATTTTATAAAATGTAATTTCCTAAAATCGTTTCGTGATGGATATTTCTGTTTATAATTCCCTTCCAATTTTAGTACAGGCTAATAGTGAAAACTCTTTTAGTGGGTACACATATTTAACGAAAGAGAATAATCAATAAACAGACTTATCGTGCTTATCGATTCGTTGTTGTGTAAAACGGCGTGACTTTAACTATAAATACGTGGTTGAAGACATGAAGTTTCTCTTACTTCGACTATTTGTCTGACAGATATCATCTATTTTATTTTGAGGTCGGACATATTTTGCTTTGTTTTGCTTTTTATATCGCGAGATCCAGCAACACCTACAACCAGTCAAATTGGTCTGTAAATTGAAACAAACAACAAAAAGTGCCTGTTGAATATCTCTATTCACTCACGCGATATAAAATAATAAAAAAATTAGGAAAATATAAATGTTTGTCTGTTTCGTCGGTGGAATAATAAAAGAAATTTTAATATCTCAAGTCAAGAAAACGAATAGTGTCAAACCTTGGTAATGGAACTAGAATTTTTTTTGTAGTGTGATCTAATGGTTAGACATATTGTGTCGTATCGTCCTAGGACAATAAATATTTATTATATATGTATTCTTACGTGTTGTAAATTAGTGAACCATTATGCGGGTCTAAATAACGCCAAATCTAAGACAGTAACTTTATATTAGTGTAGCAAAACGTAATTAGCTATTATTGAATTTCGATTCATCAGTGTCAATTAACCTTTCTTTATATAAGTGTAGTACAATTTATTTAGCTGATAATGATTTCCTTTTGTTTAACTAATGTCAATCAAAGACAGTAAACCTGTATTATGAACTTTGTAAATACCATAATACTATTTTAGTGAATAATATAATATTGTAGTGAATAATATAATATTGTAGTGAATAATATAATATTTAAGTGACTAATTGAGGCGGTTAATTAATAGTTGTCTAGGACCATAAATTTATTTTTTTTGTGCGTTATTACATGATCATGAGTACTATGATGTCATGTTAATGAACAGCTCTAATCGCGTAGTGATAAACCCAAAAGAAATAATTTATGCTTGAATTGATAATAATATAATTTTATGTTGTAGTCTAAAATATCATACTTACTTCTATAAAAGCCAAATACTTAGCATAAATCTCATGTATAGAAAACCTGATATATGTTTTATAAAATAAATGCTTAAAAACCGACAAAGGATCTGATTGCTGAAGTTAAAGTTTTATTTGGGAAATATAATTTTATAAGAAGCAAAAACAAGAATATCAAAAACCAATCTCTTAATAATTTGTTTATGCGGATTCTTCATGTAGTTGAACTGGTCGAGAGGAGGGGGGAGATAATTTGTTAAATCCAAAGGAGTTAGGAGTGGGGTCTGGACTAGCCATGAGGTGAGTCTTATTTAACTTTAGTTTATTTTTTTATGTATGAGGGATTATGGATATAAATGTAGGCGTGTGAGCGTGTGTATATGGACGTGTGAGTGTGGATACGTATGAGCGACTCCAATTATAACCATGTAAACAAAATTTTTTTTTGTTGTGCATATTGTAAACCAAAAATTTATTGTTAAAAGCTTAAAAATAATCTTAATTACAAACGGATGGTATATTAATATTTAATCCAGCATGGGATTTAGTTTATCATAAAATTGATGATAAAATGAAAAAACTCAAATTCGTGAATTAGCCGTAACGAATGGATTAGTAGAAGAAGGTGTGGCGGTTGGAAAATAATATCTTCATCGTATCCTTGTTTTTCCAACGTTTGGCTCAATTATGACATCCCAACGGATAATGTTCGGTTAACTCGAATTTCTTGTACTACATTACCTTGTGAACGTGAGCTCCATATTATCTTTTTTTTGACGAATTTTTGGGGTATGTTTTTGGGGTATTTAGGGTTATGCCTCTCATTGGATAAACCCATGCGAGTTTGTTATCAAGACTTCCAAAACATGGAGATGTAATGACCTCTTTAATAGATTCGTGGAAGGACGTGTACCACTATGATCCATCTATACTAGTATAAGCAGTTGAACAGCTTATGGTAAATTCGGTTGTACCAAAATGCGGCATTGAAAGCATTACAATCAATTACCGAAGAGGTAAAACAAGTTCTACTCTCACAACGGATTCATGCACAAGATTTTGCTAAACCTAAAGTTCCTGTCGGTAAATTACAAGCATCAAGCTCAAGATCTTTCGACATCTGATATTCTTTCCCTGAATTTATTTCTGTGAGTCATGCAATTAGGTGCGAACGAATGTGGTGGTTGATGAGTAGGGTGGTGTGAATGGACCTATGGACCTGGGTGCGTGCATGTGTGTATGTGTGTGTGTGTGTGAGTATGCGAGTTAGTGGATGAAGGGTGAGAGCGTATGAGTGTGTTAAAATATGGGGCGGACGTGGTGATCGCGGTTCTTTCACGGGCGAGGGTCGCCAGAGTATATTCTTTTACTGTAGTTTTTTTGCCCATTTTTTGTGTTGGAGCAGCAGGATTTCCATCTCGACCCCATTGACTGCAGCTAGTTTGGGCCTACAAAATTATTTCGATAGGTACGTAGTACGCGGTTGACATACAACGAAGGAGCGATTCACTACAAAATTTTATTTATATTTGATTTATAGAATATAAACAAATATAGAAATAATAACTGAAACCACAATAAACCTTCTTAAATTCTTTCCCGCAGTTTTTATGCTACTAAATTATTGATTACCAAAATATTAGACATGGAGTCAAAACCATCAAATCTTAGATCGGTAATGCACCGATTTGCAGAAGTAGCAACTTTTTCTTTTTATCTGTTATCTTAATTTATTTAACTTAACTTATATATAAATTAAAAAAATTACAGTTGTTCGTTATATTTCAAATTTGAAAATCTCATTAAATTATTTCTAATCGTTAATTCGTTTTCGAAAGTAATAAATAATGAAAAATTTTATGTTATCAATATCGTTTATCAATTTTATGAAAATTTGAACAAACATGAATATAAGTTTATGACAAATGATAAATAGAAACAAAATAAACAAATGTATTAAAAAATAATTAAGAAATTGTTTCCTTCTTATCGATAAAAACCAACATAAAAATAAGAAATTATCTTGTTTTTTATAGGTTTTTTAATTAAAAAGTTTTCATTTGAAGAAATTGAAAAAAATAATTAATTTCGTTTAACATAAATTGTAAATACTTATCAATAATGTTTTCAAAAAAAAAAGGTTAAAAACTTAATGTTAAAAATTTTATGACTTTCTAGGTGCCTCAAAAAAATTTTTGCGTACATGAAAAAGTTGTGTAATTTTATTTTTATTCGCCTACATATTAAAGTGTTACTTTATTACTGTGATTTGCGGCTTTAAAGTATCACTTTTCAACTTTTTATTTTGTTGTCATAGCTACGTCCAAAAAAGTAAAAAGCATTTGCAAACTCCACATCCGTCCAAAATCTTTAGCTTTACGTCCTAGCATCATAATGTACTATTTTATTCGCCTACATATTAAATTAAAGCTTAATTTTATTACTGTGTCACTTTTAGCCACATTTTGGTTGTCATAGTAACGTCCAAAAAAGTAAAAACATTTTAATTTGTATAAATTATATAAAAAAAAATCAAAGCAACCCAATTCGAAATTTCATTATCCAATTAAAAGATGTGTTTCGACAGCGAACTAATTTTCTAGTTTGCTGGGCCATATAACACTTTTAATTTCAGATTAGTTTACAAATTTCTTGAAACACTTCGATATCACAATAATCAATATAAACACTAAAGATTTATTTTGAAGTATTTACAATATATTTGAACAAATTTAAATGTTATTTCAACTTTAAATATTATATATTTTTGAATTAAAGAAATATAAAATTATATAAAAAGTTTGTATATTTATCTGTATTTTTGGCATTGTTCCTTGTTGTTGGTGAAAAACAAAAGTAATGAATAAAAAAGATTACCAAGCATATATATACAAAAAGGTGTTGCCTTTGTTGTGCAGAATAATAACAACCATAATGGTGTTATGGTATCTTTTATTTTTTTTTTTAAGAGATGGCGCATCCCTAAATTGCCCCCCAAAAAAATAAAAGTTCTAACGCGGAAGCTATTGGTAATATTCTTTTCTTCATTATGAGAAAAAATTGATTAACAAATTTTATAAAAAATCTAAATGACTAAACAAATAAATAAACACTAAACAGGTAAGAAATGAATGGAAGGAACAACCCATAATTACTTAATAAATGTGTTGTTTTGTTGACTAAGTGATGAATTCTCTTCTGGCGTTGATTGATTAAGCTTCGTGTCATCTTCCATGGGTAATGGAATTAATTTTATAGTTGGTCTTTTTATTAAACCTCTTTTTGTTTTAACTGATGCGACGCGAATTTGACCATCTTTATTTGGATATACCTCTTGAACTCGTCCAATAATCCACTGATTTTGCGAAATGTGATCTTCTCGAACAATGACTAGTTGATCAACACGTAAATTTGGAGTTCTATGTTGCCATTTAGCTCGTTGATTAAGTGTGCTTAAATAGTCTCTCGACCATGATTTCCAGAAAGCTTGAACTCTATTTTGTATGTTTTGCCATTTTGATAATCGGCTTGATTTTATGTGATTTAAATCTGGTTCAGGAACTGCAGTAAATGGTTCTCCAATAAGAAAATGTGCAGGTGTAAGTGCGTCATATGAACTGATGTCGTCAGATATACCACATAGTGGTCGAGAGTTAAGTACAGCTTCGATTTGGGTCAGTAATGTACTTGCTTCTTCGTAAGAAAATGGTGTTGGTCCAGAGACTTTTGTTAAACGAGCCTTGACGGATTTGATGTTTGATTCCCACAGACCTCCAAAATGTGGTGCGTTTAGTGGGTTGAATTTGAACCTGGTTTTCTGTGGAGATAAAAATTCGTATATTAGTTTTGTGTGGCTATCAGATCTACATTGCTCGTATAAAACGTGCAATTCATTGCGAGCGCCAACAAAGTTGCTTCCATTATCACAATGCATTTGACATGGCATACCACGACGTGATATGAAACGTTTTAAAGCGGCAATGAACGCTTCCGATGTCATATCAGTTACAAGTTCTATGTGAATTGCTTTCACTGAGAGACAGATAAAAAGAGCGATATATGCTTTTGTGATTCGAGCCCTCCCAGGCCCCTTCCTATCTTTTAAATATATAGGACCAGCGAAGTCGACTCCAGTATTTAAAAACGGTCTTCCAGTAGTTACTCGTTCTTTTGGTAAGTCAGCCATGAACTTATAATTACTTACTCGTTTGCGTATGAAACACAACAAACATTTCTGAAGATACCATCTGGTAACCTTGCGACAGCCTATTATCCAAAATCTCTGTCGAAGAATACTTGTAAGTAATGCTGGCCCAGGGTGAATGTGATCACGGTGATACTTATCTACTAAGAGCTGCGTATAAACATGCGTTTGAGGTAGGATAATTAGATGCTGGGCATCAAAATTAGCAATAGAATTTGAGAGCCTTCCTCCGTCCCGCATTATTCCTATGTCATCAATAAACGGCGATAGAGATGATAAAATGCTGTCTTTTTTAACTTCGTTATTTATTTTGATGTTTTTAATATCAACTGCAAATGCTTCTTCTTGAACCCATTTGATATAACAATTTTCAGCCAATATTATTTCATCCACTGTTGGTGGACGAATACCTTTGTCGATTTGCACTACTTCTTCTTTATATTTTCCACTGACCTTAAGAATAAACCTATAAACATAGCTTAAGACTCTGTAAATTTTATTCAACGAAGAATATTTAGCAGATAGAATTTCACAAGGATGAGGTCCTGTTAATGTAACGTGAAAGGCATCTAAATGTTGTTTTCGTACTTCAAGATCCTTTTCTTCAAATGCGTTGCTTGTTGAGTGGGCTGACATAATTTTAGGCCAATATTTCTCTTCTTTCATTAGCCATTCAGGTCCGTTCCACCATAATCTACTATGGATGAGAGACTTTGGTGTAAGACCTCTGGAAGCCGCATCGGCTGGATTTTGTTTGGATGGAACATACCTCCAATTATCTCTTGGAAATTTCTCCAAGATATATGACGTTCTGTTGCCTATAAAACACTTCCATCTTCTTGGAATATCTGATAACCAAGCCAAGACAATTTGTGAATCTGTCCATGCGTAGACAGAACAAATTTTTAATATGACAGATTGTTGTATATACTCTAGCAACCGACTTAAAAGTACTGCAGCGCAAAGTTCAAGGCGTGGAACAGAAATTTGTTTGATTGGGCATATCGTCGTTTTTGCAGCAAGCAGGTTGACAAATGTGTTACCAGCATGATCTTGTACTCGTATATAGACTGCAGCGCCATAAGCCATTTCTGACGAATCCGAAAACCCATGCATTTGTATATTTAGTGGTTGGTTTCTATAGGTATTTATGAACCGTGGTATGTGGATTGTTTGAAGATCTTGCAGCGATGATCTAATCTTGAGCCATCTTTCTCTGACATCACCAGTTAATTCATCATCCCAGTTAAGCTTTCGAAGCGAGAGCTGTTGAAACAGGACCTTTATAAGAATAATGCTGGGTGACAACCATCCAAGAGGGTCAAAAATTCTGGATGCTTCGGATAATACAGTTCTTTTTGATACTTTAGTGGTGTGTTCAAGTGAGACCCGAAAAGTGAAGCTATCATCTTGTGGGCTCCATAGTAAACCGAGGGTTTTAACAACCGCTATGTCATCGAATTCTAAAAATCTTGATTCATGGTCCGATTCTTGAAACCGCCTAGCCAAAACTGGATCATTGGTCATCCATTTATGTAAATTAAAACCAACATTTTTTAGCAACGGTATTATATCTTCGTAGGTTCTCGTAGCTTCAGCTAAGTCATCAACACCTGTTAGCATATCATCAACGTAAAAATCTGATTTCAAACACGCTGCGGCAATTGGGTATTGCTGAGCATAATCGTTGGCCAATTGATGTAGTGTGCGACAAACCGAAAATAGAGCACTCGATGTTCCGTATGTTACTGTATAGTTAAACGGAACTGCTGAATTTCTTGGTCAGGTGAATCTCGCCAGAGTATCCGTTGAAAATCCTGGTATTCATGATGTAACTTAATCTGACGATACATCTTTTGTATATCCGCAGTCACGGCAATTTTATGTGTGCGGAATCGTAGTAGAATCATTGCGAGATCGTCTTGTATGGTAGGTCCAACTTTTAACAAATCGTTTAGAGAGCGGCCGGTTGTACTTTTGCAAGAGCCATCGAACACTTCTCTAAGTTTAGTAGTACTACTTTTTGCGTTCACTACACAATGATACGGTAAATGATAGCTCTTATGATATCTATTTGACGTTTCGTCACTACATTTAATTTTC
This sequence comes from Diogma glabrata, assembly GCA_963693315.1. NCBI lineage: Eukaryota > Metazoa > Arthropoda > Insecta > Diptera > Cylindrotomidae > Diogma > Diogma glabrata. The sequence goes on along the minus strand of OY856187.1, from coordinate 5,965,520 downwards.
ATCATATGCCCAAGTAATTCATATTCTTTCATGAATTCGATGTAATCACGTTTAATTTCAGGATGAATATTGAATTTTTTCTCTAGTCCATAGAATCTTTTCTCTGCTTGATGATATGTAACTCCCAGATCGACCTCTGGTGACGAGTGAAATGGAAGTCTTACCGTATATCTTCCATCATTGGCTCTTGTTGTGTTGTTAATATAATGTTCTTCACATTCGTGGTTGGCTGATTTATGGTTCGTATTAGAGCTTAGATCTTCGATATCCCAAAAATACTTGAGTAGCTGTTCATTCTCGTTACGGGATACAGTTGTGTGGCAAACATTGACAGAGCTTTTTGAACTTAAAATTTGCCCTCCAATCGTCCAGCCGAAAATGGTTGATTGTGCATACAGATTGTCCTTTATCTGGATTTTATCGGCTAGTATTATTTCATAAAATATATCATTTCCCAAAATAACGTCAATGACACCAGGAATATTGTATGATGGATCTGCTAAATTTAAATTTCTTTATTATGGAAAAATCAGAATCATCAAACTTGTTCATAGGTAAATTTGAAGTTAACTTAATAAGTATCAATGCTCGTGTACTAACTGATTGTTTTGGGTTCATCATGGATATCATATGCAGGTTTACTTCTCCTTTAGTTACACCACTCTTTTGCGATGCTAGACCTTTGACGATCACGTTGGATCGCTTCCTCTGAAGACCAGTTTGCTTTACATAACTTTCACTGATGAGAGTTGTTTGAGAACCCGAATCTAGTATGCCTCTAGCCATATGTTTCGTTCCAAATTCATCTAATATATAAAAAACCACTGTTGACAGTAATGTATTTATTCTAGGTGCAGATGCACTATGTTGTGGTTGAATTTGAGTTGCAGAACAATGATAAGTCAGAGAGTTCTGTTGTGCTGCGGCAGTCGAATTAAGGGAGCAACTGCTTGTTGATGGTGGTTTACTGCTTGACGATGAAGTTGTAAGAGCTGATTCGTTGATTGTAGTTGGATTGTTGATAGGAGTTACTTTAGCGTTGATTGCAGACAAATTTAATTCTTCGTTGAATGCAGACTCTGCACAAGTTGAGAAGTAATTTGATGAAACCTCCCGATGATTTGATGCTTTCCTAACCGGATCATATTTTTCACGAAAAGTTACATTCTCTTCATGGAGTAAAGTATGGTGTTTACTTCCACACTTAAAGCATCGAATGTCAGTTTCACAATTAGAAATATCATGACCTGGAAACAAGCAATTTGAACATAAATTGTTTATTTGAATAATATGTTTCCTTTCTTTGGTATTCAACTTCTTGAATTTAAAACATTTGAATAATGAATGTGTAGTGGTGTTACACATAGAACATTTCTGGAATACAGTTGTACTCGCATATTCCTTGCCGTTTGAGTTTTGACGGTTTGACACTGGACGTTTTAGGAATGAGCAGGCCTCCAAAGCATCACAACGTTCAGTGAAAAAATCTAGCAAGCAGGTTATTGTAGGAGACTCGTTGTCATTTGAGTGTTTCGCCCAAGCTTGTTGGGAATGATAATCTAACTTCTTGGTGATTATTTGAATTAACCAAGGATTACGTGACTGCTATTTAGTTCCCAGGGCTTCAATACCTCTCAGGACTTCATCGGAAGTATCACATAAACTTCGGAGTTGTTTATGTCCTTCACTGTTTATGATTGGTTGATTTAGAAATAGTTCAATAAGTTCCCTTACGGAGTATTTCTTCTTATTATATCGTTTCTTGAGTTTCTCCCAGGCTAGTTGATAGTAGGCATCAGTCAATGACATGTGCCTAATAAGGGCGGCTGCTTCATTTTTTACTAGAATTTTTAAGTACTGGAACTTATGAATGTTAGAAATATTATCCTTTTTATGTATTGACGTCTCGAATTGATCTTGAAAGGACTGCCATTGAGAATAATCTCCTGAAAATTGTTCGATCATTACACGAGGTAATCTAAGATCGGATGTTTGATTAGCTGACCTTTCCATAGAGTTATCAGCAATTCTGCTTTCATTGTGACTAGTTCCAACAAAGCTAATGTTGTGAGAGCGAATATTTATCAACCGTTTTAAAGTCGTATGAAGTTCAAAATATCGATCTTCAAATTCATCAGCTTCTGATGTTTCAGGATCAAGGAGTGAAATTTGATGCTCTATTTCATGAAATTCCTTCCATGCTTCAGTTAATTTTTCTATTCTTGTTTCAAGTTGTTCAATACTTAATATAAAAAGTATTTCAAGGTCTCTTAAAAGGAACTTGACCACTATTCCTGTAATTATATTAAAATGTGACGATATTTCGACAAAACAAAAAATTTTGGATGGCTTCAAAGCTAAAAAAGTTTCAATGAAAAGAAACAGTATTATAAGTGATATTAGCTATGATATATCATTTGATAATGGTCGTAACAACTTCTACATTACCGAATATCTTAACCCATACAAGCAACAACTACTTTTGAAAGCCAGAGAGTTATTAACTGATAAACTAGCTAAATATGTATGGGTTCAAAATGGCGATATCCTGGTAAGAAAGTTCGATAATGATAAAATCACTAAAATTACATCTGCTGAAATAATTCAATTTTTACGAGATAATTAATTTATTTCCTTTTCAGGGTTCCGTTTTTTATACGGAACACTATTGGTGAGAGTGCAACGTGTTTTTCACATTATTTCGTGAACCATTAATCCGATGAACTTAAAATTTGAGGTGCTTATAAAACTAACCTATCCACACAAGATGGCGGGTTAAAAAATAAATAAAGTTGTGTTCGTTTGTTTTAAGGAGGTACGATGTAAAGCCTTTGAAAACATACATTTTTTTAGCGAGACGAGTAGGGTATCATATGAAAGGGCTTCATTTCAGCATTTTTTAAAAATACATTTTGGAATTTTACACCTCACCATTTTTTGTATAATTTTGAAAAATGACGTTTTCGGGATGTTTTATTGCCCCGATTAACTCCGACCCTACTTCATCGAAAATCTTGAAATATATTTGGAATGATAGAAAATTGAGGAGGTTTTTAATGAAAAATATAGAAAAGTGGCAGACACTCATAACTATATTTATTAAAGGGGTGGGAATGTTAAGGGGTAAAAACATCATTTAAAACCAGGTCATGTGGGGTGTCATTTGAAAGAGCACTTGATTTTAGAAATATTGCCATTTTTTTTAGAATTTTGCAATGCATGGTTTTTGAATTATTATCAATAAAGTGGCACAAAAAGTTGGTCCCCCCCCTTGCATTTCGAGCCTAATTAACAGAAAAATTTGAAAAAATTCACAGAGACAGGAAGTTTGATAAACTCTGAACGAAAAATATAGCGAACCCTCAAATAAATATAGTTTTGTGTTTTTAAGGGATTGGGGTAGGGAAGGGTGAAAAAAACTTTTTTGACCCAAGCGAGTGGGGTGTCATTTGAAAGAAGACCAAATTTCAGACACTTTGCAAGTTTTTTTAGAATTTTGCGGTACACAGTTTTTGAGTTATTCTAAAAAATGTGCAAATTCCAGACCGTTCCCCCCCCCCTACGTTTCGACACTGATTGACAGAAAAAATTGAAAAAATTCATAGAGACAGGAAATTTGCTATATTTTGAACGAAAATTATAGCGAACTCTCAAATAATTATATTTCTGTTTATTTAGGGGATGGGTGTAAAGGGGGTAAAAAAAAACTTTTTTGACCCAAGCGAGTGAGGTGTCATTTGAAAGAACACCAAATTTCCAACACGTTGCAATTTTTTTTAGAATTTTGCGGTACACCGTTTTTGAGTTATTCTAAAAAATGTGCACATTCCAGACCGTTCCCCCCCCCCTACGTTTCGACACCGATTGACAAAAAAAATTGAAAAAATTCATAGAGACAGGAAATTTGCTATATTTTGAACGAAAATTATAGCGAACTCTCAAATAATTATATTTCTGTGTGTTTAGAGGACGGGTGTAAAGAGGGTAAAAAAAAACTTTTTTTGACCCAAGCGAGTGGGGGGTCATTTGAAAGAACACCAAATGTCCAAATCATTGCAATTTTTTTTAGAATTTTCCGGTACACCGTTTTTGAGTTATTCTAAAAAATGTGCAAGTTCCTGACCGTTCCCCCCCCCCCCTACGTTTCGACACTGATTGACAGAAAAAATTGAAAAAATTCATAGAGACAGGAAATTGGCTATATTTTGAACGAAAATTATAGCGAACTCTCAAATAATTATATATCTGTGTGTTTAGGGGACGGGTGTAAGGGGGGTAAAAAAAAACTTTTTTTGACCCAAACGAGTGGGGTATCATTTGAAAGAGCACCAAATTTCCAAAATATTGCAATTTTTTTTAGAATTTTGCGGTACACAGTTTTGGAGTTATTCTAAGAAATGTGCAAATTCCAGACCTTCCCCCCCCTACGTTTCGACACTGATTGACAGAAAAAATTGAAAAAACTTCATGGAGACAGGAAGTTTGCTATATTTTGAACGAAAATTATAGCGAACTCTCAAATAATTATATTTCTGTGTGTTTAGGGGATGGGTGTGGGGAGTGCAAAAAAACTTTTTTTGGAACCAAACGAATGGGGTGTCATTTGAAAGAACACTTAATTTAAGAAACATTGCAACATTTTTTAGAATTCTGCGATGCACAGTTTTTTAGTTATTGATGAAAAAAAAAGTTATTTTAAGTGTATGTATACCACCCTATATTTCGACGCTGATTTATAGAACAAATATTCCCAATTTAGACCGTTAAAATACTGGTTAAATCTTTCTTTAGGTAACATAAACAGCTATGGATAAGATTTAACCTCAAGTAACATTTTTGATCAATGTAGATGTGATTGACATTTACTATAGACGTTTACGATTAAACATTTATTCTGTTATGCGTCCATAGTCTGGCGATATAAAGACTTTACAACATAACTTTATGTCATTTATTTTTGATATTGTGTTCTTTTACATTCACGGAACCCTTGGCGAGCGAATTTTATTCGCACTTGTCCGACTTTTTTAATATTATTTAGTTTAGTGTTATTTTATTTCATTTCATTCATTATATACATAGTTTTTTATAATGTTATTATCAAATTACTACCAAAATGTTAATGGTCTTAGAAGCAAAACAAATGATTTTTTTAAAAACTTACTTGCGTCTAATTATGATGTAATATGTCTTACTGAAACATACCTAAATGATAACATTTCTGATAATGAATTATTTTCTAATCAATACACTGTTTATAGAAGGGATAGAGATCTTAATCTTTTTCCTAATAAAAAAGATGGTGGGGGTTGTTTGATAGCAATTAATTCTAAGTTTCAAAGCTTTCGTTTACCATTATGGGAAGTTTATTTGGAGGAAATATGGGTATGTCTTAAGTTTAAACACACAAAATTATATTTGAACGTACCTTATATTTATCCTAATGCAACTATCTTGGATTATGATGGTTATTTTGAAAATATCAACAATATTATAAATACACACAAAATTGATTCTAACTTTACTGTTGGTGACTTCAATATACCTAATATTAAGTGGTCATTTGTTGCTGATATCTTGGAACCAAGCCTTTTAAGTGTCACTAGACCAGCTCAAGCACTTATCGAAACATTGAGTTTCACTGATATTACCCAATTCAATCTTTTAACTAACAAATCTAATCGAACCAGGTCTAAAGGTTTTATCCAATTTGCATGTAAGCAATGTTACGGTAAGCAATCCTACGGATGTGTTATCAAAAATTGATCATCAACATCATCCACCAATTGAAATTTCAATAAATCTTAAAAAATTTGATCTCTTAAAAGCCGATGAATCTGTACGCTTTAATTTTTACAAAGGAAATTATGATGAAATTAACGTAGCTCTATCTGAAATTAATTGGTGTCACATGTTTGGCAATAAAGATGTTGATCAGTCAGTTGATGCTTTTTATGATGTTCTTTATCAGTTAATCAATCAATTTGTCCCTAAATTCAAAATTAAGGCTAGTAAATATCCCATCTGGTATTCAAAAAGTTTGTTAAAAATGATTGAATTTAAAAATCTAATTCATAAAAAATTTAAAAAAACTGGTGATCTTGATTATTACAATATGTTTTCTTCTTTGCGGAGCTCTGTTAAAAGGGAAATTAATGTATGTTATGCAAATTATTTAAGTGATATTGAAAGTTCCATTTCGTCAGATCCTAAAAAGTTTTGGTCTTTTTCAAAAAAATTAAAAAAAACTAATGCTATCCCAGCGTCAATGCGTTTTAAAAACAATATAGAAAGTTCAACCAAAGGAATTTGTGATCTTTTTGCGACTTATTTTCAATCTGTGTACACCAGTACCCATCTTAATTCCACACCAACATTTGCAATAAGTGATATCTCTTTGGAAGATTCTTTATTTTCTGTAACGGAAGAAGAAGTACTAGCGGTATTAAATAAACTTGATCTAAATAAAGGTTTTGGAGCTGATCTAATTCCTCCTATTTTCTTAAAAAACACTTCTGCATTGATCTGTCAGCCATTAACCATTCTATTTAATAAGTCTTTTGAAAATAATGTTTTTCCTATTAGATGGAAAATAGCTAAAATCATTCCAATTTTGAAAACTGGTGACAGTACTGATGTAGAAAATTATAGACCAATTGCAACATTGAATTGTTTCAGCAAAATTTTCGAAAGAATTGTTCACAACAAACTGTTTGATTTTACTAATATTAATATTATTAAAAACCAACACGGGTTTTTTAAGAGTAGGTCAACTCTTACTAATATGCTTAACTATACGGAATATATTTATGAATCGCTTGACTCTGGCGCTGGTGTTGATGTCATATATATGGATTTTTCAAAGGCCTTTGATAAAGTTAACCATAATATTCTCCTTCAAAAATTACGTAATTTCGGTCTGAATATAAAGTTTATCAGGTGGGTTGAATCTTATCTAAAACAAAGATCTCAATTTGTATGCATTAATGACTATGAATCATTTTCTTTCTGTCCTCATTCGGGTGTACCACAAGGTTCAATCTTGGGGCCTTTATTGTTTATTTTGTTTATTAATGATATTTGCTTACGCTTGGATTGCAAAGCACTCCTTTTTGCTGATGATTTGAAAATATTTAAATCAATCAAATCCATAGCTGACTGTATAGTGCTTCAAAATAATCTCAATAAAATATATGAGTGGTGCAAAAGTAACGATCTATATCTCAACATTAATAAATGTTTTTCCTTTAAGCTTAAGCCTAGATCTTTTCAATTACAATTTATTTATAATATTAACAATTTAACTCTATGCGAAAAAGAAAGTATTCGTGATTTAGGCATTATTATTTATAACAAATTAAAATTTAATATACATATTCAAGACATTGCTAACAAAGCTTTCAAAATGCTTGGTTTTGTTATGCGAGTGTGTTCAAATTTTCGTTCGTCTAAAACACTTATTACAATTTTTAATTCAATAGTTCGTTCTTCATTAGAATATATCTCGCCGGTCTGGAATCCAAAATATCAAACTCATATTGATCATATTGAGAGGGTTCAAAGGAAGCTTACTAGATTTCTGAACTTTAAATTAAGCTTCCCATATCAACCATACAAAGATAGATTAAAACGATATAATATATTATCATTGGAACAAAGACGTACTATTGCTGATCAAACAACCCTTTATAAAATTCTTAACCATAGTATTGAATCAGATTTGGCTAGTCTAATTCGTTTGAATACCACACCTTGTTATAATACTAGGCATTCGTACACTCTGTATTATAATACTTTTCTAACTAATCTAAGAGTTCATTCACCGTTAATTAGATTACAGTACAGCCACAACATTAAATTTAATCAAATCAATTTGTTTTGCTCTAGCTTAGTCCAGTTTAAAAGAAGCCTTTTACAAATTGTTAAATTAAATTAAATTAATTTTATTTTCATATATATATTTTAAATTCTAATATTATTCATTTTATCTTGTGTTTAACATTCTTGGTTTATTACATTAACATTATCTTTTTATAAACTAAATTTAAACTTTTTATTGTAATTTTTTATATTATTTTTTAAATACTGTCTTTAATTTGTATTACTTTTAAATTTAAGCTTTTTACTGTAATTTTTATATAATTTTTTAATATTGTCTTTAAATTGTATTACTTCTATACTAGCATGTTATTGGAAATATTTCCGTTTGCTAGTATTTAAATTGAAATAAATAAATAAATAAATAAATACTTGCAGAATCTGAGTCCCAACTAAACTTATCTGCAAATTTTTTTATATTGGTTAAAGTAGCTTTTACCATGCCACGTTTTTTCGTTAAGGCTTGTAAATCAGACATCTTATAGAGTTTTAATTTTTTCTTTATACCAAAGTAATTATAATTGAGAATACGGTAAAGCAAAAATAACCGAATCGGCTCAAATGGTATTGTTATAAACGTAAATGCAATTAAAAGCAATTTTGAAAATTACAAATTAACGGTTATGTTCATTTATTTTAATAAATGATTTGATTATTAATTTATAGTATAACCAGCATGACTTTAATTAAACCAGAAATTGAAAATTACAATCAAAATTACAATTAAAATTACACCAAAAAAAAGCATTAGCACTAACAATGACGTAATCAATAGTAGCAATTAAAATGTATATTTAAAGTTCATTAGCAATAAACAAATGTAATCAATAGCGGTAACCCTAGATTACAATCAAATTGAGTAATCTTCAAGAATGTAATTATTATCAGTTATTATCAATTACATTCACAACGACCTCAGGGCTAACAGTGACGTAATCAGCAGCGGCAATCCAAGATAACATTAAATTATCACTAGCGGTATTCCAAGATTACAACCAAATGGAGTTAGCATCAATAAAAATGTAATTAAGTAATTGAAAATTACATTAAATAGTTTTTACACTAAACAAATGTGATTATTTGCGGCAATTAAAAATTATAATCAAATATAGTTAGCACTAACAAGAATGTAATTAAGTGATCGAAAATTACATCCAAAACAGCATTAGCGCTAACAATGATTTAAACAGTAGTGGCAATAAAAATTTTAATTTTTTTTTTTTTAAATTTAAATTTCATGCGAACCAAATAAATGTAATCAATAGCGGTAATCCAAAATTACAATCAAATTAAATCAGCACTAACAAGAATGTAATTAATAGCTGTAATCGAAAATTACATTCAAAAAAAATATTAGCACTGAAAATGACGTAATCAATAGCGGCAATCCAAGATTACATTTAAACAATTCAACTAGCACTTATAAAATTTTAATATTAAAAATCACATTGAGTTTTATGTTTTTTGTTATTTACTAGTTTACTTATTTTCTAGTTTGCTGGGCCATATAACACTTTTAATTTCAGATTAGTTTACAAATTTCTTGAAACACTTCGATATCACAATAATCAATATAAACACTAAAAATTTATTTTGAAGTATTTACAATATATTTGAACAAATTTAAATGTTATTTCAACTTTAAATATTATATATTTTTGAATTAAAGAAATATAAAATTATATAAAAAATTTGTATATTTATCTGTATTTTTGGCGTTGTTGGTGAAAAATAAAAGTAAAGTAATGAATAAAAGAGATTACCAAGCAAATATATACAAAAAGGTGTTGCCTTTGTTGTGCAGAATAATAACAACCATAATGGTGTTATAGTATCTTTTATTTTTTGTTTGTTTGTTAAGAGATGGCGCAACCAAGATGTATTATTTTATCCAAACTTTGACAACATTTAAAGGGGAGGGGATAAAATGAATGTGATGCAAATATTTTTATTATAATATTTACACAATTTCTGACTAAAACAATTTGCTTAAAATAATTTATTCAGTTTAAATTAAATTCTTCACATATAATATATTAAATGTTAAATAAATAGATTTTTTTAAATTTCTTTTTTAAAATGCATGTTGCAGTTATAAATTATAATTAAAATTTATTTTTTTTTATAAAAATTAAATGTGCAATTAGAGCAATTTTGAAAAACCATTGACTTAGTGCTTACGTCATTCATTTCTGAGTTTTCTGCATTTATTAACTCAGCATAAGTACTGGTGAAAGTTTCAGTGCGTGATGGAATGAGATTTTTGTCAATTAATTGATTTTCCTTGTTTATTGTTGAATTGAAGTATTGATAGCTGTTGAAGAAGAAGAGTGAGTATTCAATATTTTATTGGCAACTTCTATTTTATTTACAATTGATTCATCGATATAGCCTTCGGCTACGTTGGAAAACTTCCAGCTTCCATGCCGTTTTAACTCAGTTAAGTCGGTTCCCGCATCCTCAAATAACGTAGTTGAAGTCCTTCTAAAACAATGACCTGTATACTGATCTGCATCAGGTAGTTTTAAGGCAGTAGCAATTTATTTTGGAATTGAACCTATTTTATGTACTCCCACGACTGGTTTTGTGCATTTCCCATTTCTATATGATAAAAAAATGTTGGTTATATTAACTCCAATTAGCCGCATTGATGCAAATTTTCTGTACACTTATAAATATTCTCCAGTTACAATAAATGACCTTGGTTTAATGCACTTGGTTTTTGGAACTCGTACCAAAATTGCTGTTTGCAAAACCTCAATATCATTTACCAATATACGGGCCAGTTCATCTCGTCTACACGCTCCCGAAATCCCAAAAATAAATACAACCTTTTTTAAAAGAAAAATATTACTGAATTTGTTTCTATAAATTTATTAAATTTATATGAATATGATTTACCTTATGCATCAAAAAGATATCATCCGAAAATTTCATAAATGCTTCAAATTCTTGTTTGCATAAAATTTTCGATTTGTTTGGTATATAACCATCATTTTGTTTTTTGAGAAACGCCCGAAGCTGCATAAACTTTGATATATCTATACAATTTTTTAAATTTATTGTAGCTTGTAACATCGAATATACGGACCATAACGTGGAACTTTTTTTTTTGTTTTCGATGGTTCTGCCATGTTGAGCAGCAAAATATTTTCTGATATGCTACTGGTATTTTTATTGCGCATGAATTCTTGAAATTTCATATACTCGTTATTGTAAATCTTCATAGATTTATCAGGTAATAAATTTGTGGCAATTTCTTTTGCCACGTCTTTAACTTTCCATTTAAATTTTATTAAATTCTTTTTGCAGCAAGTTCAAGTTACAAAACCAATAAAATGAAACTGAGCTTTTCGTTCAGTTGAACTGTCACTTTTAACTTTAACGAAAAACTTAACAGAGCGCAAATTGTCGCGCAAACTTAACAAAACTGTCAAATAGTACAGCAAAATATAAACATATTTAAAAATTATTTTGTGGAAAAATCGTAAGTTTTTATTTATTGTTTTGATAATCGTAAGTTTGAAATATGTTATTCAAAATTAATTTAAATTTTTGCATTAACTACAAAAATTAAATTAAATCAGTTTAAGTTAAATAAAGCAATTGTTGTTATTCAATATAACCTAGAAATTTTTATTAGTTCTTTTAATTATAACTTATTTCTTTTATAATACATTTTCCAGTGACTTGGAACGTGATATCCTAAATTCGTTACCAATTTAATCTATAAATCGTCTGTGAGTATATTTCTGTTTATTATTTAATAATTTTAAGACAAAAACTAATCGAAATTTATGTTTAGCAAAATGGATGTTGGCCTTTTTATTAATTCTGTGGAAGGGCATAGCTGCCTCTATAATAAGTCCGAGAAGGAGTATAAAAATGTAGTTCTTAAGAAAAAGGCATGGCAAGATATATCCACACTAACCGGAATGTCCAGTAAGTATAATAAAATAATGTGATGTATTATAAATTTATTCGTATGAGTTTAATTTAACAGTACATCAAATTTGATAAAGAAATAAAAGTGTGTAAAAAAGAACAATATTTGGGATATTAAATATAGAGATTCAGATTATCTATCCAGAGTATAGCTTCAGCAGTTAAATTGTGAATCCCATTTAATCCTCCATTGAAGCTTCTAAAAGGGCAGATATTAATTATAAGATCAATAGTTTGACCTGAAGCTCCACAGTCACAATTAGGGGGAACTTCAGGTTACCATCTATGAAGAGTATTTTGACATCTACCACAATTAGTTCTTATTCTATTAAGTATACACCAACGCCGTCTAGTTTCAGAAAAACCTGGGAGTTCTTTATATGGTTGCACTATAAGATTTTTATTATGAAAATCAGATGTGTTAAAAAGTTGCTGCCATCTTTCGTTGATAGAATAATTATTCAGGTGTCCTATTGCCGAAATTTTTGACCAGAGAGGATGTCTTGATTTTAGTCGGTTAACATCTCTATTATTTAGATCAATATGAATTGGTAGCTCAATATTTTCTAGAATCTTTTATACTTCACGAACCAAAGCCATTTCTCTCCTAATTTCAGGTGGAGCAATGTTTGAAAGAATAGGTAACCAAGGAAAATGGGTTGGTTTTAAAGTTCCTGATATGATTCTTATGGTATTTTTTAACTGAACGTCAATAAAACGTTTGTATGAACTATGAGACCATACTGTTGCACAAAATTCAGCTGAAGAAAAAACAAGTGATAAAGATGAGGTTCTTAGTGTAGCAGGAGATTCTCTCCAATCCGATCCAGTAAGTTGATGTATAATATTATTTCTAGTTTTTAACTTATGACTAATATTTAGACAATGATTCCTGAAAGTTAGGGATTTATCAAGGGATCTATCAAGAGTAATTCCCTGATATTTTGGAGTAGAGTTATAACGAATTGGTTGATTGTTAAAGTTCACAATAATTTCTCGTGAATTATGTCTGTTAGAAGGATAAAACGAAGAAATTTCGCATTTATTAGGATTTTGTTATGTATAGCCTGGAATATGGGGACGTAGTGTAGTACAGTCACAGATTCATGTAGTTTCCATTTCCTTACATCTCACGATTTTACCTATCACGCATAGGTCACAACAATTTCTCGTTCATCCGTAATCTATGGTCATATTTTCGTATAGTTTCCGTTACACATATTCCTTTTTAGCACAACACCATTAACACTAGTATTTTATTTTGCAATACCCTATATTTGGCTCACACTGCGTTTTCACCAGCATTACTTCACCATACTACATAAATTTGAATTCTCCGGGCCACTATCCGTAATTGCTCTAAATATTTTCAATCGTCCAATAGCTGTGTATATTTGTCCAATCGTTTTACTATCTAAAAATTGTTGTCCTACAATCGGTTTGGCAATTGTCTTCAAAACATATTATATTTCTTATATGGGTATTTTTATCAATTTCTCTTTCCGTTATAACTCCAAATTTTACTGTAATACGGTTGTAAGTTATTATTTCATAATACGTAATCATCATAAAATCGGTTGAACATACGTTTAATCCCTTCTAATATATAAATATTTCTTCCAAATGCGTTGGAAATAACTTATTTCGTGAAATTATCTTACAATTTTATGTATTACAAAATAACAATCAGTTTTTTTTTTGAACGGAAAATGTACTAAGATTTCCCCTTCAAAAAAACTTTGTAGCTCAATTTTCGATATTAAATTCCTATATAAGAGATGAATATATCGTCTTTTCTCTCTCTTACGCTATTATTATTATTCTGCTGGCAGTTCGTTTCAAAACGTAAAATAAAATGTCCGACGTAGCTAAATAAAATTAAGTTTTAAAATAATTATAAAAATCATTTATTTAATTTTAATTGGAAACCAAACCAAAAATTATTATTAAAAAAGAGCAGAAAATCGTTATAGTAAGTAAGTGAAATAAATTTTTCCACGTTAAAATAAGAAAAATTCTTATATTTATATGTCTTCCAAATTCAATTAAATTAAAAAAAAATAAAAGTTAATGTTTTTTCGTTTAGTTTTTGTGAAAAATTAGATTGTAACTTTATAAATCGATTTTATTTTTGTGTGAGAAAGTTAATCAGTCTGAAACAAAACAAAAAAAAATTAAAAGAAAAATATGGAAATAAGTAGAAGAATATAGTTAAATTAATTACTGTGCATTTTGTTTGTTCTAACTGTTATTGTTAATGGATGAATAAATTATTGAAACGTCTGGTTGTTTACAAACACAAACAGAAAACCGGTATTAACACTGTACAATTCCTGTTAAAATTGGTGGGATTATAACATATTTTCGTTTCAACAATGAATGTTATATGCTTTCCCGTATAATTAGGCAACGCTCTGTGTATGAGGATACACTTGTTGCAACAGCTATATATCTCATAATATATCTACCAAACAATTAAACATTCGCTGATGCAGCAGTTATGTATGTCATTACGTATAATTAATCAAGATTCAACCATCGGCTCTGGGTTCAACCGCTCTAAATTTCATATATCTATTCGACATTTAATATATATCAATTTATCATCAATCGCTTAGCTATTGCGGCACAACTTTCCTGCAATATTTTACAGCATTTGCCACAGTTTTTTTACCAGTTATCGTCTACAGCATTTCAACGCAACTTTTATACCATATTTCTACAAAATTTCTACAATTATTTTCATCAATCGCTTAGCTATTGCGGCGCAACATTTTTGTATTTATATCAATTTGTACATCGTATTTATATCAACTTATACATCGTATTTATATCAATTTACCATCAATCGCTTAGCTATTGCGGCGCAACATTTTCGTATCTATATCAATCTACACATCGTATTAATATCAATTTATACAACGTGTTTATATCAATTGACCATCAATCACTTAGCTATTGCGGCGCAACTTCCTGATATCATTATTCAACTTACAATACTTTGCCTGAAGGAATTTTCACCGCTGATGGAGGGCTAAGACCTTAAGGCCTTGGAAGCCAGGAGGATATAATCATGGGGTGAGTGAATTTTTGGTTTATTCTATTTACTTTTTCGTTTTTTTTATAACGTAGAGGGGTGAATGCGCGTTAATGGGTGCACATATGAATGAATGCGGGCGTGTTTGTCGATGTGCGTGTGCGAAATCAGGTGGTGAAGGTATGCGAGACACCATAAACCAAATACTACATGAAGAAGTCAGTTTTATTTTTGATGAATTAACTTTCTAGATATATTTATATATTAAGACTAAAATACCACTTGCAATACTGGCGATATTAAGGAATATATTTTCATTTATTGTATCAATTATCTCCTTTTGTTTAACGCTCTATTCAATTGGGAAGTTCGTGTTGTTTCTGTCCAAACCCAAAATCGAATATAACCGATGTGCAAATTCTATTAAATGATTTAATGATTAACAGGTTTTTTTTTTATTTATTGCAAAATATTATATACGAGTTATCGATTGATACAGTTTTGATTATGTTAATTATATTACAAGCTACGTTAATGAAAACCGAGTTTTTGAAAATCATATGGAAAACCATTTGTTTAGAAAATGTAGACCGTTGTTGTTATATGGCAACGAGTGGAGTTTTATGGTTTCTAATTGGCAACTGGCGTCGCCCACCATCATTTACAGCTTGGTTCATCAATACAGATAATAATAACATCATTTATTGGACCTTTATGATAGTCCATAGTTTTGCATGGATTTTGATCTACGGTGGTGGTATACCTGTGGATGTGGCTGAGATTCTTGGATGGAAACAAGTTGTTTGCGAGTTGAATGAGCTTAATACCCGGATGTCATATCAATCACCCGAACTACGACGACTTGGTAGTACCATACGACATCCATCATTTATTGGTTTATCATTGATTTTGTGTCATTAATTTTCCTACGAGTTGTAGGACATTGCATCGTGTTATGAGCATGCAGGT
This sequence comes from Diogma glabrata, assembly GCA_963693315.1. NCBI lineage: Eukaryota > Metazoa > Arthropoda > Insecta > Diptera > Cylindrotomidae > Diogma > Diogma glabrata. The sequence continues at coordinate 5,949,691 of OY856187.1, read as the reverse complement.
GGACCTGATTGTTTGAAGGTAAACGTGAGTGTGTGGGTGAACGTGAGCGTGCATGCGGTGTGCGTGTGTGGGTGTATGGGAATGATTGTGGGGGTTCGACGTGCTGATCGCGGTTATTTCGCAAAAGGGGTCGCCAGAGTCTCAGTTTTTGATTCGTATTGCTTCCATTTCGGTTTATTCACGTAATTTGCGTACATTTCTGCATTTGTGCTGAAGCAGCAGGTATTAAACTATCAAATCCCCGATGGCTGAGCTTTAGTCGTTACGGCGTTATAAATCTCTAGGTAAGCAGCCTGCTATGCCGCTTCATTGGTTCGCCAATCAAGGCTCTTCATTACAATTTGGGCGAAACCTCCATTTATTATAATAATCGTTCAATACAGCTAAATCCGTAGTTAACTTATTTTTTTCTTCAATTTCGCCCAATTCATTATATTTATATTGCACAGCAGATCATCTGCGTAAATAAATTTTCTTGATGTTGTATCTGGTAAATCCGAGATGTAAACATTAAAAAGTAGAGGAGCAAGAACTGAGCCCTGGGGTAATCCATTTTTTAAACGTCTCGGTCTACTTATTAAATTTCCAAGATTTATTATAAATGATCGTTTTGATAGCATTTCTGTAATTAGATTAATTGTGTTTAAACATTTCAGAATTTGAATCAGTTTATACAATAGTCCATTTTTCTACACTGTATCGTATGCTGAGCTGAAATCAATAAATATCACGGCAGTTCGTTTTAGATCTTCAAGTCCAGACTTAATAAAAGTTGTCAACGATAAGGCGCGCTTTACACTTGAGCTAAGCTATGCGAACTATGTTTTTTGTATATAACGTAATCAAATGGATGACTTTACCCTTGAGCTGTTCTACAGTCATCCATTTGATTACGTTGTATACAAAAAACATAGTTCGCATAGCTTAGCTCAACTGTATAGCGCGCCTAATACTTGGTCGCAACAATTTCGTTTGGGACGAAAACCAGCCTGTTCTACAGGATTATTTGTTTCGATAATAGGAGATATTCAATTGTATATAATCCTTTCCAACAATTTATATCCGATACAATGGAGTGATATTGGTGTATAACTTGTCGGGTCATTATTTGGCTTCCCTGGTTTGAGTATTGCTTTTTTCCAAATATTAGGTATTTTTCCAGACGAATGACAGTTAGAGAAAAATTTTGTTAGCCATTTTTTTGCTGATATTGAAAGATTCAGGAACATTTTGTCGCATCCGCAGGCCTTCCAAATTTTCAAATTTTTTATAGCCGCATCTGTTTCTTCGACGGAAATAAGCTCTCCATAAGGCGAATTTAAAAGCTTTCGTGGTTTATTTTTTAGTTTAGATTTAATTTTGCTAGATATTTCACGAGAGACTAGAGCTTTTGAATTTTTTAAAAGATGAGAAGCAATAATATTTGGATGGATAGGACAAATATTATTGGAATTCCTATTTTTACTCGATCCACCAAGTTTTCTCAGGAGATTACTAGCTTTTCGGCTTGAATGTGTGAAATCCATATTTTCAAATAACTCTCCAGCGTGCTATCCTGGCTTTGTTTAAAGCATTTAAAAGTTGTGAGCCAATTTCATGAGAATTAACTCATTATAAGATCTCCATAGTGAATCACATTCGGAATTCCACGTTGGTATGTACTTTTTTCGAAAACCGCGAGGGATGAATTTTTTGGCAGCCAATAATATAAATCCTACAAATCGATCATAATTATTGACTACTGGAGGGATCCATCGAACATTCATATCAACAGCGATAGCATAATTCTTCCAGGTCTGTTCTCTTGAAATTCCATCTCGGATTTTGTATTGAATGTGATGTATTGCTTTACTATAAGTACGGAACCGTTTAAATATGTATTTTTAGTTTTTATTATTATGCTTATTTTATCCAGAACGAATTAGATTGAAACAGTTCCGCACTTCTTATCTAAAATTAAATAAGGAAAATATATTCTAATTGTTGTTTTGTTTTAAACGAAGATGATTGCCAGAAAAAATGCACCAAACTTCGGGGAAAGTTCAACAAAAAATTAAAAAGAAGAAGAGCAGCCTTTGGGAAGTGGGTCCAGTTACTATGAAGAATGGCCATATCTAAGTAGCATGATGTTTCTAAAAAATTATATCCAACCTAGAAGGGAACAATTTCTATAAATAGTTATTTTAAATCGATTTAATAAATTTATATTTTTAGAACAAAAAGTAATGTGGACAATGTATCAATCACGGAGGAGCTGAGCGAAAATAGCTCACTCGAGCTATGCCCTCCTCCGTCAAAAAAAGATACAATGACATATTCGAAGATTGTTGCAATAAATTCAATATTTTATTGGAAAAAACGGGGGATCCTGATCTAAACGAGATATTTTCTGGGTGCATGATTCTTATGCTACGCCAAATGTCCTACTCAGGTGCTAGGAAAGTTCGCTTTGCATTTATGACCCTCATGAGATTGGGGTAGTATCAGATGATAGCAGTGACACAATACAATACATATGGTATTGTATTACACATATATGTGATACAAATGATATGATATTTAATATGATATTTAATTTTTTTAATTGAAACTGAAGATGTGATATTAGGAGTAATTCAGCAAAATCTTCTATACAAAATATCTGCTATCCTTTTATTTTTTGTATGAAATTTTATTTGTCCGTTATAAAATTTCATACAATAAATACAAGAATAGCACAAACTTGCGATAGAAGATTTTACTGAATTGTTGTTGTTGTAGCGACGAGTTGTGGTGCTATTCTTCCGGCTCCAAGTCCAGATTCAGGAACTCTGCTACTGCCCTTCGGCGGTACCACAGATCTTCCTTCGTCAGGTCGGTTGGTTTCTCTGGACATTTGAAACGGTGGTTAGCATCATGTGGCGTGCCCTCACATATGGGACACTCGTCAACAATTTCATGGTCAGTTCTACTCATGTAGTTATTTAAGATGCGTGACCAACCGGATCTTAACTGCGCTAGGATGGTTCTGGTGCTGCGTGGCAGTTTTACCTCTTCAGCAGCGACTTGTGGTGGTTTGCTATTAAGAACTCGATTCGGGGCGTAGTTCTTTATTGTGTCTTCAACGGTTTTGGTATGTATATTTTGCAACCCCCTCTTATACGTAGGCTCGTCGCTGTTATTTATGTCTTCATTGCTTCTAACATCTTGTAGGTAGCATTTCGCAGTTCTTCTTATGTCTCTGGGTGGTGTTATCATGGATAGAACCCATTGCTTATAAATTTTTATTATAATTTTTTATTTATTATTTTTATTATTATTATAGTTTTATTATTTTTAAATTTATATTTGTTATATGTTGTTGAGTTGAATTTTGTCATTGAATTATTAATAAATAAAATATGAATTATAATTTTTGATATTGCTTTATTTATATTTTTTGTTACAGTTTTTGAATTTGTTATTAAATTTTTTTGTTATTAAAATATCTTTAGGATCCTAAAAAATTAAGCATACTATTTTCCACACCACCACTGGGGTAAAGTACAAGGCGCGTTTTTTTAGACATGGTAATCCCACGTAGGCCTAGTCCATGTATCCTTTTATTAAATTTTTTAAAAATAATAATTTCATTTCAAAATAATTACATTTCACTTAAACATATTGTATTATTACTAATTATAAAATTTTGATTGCCATCTCTTCGTGAATATTTAAGGAACCTCGCTTCTAAGAATAAGTACTGCAAAGTTAGTGTTGTAAAAAAAAGAAAAATAATATAAGCTTGAAAAAAAAACAGAAAACTTATTTAAACATACTAAAAAAATATTAATACATCCCACTCAATCTACCCTCGTTGTTCATAAAGGATCACAACGTATCTCTCATTTGTAGAGCATATATTCCTCCAAGAACATGAGCATGCCGAGATGGTTGTATTGAGGGTAGGGTTTGGTTTGCATCTGTCCTCCACAATCCCGGTTGTGGTACATGCCTTTTATCTTCCCAGTCCATGTAATTTGGGGATGCATATGAATTGGAAATAACCTTATTAAGCATCAAAAAGTTATGCAATCCGACGCATGCTAACACAACCTTTATTGCCTTGTCGGGATGCATGTTTAAGGTGGTTAATAGAATTCGAAACCAGCTGACCATGATGCCAAAGGTGTTTTCTATGCATCGCCTACCACGAGAAAACCGCTTATTGAATATTTCCTTATTTTTAGGAAGACCCACACCAGAGTAGGGCTTCATTAGATTTGGGGTGAGCCTGAATGCGGCATCCGCTACATAGTAGTGTGGTACGGTACTGTTTGTATCAGGTAGTAATTTTGGAATTGCTATTTTGCCACCACAAATGCTCTGGCCAAACTTACTTTTTTTGAATATTCCTATAATAAATTTAAACTTTATTTTTATTTCTATAAAAAAACGATTTAAATAATACCTCCATCGCTTTGGGACCCATAGGCCCTAACATCTACATACGTAAAAATATATTTGGCATCACAAGCTGCTACTAACACTATGCTATAGTATTTTTTATCGCTATTGGATTCTGGAGGACATTAAAAAGCAATCTGTTTTCCATCAATAGCTCCCACACAATTTGGCAGATTCCATATCTCAGCAAAATCTTTTTCAATTAATTCAAAGTCGTTCGAATTTGGTTCCGATACATATAATGTTTTTAGCGATTCCCAAATTGCATCACACACTTCATATATTATGCATCAAACTGGTTCTTTCCCAATATTCCAACTCCACGCAAGACTTTGGAAAGAGCATCCTTGGGAAAGGTATCTATAAAGAAATAATTTTTTTAATTAATCTCATATAATTTTTGTGAATATCGTTTGTGTTTTATTCGTATCGTACAAATAATTAAAAAAATCTTAAACCAATCACAAGAATCTTGACACGGAGTTTAAGGGGTTTATTATACTTACAGTAAAGTTAAAGCCAGTCTGAATTCACTATTGATAATGCTTCTCGACCGTTCCGCCAATTGTGGTCGTCAACCAAGAAGCATATCAAATAATTTTTTATTCATTCGTGGATGAATAAAAAACTGCTGCTCATCGTTTATGATTTCGCAGAACGTTACCTACAAATAAACGTTATATAGAATTACTAAATTACTTAGAATATATAAATGTACCAAAATACTTCATTGACAAGATCGCGTCGCATAAAATAATGGTGATATTTAAAACGAGGGGAGCTCCTATTCAACGTATCAACGTTATTCTTCGAATGGCTATTAGGTTTCTTAGAAAAACATTCGAAATACAAATACAGTCCACTGCCAAACCAGAGGCGCGCCAACAAACACATTGTTAATAAACAGATTGTTCGATAACCGGTTTACAAAAAATTATCACGGTTTTACAAGCGTGATAAAATCTTTCAATTAAAATACCAAAAACAAAATAGAATTATCAATAAAAATATGTAAGGACAAATAGAGCAACAAAAAGGAAAAACCATTTACTGAAATTCCGTGTAAAATATTATTACTTATTTGTCTTTTTTTGTTGGTTTGTAACATTTGTTTTGAATATTTTAAGACAATTTTTGTCCTATTATATAATTTTATTTGTTTTCCTCTCAATTTTCTTAGTTCTTTCATTTATTTTCTTTCTACATTTTAGATTTTATTGCACTTTTTTTTTTCGTTTTTCTTTAATCGAAGCGAATATTTACAAGATGTTTTCAAGATAATGTATTGGAACAGATTTTTTGTTGTTATTTAATTTTACGTTGGGTAATTTATATTTTATCTTAACAAAAACGACAATATAGACGCCAGTAAATGGGAAAAATAAATTATTTAAATTATATTTAATTGACAATAAAAGCTGTTCTTACAATGTTTGCTTTGGAATTATGCTTAAATAAGTAAGATTATGTACTTTTACTTCGAAGAAGACATTGTTATTATGAATTTTCAGTACAAATTACAGTTAACCAAGAAGCATACACAATAATAAAATTCAAAATAATGTGATGAAGAAACTAACAAATTTTTGTTCCCACAATCACATCTTATATCCGTACATCTTACAAAAAAGGTGAAATGGATATGGCTTTTTCTTAAAGTAAAACTTTTTTCTTATGACCCAAGAAAATTCTATAATTTTACTATAAACTTAATATTTATATTAAAATAGTCAAAAACTAAACTTAATTAAATATCAAATCTAGTTACGAAAATTAAAATATAATTATAGATAATTTTTTTTTCTTTATTCAAAAACTTTTCCCGCATGGAAGAATCATTTTTTTTTGATTTCGTATTTTTTTTATTTTTGATTCACGAATGTTACAACCAGTCCCTGCTATTGGCATATGAGTTGACGTAAGATATAGCACCGGCAATAGTAGTGAGATATCGCTAGCAAAGGTGATATATTAAGGGTGCTGGCAGATAAATTGTATTTAGCAGTCAACCTCAATCTTAGCTGTAAAATATGCTTGGTGATGGCACGCTGTCTTGCTCGAAAAATGAGCCTTCATATTATTCCATATCTGGGCTTGAATCATTGAGGAACATAGTGGGTCGCATAATCAAGGAATATGCCACTAACTGAATTATTGGCCAACCAATTCTAGTTTTGTTCCTGCAAATTTTGAAACAAATTTGCTTTTATCTCTTATTTTATTTTTATTTTTTCTATCCTATCATAAATATTGGCCTATGTCATATTTTATATGTAATCTTTACACGCTGTTGAAGTATAACTTCTTTGGCTACTGTGGCAGGTATTACTAAAAATATTGAATATAAAATAAATATCTCATATTGAAATTTAGAGTAGAATTTCTTGATAAAATAATTTACAACAATGTGTAACAAAACAAATTTAATAAACAAAAATATTTTTATTTAAAAATAAACTTTAAAAAAAAATATAAAATACTCATACTCATACGGCACACTCATAGAAAATTATATACGACCACCTCGACATATATAGCAATATAATACAACTCAAACTATCCAAACCGATTAAGATGTTTTGATTAAATCGCCTAAAATGCATAAAAATACGGGTTTTTCCTACTTTCCAAAAAATTATGGGACCCTCTCGAAATCAACCCATGAAAAACGATTTAAATCAGCCAAATTGGACGAGCCGTTTTTGAGAAATCGGTCAACATACATAAAAAAAATCATAAAGAAACACAGAACCTCCTCTTTTTTGAAGTCGGTTAAAAAACTAAAATAATTCAAAATATAATTTTAAAAAATAACGCAACTCAAAATCGACAAATACAACTCATATAACATTTATTACGAGACTGAATAAAAAATAAAATAACATTAACAAATGAATGACAATTGACACACACAATACACATAATCGAATTGTATCGCATACTTGCCGAACATAATATTCGTTTGCCTTTTTACTTCATTGTTGTTTGAATTTCTTCTTTATTTTATTTATTTTTTTTTTTTCCAAAATGTTATTTCCGTTCAAAAAAGATTTGCTTTACTAGTCATATCGCGTCGAAAGAAGTTTTACTTCAAAAATGAAAATATTTTCATAGGGTTTTGTGAAATCATTGAATTGAAATTTGTTTACACAATCAAAATTGTGTAAATTCCTTTTAAAACTTTTTCCTTTGTTTTAACAATAATTATAAGTGATATATGTCTAATTTTATGAAAAAATAGAGATAAAGCAGTATTAAAATTTTATAACACTTTGTAATATATTACATGTTCCTTATTTAATAAAAACTTTATAATATAAAATGTAAGATGATTAAATTGCACGAAGTGTTAAAGTTGTGTAAAAAACTTTTGGTAAAAATGATTATCATAGTTATCCTTTGTTTTCTGTTCCTTCAACAAATAACAAACTTTTATAATTTATCAAAGATACTTTAATTAAATGAGTTCTACCGTATTTCTATAATCTGTTAATTTACATTCTCCTTAAAATATAATTTTGATTAAATTTTTTATGAAAATTGAGGTTCTTAGATTATTGGAAAGTGTTGTACGCGCTCGTGTATTTTCATGAGAATTATTCCAAGTCATGATGATTAGTAAACTTTTTATGTGATAGATCAATTTTGAATAGAGATATAACAAACAGATTTATTTTCATATAAGGGTTCAGTAAGTTCAGTTTTATTTTTTATTTATTTATTTATTTATTTATTAACAATATACATAAAGGCGATAGCCCATAACAATGTACAGGAGAACTTAAAACTAAAGAAAAATAAATATAATTCAATCAAAATCCATTTAGCATAAATTCATTAGTATTAAATAGTAATATTAATATGTATTAATTTAATATATATCAATTCACTAGTATTAAATAGTCAGCATAAAGCTTACCACTGGCAAACTCCTATGTTGGACAATATTGGATCTGCATAAGAGGCATAACATCAAGTTAGAAAGCATAAATTGGTAACATTTAGTGAAATTTAGCAATAAGGCCATGGCCCACAATATTGCACAGGAGAACATGATAAGCAACAAGTCTCAACTTGAACCAAAAGACAAGGTCGAAAGTGCAGGAGGAAACCAGTAAGTAGGCGTCATGCAGAAAAAAAAAAAGAAATGGATAAGATATTAGGAGGAGATAGTTCTATAACAGAAAAAGCTCAGGTAGGTTATTAGTAAAATAGAAAATTTGAATTAGAAGGAGCAAGAGGATATAGAGGAGGGAAGAGGAGAGGGAGCGGGAAAGAGGGGGGGGGGGGGGGAATAGGAGAGGATTTAGGATATTGGAGTCCCAGTAGAAACAAACATCAGACAGCAGGCAGGCAGAAGGTCAAAACAACAGTGCACCATAGCACAACATAATTCGACGATTGTAGCGACAGTAAGGTTAAACAGTCGCAAGGGTCAACGAGTTAAGGTGGTCAATCAGCTATGTTAAACCTCTTTAGGGACTGTGGCAATTAATTAAAAAGCTTGATGACCCTTACAGAATAGGACTTTGACCAAAGATCACAAGACACCCTTGGTACCACAAAATTGTGCTGCCGTCTAGAAATACCCATTACAAACCACCTCAGTAGATACGAAAGAGACTGAAACTTGACAAGGCGATAAAAGTGAGAAAGGAGTCGCACATTGGCATGATCTGCAAAGGAAGTCCCAAGAAGATCGTGGACAAAGGGGGATACATGATCCCTAGGCTTTAAATTGTAAACAAATTTAGTAGCATAATTAAAGGCTCGCCGCAGAACCATGAAGGTATCATTCGTCGAACCAGACACAACTTCAAGACCATAGTCAACAAGGGGTAATATTAGTGACAGTACCAGCTGCTTCCTTATATGAAATGGCAAGTAACAACTCACACTACGTAGCCTCCTTAGGACACCAGTAATTTGACCAGCAAGTGAGTTTACATGCGACTTCCAATCCAACCTATCATCAAAAATAACTCCCAGATTTTTCGCTTGAGATGAGAAGGGTATAACATCACGGCCCATCTGAATAGATGCACTGTTGGTGGCTACTCGAAGGCAGTAATTGTAGAGCAATGCTTGCGACTTGGCAGGGTTCAACGAAATCCGATTTTCAAAGGCCCACACGAGAATAGATTTGAGATCACTATTAATTTCTTCAATGCAGCCATGTAAATTAAACCGGGGCCTAGCATGAAGAAGCTGAACATCATCAGCAAAGAGATGAACCATAGAGAAGCGACAGGACTTAGCAATATCATTGATAAAGATTGAGAACAACAGGGGTCCCAAAATGGAACCCTGCGGAACACTCTTAGCAATGGGAAGAGCATCAGAGATAACATCCAGAGAGCGAACAGACTGGTACCACCCTGTTAAGTATGAATACATCAAATTGCAAGCACTAGAGGAGAAAAAGAGTTGAGTCTTGAGCTTGGCCACCAGAAGAGAGTGATCCACCGAGTCAAAAGCCTTGCTGAAGTCAAGTAGCAAGAGAATAGACACCATCTTCTTATTAGTGTTGAATCTTATTTGGTCAGGGACATCCAACAATGTCGAGGTTGTATTATGCCGCCTCCTAAAGCCAGACTGCCTACTATACAGCAGGTTAGACTTTGCTATATGGTCAGAAATTTGTACATAGATGAGCCGCTCAAAAACTTTTGACAAAACTGGCAAGATGCTAATGGGACGAAAATCAGTACTATTTTTTTTTGGGAATAGGAAGCACCTTAGCCAGCTTCCAGGCCGCTGGAAAACGACCCACCATGATAGAATGGTTAATGATGTGGCAGACATGGGGAACTAGAGAAGGAAATGTTAATTTTAAAAATTTAAGAGTAATATTGTCAAGACCAGCAGCATTGGAGCCAATCATGGAGAAAGCCGCCTTCACTTCATCATGTGAAACAGGCTGAAACAGAAAGGAGCATTCAGACTCGGAGACCAATATCTGACCTGACAAGAGGAGGAAATTGATTTGGGCTGACAAATGACTTATTAATCTGATTAAGTTCAGCCTCACTGAGGGACTCAGAGCCCTCTTGCCACTTGATCAGGCCAATATTCCTAATCTTTCTCCACAGATCATTTACCGAGTCAGTTGGACGAATTTAGTTCCGAGATCAATTTTTGCCCTGCGTATCATTGATCTAAAGCGGTTACGGTAAGAACAGTAAGAATCCCAGTTATACTGGGAGCCATCATGAAGATAAGCCGCATAAGCAAAGTCACGCAGGGCTTTAATATTACGCATCTCTGATATGAGGACGATGGTAGTCACTTTCTGTCCACTCACAGAAACAGTTGGAACAAACCTGCCAAAGAGCGATAGCAGAACTTTGTTTAGGTAGTCCAGCTTTAGATCAATATCAGTAGAAGAATAAAGTGGATCAAAATCCAACGAATTGAGCTCGAGTAGCAGGGCCTCAACATTGGTACGACTGTAGTCTGGCACACTCTTACGAGCAGTATAGTTGACTTTATAGATGGCAAGCGACAAGGTATTAAGGGCATGGTGAGAGATACCTGGTACCCAGAACTGGTTGCTTTCCTTCACAAGTGAGCTGTCACTAGTCATGAAAAAGTCTATGCAAGAGCCGGATGATATGCTTGTCTAATTTGTAGTCCCGACACGAGCATGATGTGTTGGACAGCCGTTAGTTACTAAAGCCATGTCAAGCCTCTCACAGAGACTATTACAGATTGCCAGAGAATAAGAGGACAGCAGGTTAGTATTGAAGTCACCAACCACAGTAATAACCAGGTATCGAGTACTGAATTCGACAAGAACTTCCTCTATAACATTAATATCACCTTAAGATAGATACGTGACAGCAAGAAGCATAGGCAGACCCCCTACAATAACCTGAACCAGGAGCATCTCAGCTGCTGGGGTAAGATAAGAGTGGACAAGTTTGGATTGAAATTTATGGCTGACATACAGGGCCACACCACCACCACGTCCAACTGGTCTATCCAGTCTGTGGATACGATAACCCTCGATAGCAACAGCAGCATTGGACGTATATTGTTTGAACCAGGTTTCCGACACAGCAACCAGGTCAAGGTGACTATGTTTTACTATGTGTCTTACTCCATCAAACTTAGACGAGTTGAGCCTGCAATTTAAACTTTGTGCATTGAAATGGCCAATGTTAAACTCGTTAACAAGACGGTTCATGATGCTAAAAATTGTACTATGTGCACCAGTTGACCGATCCATGGAGCTATCTGGCATAGAAACAATGGCAAGAAGAAAACCTGGGACAACAGGGGTGGGGGAGGGAAGAGGGTAAGGGAGGATTAAAGGTTATGTGTTTAAAAAAAATAAAGATTTTTAAGGATAAAGTAAGAGATCAAACAGACATTTTCAAGAATAAAATAATAAAAACAGGATCAGAGCCTGTAGTCCATTATTCAGAGATAGGAAACTGGGACTGCAGAGACTAGAGGTCATCTGTATCAAACGGTAGTCCACTCCTAGGTACGATGTGAACCGATGCCAACCCCACACGAAAGCTGACAATCAGCATTTTCTTCTTAATCACACGTGAATACTTAGCAAGAGCAGCTAGCCTAGGTGGTAGATTATCATTGAGGTATATAGAAGATTGAACATTGATATCAGGAAAAAGATCCGAAATCATTAACCTCTTACCCCTGAAGTATTTCGCCATAATGTTATCACGTATATGGGTATGAGACATGGTAGCAACAGCGGAAGTCTTGCCCTTATTAAGCCATCTACAACTGACAACCTGAGTTTTATCAAAGCTTACTTCACAAAATTGGAATATCTTAACAACTGTGTCCAGGAGGTCAAAATTAGAATTAGGGAGACCAGAAATGATGACGTCATATCTTCTTTGCAATCTAAGGAGCCTCAAATTGTGCGACTCAAGGGATGACATACGAGAAGCAAAAGAGGAATTGGGGGCTGATACATTAAGTTGATCATAATGTTCAATTATAATTCAGCTTTATAATTCAATGATAATTCAGCTTTAAATGTTTTATTAAAAAGTCACACACAATGTCGAATGCAAATATGTTTAGTAATTTCAGCGATTTAATATGAGTAACGATGTAATTTAATTAAAATTAAATAGCAACGCACCGCCATGACAGACAATAAATGTAAATGATGGGCTGCCGAAAATGTAAAAACTGGTTACTGCACTGTAGACTGTTTAGGCGTCTCTATTCCATTATTTCCAAAAAAAACAATTATAAATAATTAATTTTAGTTTGCTCCCAAGAAGAAAATATTTCACAACCTTACACGTCAAGGACGAATACTGAATGATAAAATAATTTAAGATAAAATAATTTCTCCATTGTTTGAATTTATGTAGATTCAACATTATATTTAACATTATATATCCCGCATGGAGGGATCAGCTTTTATTGTTTTGTAAATGTTTTTTATTTTTGATCTACAACCTCACGTACTCCAGTCCCTGCTATTGACATAGTAGTTAAAGTGAGATATCACATACCACTGGCGATAACAGTGAGATATGACTAGGCAAAGCGATATCTTAAAGGTGCTAGTGGAAGAACTGTATGCAGTCAACGGTAGCATCCTTAATCTTAGCTGTGGAGTATTCCTTGATGGTGACACATTATTTTTTGCTCAAAAAATCAAGTCTTCATATAACTCTTATGTGTAAGATTTTATCATTGGAAAAGACAGTGTGTCAAAAGATTAAGGAATACGCCACTAGCTGGATTATTGGCAACCCCCATTTTGTTTTCTTTCAACAAATTTTATTAAAAATTTGGCTACTTACCTTTTATTTTACTTTTTTTCTCTATCCTATCATAAAATATTGGCTCATGTCATATTTTATATGTGATAGGATTTATTGTTTAGTCATCCATTATTTGACAAAAATATAAAAACACAAACGAAAAATAGTATATTTTTCAACGATGCCGAAAACAACATATTTTGAAACGAGAGGACAGTTTATCAGCCGAGGCGATAGCCGAGGTTGGTAATGGTTGCGAGATTCAAAATACGATTTTCGGCGAGTAGAAAACTGTACTTTTTCTACTACTTTTTAAAAAATTATTATTAATTGGTAAGCATTTTCATTTAAAATTACATACAATTCAAATTTTAAGACATATAAACATTCAAACAAAATCTTTAAATTTATATTTCTGCTATTAAAATATAGATGACTCAATATGAATAAATTATCTAATTCCTATGTTATAAATAAAACTGTCTTTAGTTATAAGCCTGATTGTCTTTTCGTACAAAAAAATCGTCAACTGTATATATACATATATTTATTCTATTTACACTACAAAATTCTATAATTTTATTCTATTTGGTCTATAAAGTCCCTAAAATCATTAAATAACACATCTTTAAAGGTTTATTGTTTTTTGCATTTCACGTCTAGTAGGCTTATAACTAAAGACGGCTTTCTAATAAACAAAGTCAAGTTTAAAAAATTTATTATGATTTCTAAAATAAAAACAACAGTTTTGATTTAGTTTTTGTATGGGGATGACGTTACGTAAATTCCTGATATATTTTAAAACAACGTAAATTATTTTATGTAAATAAGTATTTTTTTTCGTTGTTCTTAAATAAATGGGTGAAATCATTTTTTAAAAACATCTTAACACCAACTGTTTGTTACCATACTATTTAAAAAGAATATGTGAATCTTATATAGTTAACTATTATATTATTTTTACATTTTTAATGTAAATTGTCCGTAAATAATTCTAAAATTAATTAACGTCATCTTTCCAAGGAAGACAAATAAACACTAACAAAATTATTTCATTCAATAAATTGATTCTCTTTACGGGTGTTCTAGGATGATTTATTCTAGTTAAGAAATTAGAAAATAGATGGCTTTTAAAAAATTACTTTCGTCACTAGGTACGAAAGTAATTTGTATAGGTTTTTTTTATCACTGGTGACGAAAAAGAAATTTTCGATGCAATGAACAAACATCGAAAGTAGATTTTTTAAGTTGGGTAGTAGAAAAAAGATTTAACCCCATCAACACCTTTGAACGTATGTTATTGTGGGACCTTGGCTTTAAAAGATTTTTATGTGTTGTTGTGACACATATTGTAATGCCTACTACACACCATATTTTGTTAAAAAAAATATTAATATATTTTGTACCATTTATATTTTTCGCGCTATAATGTATTTTTACTTTTTGTTATTGAATATCTTGTATTTCTCGCAATTCTCTTGCTGCGTCCAACAGCTAGTATTTCTTGCTTAAAAGATAGTTAGGTACATTAATAAATTCTTCAAGTTTTACTTAAAAATTCTCTAAAATATTCTTTTGTTATAAGATATTAATAAAATATAATATATAATATAAACACCGAAATAATTATTTTATAGCAACATATTTTATTTAATTTTTATTGTAAACAATTTAAATTTAAAATTTAGAACTTTTAAACTTGATAATAAAAGCCAAATTTGTTATGTTTTCTAAATTTCATAAACTATAATATTAATTAAATTTTCAATAAATAATTAGCACATATTCACAAGCCACTTTGAAAAGAATAAAGTTTGATATGATTGTGAAACAATTACTAAAATTCAGATCAAAAACAATTCTAATTTTGAAACATACAAATTATTAACAAAATTGAGTTGTGTAAAGTCTATATGAGAAACTTATAAAAGCTGCCCTTTATTCATTCAGGTCAGGTTGCATGGTTTGATTTTTAACATGTAAAACAACAACAAAATAACCCATATATTTATCGAGTTCAAGATTTGTGGCTTGAATAAATTTTAGTTACATAAATTTGCAAGAGATGGCAAGACGAGACGTTAATTTATAATTTATTATAATTAACACTAAACATGCCTAACTTTAAATAAAAAAAAAAAAAAAAAAAAAAAACATACATAGTTTCTCGATATCTTTAATAATTTTCGAAAGTTTTCAATTTGCAAAATTTGTTTTTGTGCCATTAGACCTCATTAACACTATGAAACACTTGATATTTTTTCGATGAAAAACAGCAATACGTTGTTTAATTACATGTTAACTTTCATTTGATCAAATAAAATGCAATTTACAAATATAACAAATAAGCAGTTCTCATGACATTTGATTTAAAAAATGTTTAAACTTTTTTAATTTGCATGACCCACATCGTTTTTTTCACTCCTTGAACCTGAACCGAATGAATAAAACCCAGTTAATAAAGAAAAAACAAAAATTTGAATTATAATTGTAAAATATGGAGGGGCTGAAATCTCACAGCTCTGAGATATCAAGACTTCGGTCTGGGTTAAGGATTTTGATATAGTTTTCGGCAAAAAACTTTTATGAGGACATAGTTTTTTGTTTTGGGCAGCGATGTATATCAAACAAAACTCTTTGTAAAAGTACATGTATTTTTTTTATCTCTGTTTAGAAATTTATTACAAAAGTAACACGAAACATCAATACGTTGCCGGAAAATGATAATCAAAATTCCAAAAATATTGTTAAATTAAATAAAATCAAACTTTTTCAAAATTCCAAAAATATTCCAAAAATTAGAATAAAATCAAATATTTAAACTTTTTCTAAATTCCGATAATATTTCAAAAATTCTTAGAAATTCAAACTTTTGCAAAAATTATTAAAAACTCAAAAATTAAAACTTTTTTCAAAATTCCAAAATTTATAATAAAATTAAAAATTCTAAAAATATTACAAAAATTATTACAAAATCAAAAATTGAAAATTTTTTCAAAATTCCAGAAATTCTAATAAAATCAAAAATTAAAAATTTTTCAAAATTCTAAAAATATTCCAAAAATTCTTACAAAATCCAAAATTAAAAATTTTTTTTCGAAATTCTAAAAATATTGCGAAAAATTATTACAAAATCAATAATACAAACTTTTTCAAAATTCCAAAAATATTTCCAAAAGTATAACAAATTCAAAAATTTCCATGTCCAATTTCATTTTCAATTACATTTACGTCATAAAAACAGCTACATTTTTTTTCCAAAAAATTGGCTAAAAAAATAAATGAAATCAACTTTTGACACACTTGACATTATTTTTTTGACAAACTTATAATGCCATAATTCTCTATAATAATTATAAAATTTCTCTATAATAATAATAAAATACAAACTATTAATTTTATTTTTTTCTAAAAATATTGGGTAAAAAATAAATAAAAACCTTTCTTTTGACACACTTGACAATATTGTTTTGACAAACTTATAATGCAATAATCTAATTTTTGATCTCACATACCAATCCCTACCATCAAGATTTCTCCAAATTTAATGTTCCTAATCGTAATCACTTAAAATGAAGGTTTTGTAAGCCAAAAATATGAAAATTTGCTATTTTTGACACACATAAAGATTTTTTTAACCCACTTCCAGTACGGTTATCGAACACAGCGTCCTTTCGGACCTGTCCCTTGAGTATACCTATTTGTAGAAAGAAAAATTTTTGAAATCCCTCCAGCGGTTTTCCCTGCAGCGTAGGTGATGGCGGTTAGCCGGTCTATAGACAGACATAGACAATTTTTTTGGTGATAAAATGAAATTGTTTCTTTTTTGTTGTTGAAATTATGTAAAGAAATACAATTCTTCAATGTCATTTTATTTTGCTTCCTTTTGAAAAATTTAAGTGAAGTAAAGTAAAATTCAAAAGTAAAATTCTTGCCCCCATATTTTTGGCATTTTTCAACGTTTTAGGACCTACTGATTCTAAAATAACAAAAACATTAACCGTCTGTCTGTCGGCTGGTCATCAACCCCATCGTTACAGAAAAACGGCAGGAGCACTTTCAAAAACTTTTGTTTCTAAAAATAGGTTAACTAAATGGTACGAGCTGAAAAGACGATGTATTTGATAACTGTACCAAAAGTGTGTTAAAAAAACGCAATAAAATCAAAATGAAAGGAAATGAAAAATTTTTTAACACCTCACCGCTTCACATTTAAGCGGGCTACAGAGGTTTAAATTTTAGTTTGCTAATTTGACATATTTTTCGAGATTGGAAAAGAAAAAATATGAAACGGCTGAAATCTTAAGCTCTGAGATATCAAGACTTCGGTCTGGATTAAGGATTTTGATATAGTTTTCGGCAAAAAACTCTTATAAAATTCACCCATCAAGGTATCAGCTTTTTTAAAAAAGTTGGTGTGCTTTCTGTTTGTTGAAATCTCTACTTTTTGATGGTGAAAATAAAAATATATTACTATAGTAAATCTTCTCAGAAAATGCAAAAAATGAAATGAACTTTCGATTGAAAATTAGGGTGCTTTTTCGAAATTAATTCAAAATAAGGTGAAAAAATAAATATTTCAAATCAAATAAATTACAGCGTATTTGGAACATAAAAAGGTAGGTTTTCAGCAAATTTCGTGAAAAAAAAAATTTTTTTGTAAAAGAAAAAAAGAAAAAACCAAAAACTTCAGTTTTTGAATTTTTCACATAAGTTTTTAGGTTATGTGAAAAAAGTGTTTGTACAAAAGTTTTAGATCTTTATTACCTACAACTTTGCCATTAAACTTTTTTCCATAGGACTTTTAGTTTTGCCGGAAATCGAAATAAACCGTTTTTTACCCTTAAAAACTCACCCCTTCCCCTTCCCGACCTCTGATCGCCCGTAAATTATTTTTCCTTTCATTTTTATAATATTCTCCTCCTTTTCTAATGGTTTTCATCCTACTTTTATTTTTTTCACTTTTTATTATTTATAAAGGCTTCTACCCTGGTCTATTTCTTATAAATTCTAAAAGTTTTGTATGATATCATAAGCATTCAATATTCTTAATAAAATCATATTGCATTTTAAAAATAATATTTCACTCACTACATTATTTCTAAATTACCATAATTAATTTAAAAGTATCAAATAATTTATTTTCTTTTTCAATCTCATTGAACCAAATATAGTTTTCTTTCTTAGAATCTGCATAGTAGAAGTGCATAGAGTTAAATATAAAAAGACAAAGAAAATTAAATGAAAGAAGAGAAAAGAGGAAAATTGATTCGGAAAGTTTTGTTTAGTTTTCTTTTAACGGAAATCATATAAAATAGTTATTGTTGCTTCAACTTATCTTGAGAATTTTGTAATATCATATTGCTGTATTGATTATAAAATGGATGGTTGGTATTAATGTTTCTGTTATCTTTCAATTCGTTTTTAGGGTTCCGTTTTTTATACGGAACACTATTGGTGAGAGTAAAACGAGTTTTTCACATTATATCGATTATCTCGTAAACTATAAATGCTATGGACTTGAAATTTGGCATGTGTATAAAACTAATCTGTCCACATGAAATGACGAATACAAATAAAACTAAAGTGGTTTTCGTTTGGTTTACAGGGGTTCGATGTGAGACCTTTGAGAAAATAGATTTTTTTATAGATTCAAGTAGGGTATCATATGAAAGGGCTTCATTTCAGTATTTCTTAAAAATTTATTTTGGAATTTTACAACTCACCATTTTTTGTATAATTCTGAATAATGACGTTTTTTTTGTGTTTTCTTAACTCGATTAGCTCCGAACCTAACTGATCGAAAATTTTCAAATGTATTTGGAATGATAGAAAAATTAGTACAGTTTTAATAAAAAATATATAAAAGTGTCATATTCTCATAATTAGATTTATTAAGGGGGTGGAAATGAGGAGGGGTAAAAACACTATTTAAAATGTGGTCAAGTGGGGTGTCATTTGAAAGAGCACCTAATTTAGAAATCATAGCAATTTTTTTTAGAATTTTGCGGTGCACAGTTTTTGAGTTATTGTCAAAAACATACCGTTCCCCCCCCCTTCGTTTCGACACTGATTGACAGAAAAATTTGGAAAAATTCACAAAGTTAGGAAATTTGGTAAATTTTGTATGAAAATTATACCGAAGTCTCAAATAATTATATTTCTGTGTGTTTAGGGGACCGGGGTAAAGAGGGTAAAAAAAAAACTTTTTTGACCCAAGCGAGTGGGGTGTCATTTAAAAGAGCACCTAATTTAGAATTCGTTGCAGTTTTTTTTATAATTTTGCGGTGCACAGTTTTTGAGTTATGGACAAAAAAGTGCAAAATTCAAACCGTTCCCCCCCCCTTCGTTTCGACACTGATTGACATAAAAATTTGGAAAAATTCACAGAGTTAGGCAATTTGGTAAATTTTGTATGAAAATTATAGCGAAGTCTCAAATAATTATATTTCTGTGTGTTTAGGGGACCGGGGTAAAGAGGGTAAAAAAAAAACTTTTTTGACCCAAGCGAGTGGGGTGTCATTTGAAAGAGCACCTAATTTAAAATTCGTTGCAGTTTTTTTTATAATTTTGCGGTGCACAGTTTTTGAGTTATGGACAAAAAAGTGCAAAATTCAAACCGTTCCCCCCCCCTTCGTTTCGACACTGATTGACATAAAAATTTGGAAAAATTCACAGAGTTAGGCGATTTGGTAAATTTTGTATGAAAATTATAGCGAAGTCTCAAATAATTATATTTTTGTGTGTTTAGGGGACCGGGGTAAAGAGGGTAAAAAAAAAACTTTTTTGACCCAAGCGAGTGGGGTGTCATTTGAAAGAACACCTAATTTAGAACTTGTTGCAATCTTTTTTAGAAATTTTCGGTGCACAGTTTTTGAGTTATGGACAAAAAAGTGCAAAATTAAAACCGTTCCCCCCCCCTACGTTTCGACACTGATTGACAGAAAAATTTGTAAAAATTCACAGAGCTAAGCAATTTGGTAAATTTTGTATGAAAATTATACCGAAGTCTCAAATAATTATATTTCTGAGTGTTTAGGGGACCGGGGTAAAGAGGGTAACAAAAAAAACTTTTTTGACCCAAGCGAGTGGGGTGTCATTTGAAAGAGCACCTAATTTAGAATTCGTTGCAGTTTTTTTTATAATTTTGCGGTGCACAGTTTTTGAGTTATGGACAAAAAACTGCAAAATTCAAACCGTTCCCTCCCCTACGTTTCGACACTGATTGACAGAAAAATTTGAAAAAATTCACAGAGCTAGGAAATTTGTAAATTTTGTATAAAAATTATACCGAAGTCTCAAATAATTATATTTCTGTGTGTTTAGGGCACCGGGGTAGAGAGGGTAAAAAAAAACTTTTTTTGACCCAAGCGAATGGAGTGTCATTTGAAAGAGCACCTAATTTAAAAATCATTGCAATTTTTTTTATAATTTTGCGGTGCACAGTTTTTGAGTTATGATCAAAAATGTTCAAAATTCAGACCGTCTCCCCGTGTATCAAATATTTATTAATCGTTTTGAAAGGGTAGGAATGGTAAGGTGAAATAAAGCTTTTTAACCCGAATAGCAATATTGAGTGGGACTGGCGTGTACATTTTTAGTCATGTCATCCTTTGTACTGATTCTTAGAGCAATTCTTAATTTTGCAACTCTTTTAGAGTGAATATAACCAGTTATCCAAAAGAAAGAACTTTATTTTTAAAATTATCACGGTCCTTTACTATCTATTGTATATTGTATTGTATTGTATGCCATAAGTGGGCCCAAAAGGTGAAGTAAATTCTCAAGGTTCAAATCAGATTGATGTGATTTGTTAGTTTGTGTTAAGATCCACGTTTGTAATCCATTCATAATTACTGGTTTAATAAATTTCTTGTATAACTTTAGAAAATGTTGAGTTTTAATTGAATGGTAAGTTCGATAACCTGCAATTATTTTAGGGTTAATATTTGTTTAATATGCTATTGTTTAAGTCAAACATTGATCTTTTGTTAATTTTAAATATTGTTAAAATTATACGTTGTTTTTCAAGCACCGACCTAAATGTCGAACTTATGTAATCTAACACAAAAAAATTGTTGCTATAGAAAGAACTGAAAATTTTAGTAAAGCGATGAGCCTATAATTCTATGGAACACGAAAAATATAGCGAAGCTTCAAGTGATTTTATTTCTATGTGTTTAGGGGATGGGAGTGGGGAAGGGTGAAAAATTGTTTTTTTGACCCGCATGAGTGGGATGTCATTTGATAGAGCACCAAAATTAAAAAACAATACAGTTTTTTTAGAATTTTGCGATGCACCGTTTTTGAATTATTCTCAAAAAAGTGCAACAAAAGGTTGGTCCCCCCTCCCTATACGTTTCTTCGTTGATTGACAGAAAAATTTGAAAAAATTCATAGAGATAGGAAATTTAATAAACCCTTAACGAAAAATATAGCGCAGCCTCAAGTAGTTTTAATTCTACGTGTTTAGGGGATAGGAGTGGGGAATCGTGAAAAAAAGGTTTTTTGGCTCGCATGAGTGTCATTTGAAAGAACACAAAAATTAAGAAACATTACAATTATTTTAGAATCTTGCGATGCACAGTTTTTGAATTATTGTCAAAAAAGTCATATTTTTAGCGTAAACACCACTCCACCCCTAAATTTCGTCGTTGTTTAACAGAATTGAGTCGTTCCTTAGCTACCATAAATAGCTATGGATATCATTTAACCTAAAGTAATATTTTTTATATCATTTCGATCAATTTAGATGAGATTGACATTAACTATTGATATTTACGATGAACCATTTAGTTTTTATGTGTCTATGGTCTGGCAATATAAACCCTTAACAACACAACTTTATGTAAATTATTTTGATATTGTTTTCTTTACATTCACGGAACCCTTGACGAGCGAATTTTATTCGCACTTGTCTGACTTTTTTTATATAAGTAAAATAAAACGGAAAAACTGAGTTTTATATTTGTTAAAAAAATATTTTATTTACTGTTTTTTGCTAATCACAACAAGTTTAAAAAAGTTTTATAGTGTATGAAAGGAAAATGATAGCGTACTTGAGTTAATTTTTTACAAATATGGAGCCTTGCAAGTAGGGCATGGTCGATTAATCGATTGGGACTAAATATCGATTAACGATTAATATGAAAATTTTAACACCGATTAATCGATTAATCGATTAAATAAAATTTTCACTAATTCTAATATTTTTATTAATTTTTTTTAAACAAATACATATATAAATAATACGTATATCATATTTAAAAGTTCAACTTTTACAATGACATTAGAATAAACAAAAATTTAAAAGCTATCTATGTATTAAGGGCGTAAGGTAGGTCTTTTTTGCCTAAGAGTTAAATTGTTGCTCTAGGCGTTAGCCTAGGATCTGTATCTCCCTCTCTGTCATTGTAATTTTCAGACCTTACAAAATTATGTGTTTAAAAATATACTGTATTAACTGAAAATGATAAGAAACAAGCTGTTTCCTTCAGAATGGAAAGTAATGGACTTCAATGTACTTCAAACCATAGTTTACTGTTTGGATTAATAATAAAAATATTACTTAAGGCAAAGTAAAGATTTTTGCATTGGGATCAAATTTTGTAATCAATGTATACTTTGTGGTTAATTAGCAACTAGAAAAGTAATTCGTAAGAAAAAGAGAATACATTTTTAGACAATAAACCTTTTCACAATTCGGTACAAAATTCGTTAAATAAATTTGTAAATGTTCAACATTTTCGTAAATTTAGTTTAATCGATTAATAATTTTTTTGTTCGATTAATCGAACAATTTGCAAAATGATCAATTAATCGAACAATCGATTAATCTAACCATGCCCTACTTGCAAGTAACAAATATTTAAAACTGATTCAAATTTACAGACAAATATTTGTATATTATTATGATTTCATATTAACTTATTAAGTTTTAATGATTTCAACTAAATTGTCTTTTTATATCTTTATTTAAAAAAATCTATGATTAATAACTAAATAAATTGAAGTGATGTGTAAATGTAAGTTATAAATTTAAGGTATTTGTCATAATTTTTTCTCATGATTCATGAATGCCCTTATTTTACGTCAGTTGTAGAAATGACCTCTTAATTTGCTTCTTATTTCTTTTAATTAAGAGCAATTCAAAAACCTCTCTTTGGAGCCTTACAATATTTACAAACATTATTGTTTAGTTTCTGGTATCAAAATCTAATTAAAAATAAATGCAAAAAGCCCTTCGGATATTATTATAAGCTTACATCTTTCTTCATTTTCGTTTTTTATTTCTTATATTACTGTTAAAATTTGCTTAATAAAAAATTTATGCATTATGAAAATTAGAAACATTATTACCGAAACAACAAAAGAACGGTAAATAACACAATGTGTTAAAAAATTATTTCAGCTTTAGGCTTGAAGGATAAATTTATTTTACTGTAAATATTATTTTGCACTTTGTGAAACATGGAATATTTAACTGTGTGATGAGAACTTTAGGTGTTTTCATTGAATAATTTTAAGCGTTTTAGAAATATGAGAAAAAATTGATATGCAGTGCACATTTGAGTTATATTTCAACCTATATTAAACAGAGCTTAACTTTTCAATTATAGTCCAAGAGCTAGTGAACGTTTTGAGTAACGGTCGTCCTGTAAGGCTAGAATTTTTTTTAGTGATAATTCATGAAATGTGAAGTACGGAAACCACAACCTGGCAGGCATCAGCCGTGCACGTCATCATCCCCTATATGTTTAAAAGTGCAAAAAAAATGAAAAAAAAACTTGGTCCTGTAAGCTTGAAATTTTTATATGATTTAGCTCACTCATTGTAAAGTACAAAAACAAATTGACAGGCGATTTGGAGGTGCACAAGTATCTGCCAGGCGAATCGAAAGGTGTTACAACTTGCCGACCGGCCGTCACAAGCGACGAAATCTAGAAAATCGCTGAACGGATTTCCAAAATTTTTGATTTTAAAATTAAGTTTACTCAATGTGAAGAGCTGAAAGGACGATGTGTTCGATAACTGTACCGGAAGTGTGCCAAAAAAATCGTCAAGTGTGTCAAAACAAGGAAATTCGCATATTTTTGGCTTAAAAAACGTTCATCTTAAGTGATTCCGGATATAAACATTGAATTTGAAGAAATCTTGATGGTCGGGATTGGTATGTGATACCAAAAACTAGATTATTGCATTATAAGTTTGTCAAAAAAATGTTGTCAAGTGTGTCAAAAGAACGATTTTTATTTATTTTTTTACCCAATTTTTCGGAAAAAAATAAAATAAATTATTTGTATGACCTGAAATTTTATTATTATTATTGAGAACTATGGCATTATAAGTTTGTCAAAAAAAGGTTGTCAAGTGAGTCAAAAGAAAGATTTTTATTTATTTTTTTACCCAATTTTTTGGAAAAAATAAAATAAACTATTTGTATGACATGACATTTTATTATTTTTATAGATAATAATGGAATTATAAGTTTGTCAAAAAAATGTTGTCAAGTATGTCAAAAGAAAGATTTTTATTTATCTTTTAACCCAATTTTTTGCGAAAACATTTTATTATTTTTATAGATAATAATGGAATTATAAGTTTGTCAAAAAAATGTTGTCAAGTATGTCAAAAAAATTAAATGTTTGTATTACGAAAATGTGGCATGGCAAATTTTTGAACTTGTTATAGTTTTTGAAATATATTTTGAATTTTGAAAAAAGTTTGTATTTTTGAATTTGTAATAATTTTTGCAATATTTTTAGAATTTATTGAAAAAGTTTTAATTTTTGGTTTTGTTATTATTTTTGCAATATCTGTAGAATTTTGGAAAAAGTTTCAATTTTTGAATTTTTAAGAATTTTTGGAATATTAATAGAATTTAGAAAAAGTTTAAATATTTGATTTTATTTTAATTTTTGGAATATTATAGGAATCTTGAAAGAAATATGAATTTGTGATTTTGTAATATTTTCTCGAAACGCTGAATGGAGAGGTTTTTGAGTAGTTTGCTGAGTGTACCATCATTTCACTAAATTATGTTAATTTATGATCTGTTATGATTTTCCGGCAACGTATTGATGTTTCGTATTAGTTTTGTTGTAAATTTCTAATCGGAGGTAAAAAATACATGCACTTTAACAAAGAGGTTTGTTTGATATACATCGTTGCCCAAAAATAAAAACAATGTCCTCATAAAAGTTTTATGCCGAAAACTATATCATAATCCTTAACCAAAACCGAATTTTTGATATCTTAGAGCTTGAGATCTCAGCCAATCCATATTTTATATATATGTTGAATTGTTTCTGTACAAGAAATGCAAATTTAATAAATAAACACTTTTCTATTCAGCTACATATTAAAGTGTTACTTTAGTACTGTGATTTGCGGCCATAAAGTGTCACTTTTTAACCATATATTAGTATTTGTTTAGATTCTGTAAAAATAGAAATTATTATAAATAGAAATAGAAATTTCGGCTGGCGCCTCGATTCGCAAAATCCACATACGTTCAAAAACCTCAGTTTCATGTCCTCGCATCACAATGTACTATTTATTCGCCTATACATACTAAAAGGTTACTTTACTACTGCTATAACTGTGGCCGTAAAGTGTCACTTTTTAACCCCTTTATTTTGTTGTCATAGTTATGTACGTCCATAAAAGCAAAAAACATTTAAATTTGTTAAATTACATGGAAAATAAAATTTTTTATCAAAGCATCATTTCAATTCAAAAATATGAAGGGGCTGAAATCTCACAGCTCTGAGATATCAAGACTTCGGTTTTGGTTAAGGATTTTGATATAGTTTCGGTATAAAACTTTTATGAGGACATGGTTTTAGGTATGGGTAGCATGTATATCAAACATAAAACTCTTCGTAAAAGTACAAGTATTTTATCTCTGTTTAGAAAATTACTACAAAACTAACACGAAACATCAATTCGTCGCCGGAAAATTATAACAGATCATAAATTAATATAATTTAGAGAAAAGATGATACACTCAGCAAACTCTCTCCATTTAGCAAAACCTCTCCATTTTGCGTTTCGAGAAAATATTACAAAATCAGAAATTCATATTTCTTTCAAAATTCCAAAAATATTGTAAAAACTAAACAAAATCAAACTTTTTTCAAAATTCTAAAAAATTCCAAAAATTATTACAAAATCAAAGATTAAAACTATTTTCAAAAATTCTAAAAATATTGCAAAAAATATAACAAAAAAAATAGAAACTTTTTTCAAAATTCTAAAAATTATAATAAAATCACAAATTTTAAAATTTTCAAAATTCTAAAAATTTTCCAAAAATTCTTACAAAATCAAAAATTGAAACTTATTACAAAATTCTAAAAATATATTATACATATATATAAAACTCAAAAATTCAAAAATACTATTTTTTTTCCAAAATTCTAAAAATATTGCAAAAATTATAACAAAATCAGCATTTAAAACTTTTTCAAAAATTCTAAATATATTCCAAAAATTATTACAAAATCAAAAAAACAAACTTTTTACAAAATTCCAAAAAAATCTCAAAAACTATAACAAATTCAAAAATTCCCATGTCCAATTTGATGTTCAGTTACATTTACGTCATTCAAACAATTAAATTTTTTTTTGGAAAAAAAAATTTTTGAAATCCCTCCAGCGGTTTTCTAGATTTCGTAGGTAATGACGGATGGCCATGGCCAGCCGGCCGGCAGACAGGCATACACTTTTTTTTTTGCTTTTTTAGAATCAGTAGGTCCTAAAACGTCGAGAAATGCCAGAAAAGTGGGGTTAAGAATTTCACTTTTGGCTCATGAATTCAATACTTAGGTTTTTTCAAAATCGAAGTAATTTCATAACCTAATCAAAATGGTTGTTATAGTATTTGTTGTCATAGTTATAGAATTATTTTGAACAATGACAGATCTTTTGTCAAAGGTTGCTTGTTCGATATATTTTTATTTCAAAATTTATGCAAATTTATTTAGAATAAACAATTTTTTTTTAATATTTGGCTTGCGGCGAATTGAAAATAGGATATGACGCACGGATTTGTAAACTCCACATACGTCTCTTTAGCTTTACGTTCTTGCATCATAATGTACTATTATAAAAACCAGGGTTGTTAATATACACGTATAAAACGTTTTATACGTTACACGTATAATACGTGACGTATAAAACGTATAAAACGTATAAAACGTATATAACGTATAAAACGTATAACATGTTTTTGTTTTTGAAATTCATTCATAAAAAATTAAAAATAGGTCTTCTTACTTCAGATATTAATTATATTTTTAATTTTTATACTCAGTAAAAATATAATAAGGTAGTTATAAATTATTTATATATTTTATAATTTATAAAAAAGACTATTTGTTTGGAATTTTCTTTTCTAATTGTTTCAAATAGGTCCTTCGATACCTCTATATTAAAATAATAAAAATAAACAATTAATGTTTTATACAAATTCTTAAAAAGCAAACAAAAATGGTAGTCTGTGTACTGACTGGCCTGCCAACCAACCATAACAACCGATGAAAACTACTAGAGCGATTTTAAAATTTTTTGTTTCAGAAAATAGCTTTCATCAATGATAAGATCCGCAGGGCCGAATCGGAAAATTGTAAAAAAAACGGTATATTTATTTTGCTTAACAACGTTTAAATGATATTGAGCAGTAATATTGAATGTAGAGAAATCTTGAAAGTTGGCATTTGAATGTAAAACCAGGAGCTTGATTATTATAAGTGTGTCAAAAGAATGATGAATGAAATAAATTAATTTTGATTCCAAATTTTTTTGACAAACATTTACTTAATGGGAAACATTTTGGATTAGAAACGTTTGGCCCATAATAGCTATTTATGTATTAAGGGCATAAAGTATGTCTTTTCTGCTTGAGAGTGAAATTGTTGCTCGAGGCGTTAGCCGAGAGAAACAATCACTCGAAAGCAAAAAAGATATTTTATGACTGAATTGCATACAAGATTTTTTGTACGAGTAAGATTCTGTACTATTTGCATAAATAACAATGCATATATTTACACAAAGTAATAAAATATTTATTTAGAAAATTATTTTATCCAAGCAGTTTTTCGAAATAACAACTTTAGGCATTGTTATTTCAATTTAAGGCATTGTTATTTCAATTTTGGCATTGTTATTTCAATAGGAAAAAAAGGCCTGCTTTACGAACACTTTTTGAACCCCAAAAGTGCATTTTACGGTTTACTCGTACAAAAAATTAATTATTTGGTATCATGAAATGTTATTGAATTTATGAAATATGGTTCAATCCAGATTCAACTACTCTCTATCTAATAAGGCTTTTAAAATATTATGTTGTTGCAGAATATGGTCGTTTTTTTTTTCATAGCAATTAGGGAAATTATCAGGGATTTTTAGGGAGATGTTTTAAATAAATTTTGTTGTGTGGATCCGGGTTGAACCACATCTAATTAATAGGTACAGTTTGAAAATATCACGTTGTTGCAGCAAATATTGTTTTTATACAAAAGTTGTAATAGTTAAAATATGTATTTACGTCAAACGGAAAAGTATAGTGAGAAGTTTATTGAGTGAATTCAATTTTGGTCATTGATGTAACATAGGTACGGTTGGAAATGTCAAATTGTTGCAGACTAAATTTTTTATATTATATTTTGAAAATGTGGAAAGTTTTCTGAACTAACAGGAATATTGGGTAAGAAACTATCATGACAACGCTATATTTTCTAAAGCAACTGTTCCTATTATTATAGAAAACTAAGCTGTATAAATATTAAATATCACGAGTACGATGAATAATACGCCCGCGATAATTTTATATATATTTTATATATATTTTTATTGATTAAGGATTTTACTTTTATACGGTATAAAACGTATATAATTGTGTGTTTTATACTATACGTTTTATACGTATAATACGTGTTTTATACGTTACCGTATTATACGTTACAACCCTGATAAAAACTATGTTTTTATAGTTTTTATAATAGTACTACTAGTAGTTTTTATTTTCACCTACATATTAAAGTGTTACTTTATTACTGTAATTTGCGGCGGCCGTAAAGTGTCACTTTTTAACACTCCATTTGGCTTTCATAGTAACGACCAAAAAAACATTTAATTTGTGTAAATTATATTAAAGATAATTTTTTTTTATCAAAGCAACCTCTCAATTCAAAATTTCATAATCTTATCAAAATATTTGTTAGTTATTGTTGCCATAAATTAAAAATTTTAATTTTCATTTAGATTTAGATTCCAAAATTTTTTTAAAATATTGTACTTGCGGCGAATAAAAAATACTACATGACGCACAGAAGTACGCTAGTTTGAACTTAATGTAGATGCAGATCTCGGCTAGCGCCTTGATTTGCAAACTCTACATACGTCCGAAAACCTTAGATTCCCAATTAGCATTATCTAAGGGCTTTGAACCGCACCGGATACGGCTTTCCTTACCACTGATAAGGACCTGATCAGGCACTCTGAACAGGCATTAAACAGTAATGTAACGCCTCAAACAATACAAATTGATAAGGAGCCCTATTAGAACCGGGCCAGGACCAGATCAGTTAAAATAGGGAATTTGCGTCTACAAACATCGTAAATGTTTAATTTTTGTAAATATTTTTATTAAAATATTCTAACTTTTACTAACCTATACGTAGTCATAACATGAAGGAGTGATAATTTAAGTATATGTGTAATTTTGCCAACTATGTATGTTTATTTAAAATGGGTAGAACTCATATATGATTCTGATCCGGCATTTACCATTAGGGGTGAGAAAGGTCTTCGGAGCCCTGTACCGGATAGGCACACAACAAATAGGACGTACTCTAGTAGTAAAATCAGGTATGATTTCTGATAGGGACGGATGTAAATACCCTATTAGAACTTACCTTATTGCCTTATTGCACCAAGGTCTGATCCGAATAACAGGGCGTGCTGAAACAAATTGCTAGTCGGGATCACGTTTCTGCACCATAATTTACTACTGTTCTACAATTTTATTTTGTTTTCAATGGAAAATAAAAAAATAAATTTTTCATAGAAGATGCGAAAAAAATTATGGATTTAAAGTTGTAAAATTGTGTTTTTCGGCAAACGGCTATAAAGTTTAACTTTACTGCCGCTAGGGCGTTAGTTAAAGTCTTACTTTTTTGACTGCTGCTGCAAAAGTAATGTAATTTTTATTTTATACTACGGCGGCTGTAAAGTAGCATTTGTTATTTGTTATTTTGTTATTTTTTCAAACAAATTGTATAACTATGACAACAAAAACTAAGTTGATTCTCATTGGATTATAGTATTTTGAATTACTGTATCTTATACTATGACAACAAAACATAACAAATAGTTTCATTGGATAATAAAATTTTGAATTATTGTATATTTATGACAACAAAATAACAACTATTTCAATTGGATTATGAAATTTTAAAGTGGCTGCTTTGATAAAAAATTGTATTCATACAAATTTAAATGTTTTTTCTCTTTTTTGGTAGTAATTATGATGATAAAAATTCATATTTATAAAAAGTTTGATGAATTAATTTCATATCTATAAAAAATTTAAACGTTTGCCGAAAAAATAGTGTATTTAATTTGGAGCTAAAGTGACTTTTTGTGTATCGTCTATGATTGTCAAACTATAGACTCAACTCAACACAAAAAGTAGCTCTTTAGCTCCTAATTAAATAATATACAAACAGTTAAACTTTACTGCCGCTAGGGAGGCTAAAGTCTTGGTTTTTTGACGTATAATCAAAGCGGCTGTAAAGGAACGCCATTTTAATTTTTTTAAGGCCGCAGTAAAGTAACTTTCATATTTTTACGGCGGCAGTAAAGCAATTTTCATATTATTACAACGGCAGTAAAGTAAATTTCAGATTTTTACTGCAACAGAAAAGTAACATAATATGAGATTATGAATTTGTTCAAAACACCATTTTAATTAATTAAAATCAATAAAAATTAATTTCAGAAATTTTATTACCTCATATTACCTTTTTAAATCATATTAATAAAAAATTTAATGCATTTGTGGCGAATATTCAAATTAAAAATCGTAAATTTTAGATATAGCAGGCGATTTTTTTTTCGTCAAAAATCCAGAAAAACAAAATAGTTTTTCAGTCTTATATTTGTTCATTATTGTTAAAACAATAATTTTATTTGCATGTATTAGAAATTCCTTTATTTAATTCAGGCTGACTGAATTGATTTTTCTTGTTTAATAAAAGTTATTCATGTAAAATAATTTAAACAAAAACAATACCTATTTTGCTCACTTAAAGTTTTTATCATATGTAATGTAATATAAAATAGAAAATTTATAATAAAGTGATATTACAATTGGATGAAACAGCTGGCGATTGTAATACTTCATCTGCAGATAATAACAGTTTAAGTTGCCATCAATTAAGATCTTTTGGTGCAACTTTATTTTGGTTTTTTGAAAGAATTTTATTGCTTTAAAGTTATAAGTATCAAAAATGTCTTCCAACTTATGGATCAAATTTTTAATTAAGATTTGCTGCAGAAACTTTCATTTCCAATATCATTAAAGGCAATTTATGTGAAGGATAATTTTCAATAATACATTCTATAGCAAGAATTTCTGGCTATACATTAACTTCATATTTTTAAACAAATTTAAACGTTTGCCGAAAAAATAGTGTATTTAATTTGGAGCTAAAGTGATTTTTTGTGTTTTGTCTATAGACTCATCACAAAACTTAGCAAATAATCAAAATATTTTGCTTGTGGTAGATACGGACGTAAGCTATCTTGAATTCAATGTGGGTTCAAACTCCATATACGTCAAACAACCTGAGTGTTTTTACGCCCTTGCATCACAATCTACTATTTCAATTTTCGTTGAAAAACTATTTTTTTTGTCTATTTGCCACGTAAAACTTTTTGTGTATTCATTAAATTTTAAGTAATTAATTATAATTTATTGTAAGTTAATTAAAATAGAATTTAAATTTATTGAAAAGAGAAATAAATGATAAGTTATACTGAGAGTTGTTAATAACCGATTTTTTTTTTTTTAAAGTTGAAAATAAGCAGCATAATGCCTTTGAGTATATAAAGATATGTATCCTTATAAAATATGTCAAGTTCACAGAGTTTTAAATAAAACATATGCTTTATTTATTTCCAATTTCAAAAACTATAAAATTTAAATTTGTATGCGTATTATGAACTTTGCCACAAATACGTATACATTACTTAAAGGGTTAAATTTATAAACGACTAAGAATAATCTACATTATTTTTTCACATTAGTCACTTTCATCTGACGTTCAGTTAACACATGGTTAGATTGCATTTTATGGCATAGCATTTACAATCTAAAAAATTTCAAGTTGTAGAAAGAACAAAATACTATAATTGATTGCAGGTCAGTCCATCTATGCCTTCGTAAATTTGTTCAACAATATTTTATAAATTTTTTTAGGGGCAGAACCAAATAATGAGAGAAAACATGTTTCTGATTTTTGTATTTTTATAAATTATTGAAACTTTTGGAAAAGAGAATACAATTTTTCAGGTTTAGTTGAAAAGCGAATTTGATAATTGAAACTCATAAATCGTGACGCTTGTATAAATGCTTAATACAAACAATGAAATATATAAGTTTTGATTATTTATGGATAGTAGTAAAAATGGTAGATGAATTCTCACTCTAGGTCTTCTTTAAACATCTGCCTATAAAGGAATTACCCTCCTGGTAAATTTTAGTATTCTTTCAAGAATGGACAAACGGAAACACAATTTTATTTTCTACAGAAATAAATATTTTTAAGTAAAAACGTCTAGAAAGTTTTGATAATGACAAAGATATTTATTAATCGTCCTTTCTATCAAATATCATGAGTTTTACAGCTAGTGAAAGAGGTTGAATATTTAAATTGGTTTTAATTGAAATCAAATTTACGAAAAACCGGCATCAAAATATGTCCTAATTCACTAAACTGAATAATATAAATGGTGAAACTTTTTTCAACCCGATGGTAGCAAATTTTAAAAGATTTTAATTGAAAATTTAACATAACGATTATTTTATGTTGCTCATATTTGATAATATGAAGCCCATTTTATGACACTTAATATTTATAAAAAGGTTTCATTTAATTGAAAAAGATAATTTAGATAATCTAAAAGTAACATTTTACTATGCTTGATGATATTCATTGTATTTTTACTTCACCACAATTTTAAATTGTGTGAAGTAATGCAATCTATCATGAAAAAAAAAATCTTACATACCCCAAATTTTGTTTTTTCTTTTGTTTTGGACCATCCTCTATCTAAATAGCCAATAAACATTTTGGTGTACGTCTGTGTGTGCGTGGGTGGGTGGGTGGGTGCGTTGGTGGCTGGGTGGGTGGGTGGTTGTACTTTCTGTATAGGATCATGATGAAACTTTGGCAAATGATACAGATTCACTTGTAAATGGATGATCTGGATTCATTTTAAATTTGGACAAATGGGCGGGGGGTCTCCCTAACACCTCTAAGTTTAAATCTTGAATAACTTCTAATCCCGGACTATGATCTTACTGAAACTTAATATATAAGGTTTTAGTACAGTTTCCAATATTTTTGCATCCCAACTTCCGGTTTTTCCCTTCCGGTAAAAAAATTTTTTTTGTTAATTTTCAATTGTTTTCAGTGTGTTTATGCACACTACAGCCTACAATAATGAAGTGATTATGATAAAACTTATGGAAAAGATTCCAATTAGTGTGAGAAGAAAGATAATTATCGTCTTTTGGGACACATTGATCAAAGTGGTGGGGGTCTACCATACAACTGCTGACTTTTCACACTTTGTTTTTAAAGTTTGTTGGGAGCATACAGATTTCATTTATAAATCAATTTGAATGACACTTTGGAAAAAGATGGAGACTTAAATGACAAAGAAATGATTAGTTTTTGGACAATGTTGGGATAAGTGGTGGGGGTCCTCCCGTACACCTGTTTATTGTTTCAATGTTTGTTGGAAGCATACAATATTCGTTCGTTAAGTAATTTTGATGACACATCGCAAAAAGATGCAAATATGTATGGCTCCTTGCCATGTAGTTTTTGAGCGATAGTAAACAAAGTGGTGGGGGTTGTCCCATACAGCTGCTATTATGGAAGCTCAATAACATCTGTTCCTGATAATCGAATTGGACGAATCTTGGTACATAAACATTTAGTACAGTTCACACTTCTGTATCTTAACTTCCGCTTTGTCACTTCCGGTTAAATTATTTTTTTTTACTTTTCCGTAGAACAGAATGAATGTTTGATATAGTTAGAACTGTGAGGTCTATGACATTGGTTAGCTTTTAATTAAAGTATTTGATGGATATTAACTCATTGTAAATCAAGAACACTATGTTTCCAGAGCTGTGGTGAAGTCATCCTATGCATCAGCGTCGCAATATTTTGTTTAATAAAAAGACTTTTATTAGATCTATTTAGAGCAACATAAATGAAAAATCTTTACAGACAATACAAAACAAATATTTTTATAGACCCAGTCATCTTTCCTTTGGTTTTCTATTTACCATAGTCATCTTTTTCCAACTCAGACAACTCGATAATTTTTTTGGATCAAAAAAATTCAAATTGTTTCACACCGTTAGAAAACTTTGAATGAATATCTTGTTAATTGCAGTGAAACAAACAATCTTTGATTACTTTCCTCTTGATTCCATCATTATCACATCCAACTTCAAAAGAAAAAGTGCTGCAAGATTGCGAAAGAGCTTTTTAAGGTTGTCTGTGGCATGTTTACCTTTTGGTTGTAAACCAGGGTGCTGAATCAAATTTTACGGACTATTGGTTAGTTGAAAAACATGTGTGAGGATGGTTGTTAATGTTTACCTTAAAAGCCTCGATTTTGGTTTAGATGAGAGTCGAACATGGATTCTTAGTTTCAGTCCAGCGTACTAAATACTAGGTCACTCAACTCAACTCAATTCACTTTTTTAATGTAAACATATTACATATATAATATATTATATCCGTTGGGATCAATGAATCTGAATTTTCGTGCCAACATTATAATCTCAACTCAACTATGAAATCACAAAATGTTTGCAATTGTCACTGCAAAGCAAGAAGCTTGTATTATTTCTCTATTTTTTTAAAACAAAACACTGAACTAAAAACTTTGAATCTGTTGTTGATATATAGTTTAGCAACTTTATTGTATCGTTTGATATTACTAGAACGGTTTAAAACTTTAAATTTGAAATAAAGATTTATGAATTGAAAGTTTATGATAACAATTTATTATTACAAGCGATTGTCAATATTACTAAATGGTTACGTAACAAGTAAAATTGATTTAAAATTTTAAGTGTTTTTGAAAATATAACAGACCGATTTTTCGAGCAGAAGTTAGCCCCGCTACTTTGGAAAAAATAAAAAACAAAGGTTGTACTGTATTGTTGCTGGTTGTGCTACTCAGACAAAAATTTCGTATTCCTAACAGAAAAATTTTATAACGCTAACATCATTTCTTTAAATAAAAGTTAGCATCGCCATTTTGAAAAAAAAAATAAATTGAGCACTGTATTGTGTTAAAGTTGTGCGAGTTGTGCTACCTCAAAAAAAATTTGTACCCACCGACGGAAAAAAATTAAACACGCTAAAACGATTTTTCGAGTAGAAGTTAGCCCCGCCATTTAACAGAACATAAAAAAAGAATGTTCTGCTGTATTGGACCATAGTTGTGCTGGATGTGCTAATCAAGAAAAATTCCATATCACCAATAAATAAATGGTGACAGGCTAAAACGATTATTTGAGCAGAAGGCTTAGCAGAAGTTAGCCCCGCCATTTGGCAAAAAAACAAAAACAAAGGCTATGGTGTATTGTTTTATTGTTGTGCTTGTTGTGCTACTCAAAAAGAATACCATACTACCAATGTAAAAAAGTTGACATGCTAAAACGTTTTTTCTAGCAGAAGTTAGCTCCGGCATTTAAAAAAAAAATATGTAAACAGAGGTTGTGGTGTATTGTGCTCGAGTTCTGCTACTTAGAAAAATTTCATATCATCCATGGAAAAATTGTGTAAAGCTATCATCATTTTTTTGATTAGAAGCTGGCTCCACCATGTACGAAAAAAAAAAAAACAGATGTTTTTTAGATATGCAGTGATTTAAAATTTTTTTAGTTAGCTGCTGAAAAACAAATTGCACTATTTTTCAAGTAGATATTAGTGTTAGCACTAATCAATTAGCACTAATAAAAGTGACATCTGGTACCGGATGAAATAAACGAATATATGTCTAGGGTGACCATTTACGTTACATATGTTGAGGGTGACCATTTTTTTTCTAAGTGAAATCAATACAAAATTTTAAGAGTAAAATTAAGCACTATCTTTAGTCTCACCTAAACTTTGTCTCTTCTGAGTCGAAAGGTAGATGGGTAAAGCGAAGTAGAGAAATCTGGCTCTAGTTTTTACACACTTTTAACTTAACTTTTTAACTTGAGATTT
The DNA here is from genome assembly GCA_963693315.1 of Diogma glabrata. Taxonomy (NCBI): domain Eukaryota; kingdom Metazoa; phylum Arthropoda; class Insecta; order Diptera; family Cylindrotomidae; genus Diogma; species Diogma glabrata. Next base: position 5,912,973 of record OY856187.1, on the reverse strand, counting down.
GACAGTTGTGTTGGGTGGAATTTTATCATCAATTTTTCAGCTTCTTCCCATTATGGGATTAGTCTCAAATTTAAAAAGCAAGCTTGTTGAACCAGTCTGTACGCGTTTTTAAAAGATTTAGACTAAAAAACTTAATAAAACCGGAAAAAAATTTCAATTTTATATAATTTTTTCTCCATCTCTAAGAGCTTTTAGAATTCATATAAAAATCCATAAGATTTGAATTACCCATTTTCCGCGCTGGAATGTTGCTCATACTGTGCATATCATTATATACAAGGACATGTTACACATTTTTTCGTATTTATATGAAAAAATGGCTCTAAATGGTTGATAATGAGTGATAAAGATGATCAATTGTTGATAATGATAAAAACTTGAAATTTGTGATGTGATCAGCTGATTTGTATTTCGAAAACTTTAAATAATTGTTATTTCTTCTAAATCCAGATTGTTTTGTGTTGTCGTTAAGTTTTTTTTACTAAAGTTTGTAAAGCCTGGACCTTACATATTACAATAGATGCCTAAGGCATCTATTTGTCCAAGGGTTTTATTATTTAATTTTTAGAAATGATACACGAATTTACGGACGGACGTTCAGGCTCTACCCAGAAAAAATCTCTAATAAAAAAAAAACTAATTTATCAGACCATTTTGGTCATAACCCTATCAATACAAAAATAGATTCAATGATTCAGTACAATTATATAATATAAAAATAAGCTCTAACCTTAATGTTTATGTTGATTGTTGACTTCCCATTTTCATTTTTATGTTTCCCAAAATTGTCCAGATAATTGAATTCCTCAAAACTGCGTCCATCAGTTCCACAATTGTGTTCAACTTCCGAGTTATGTTTCTGCATATATGTACACTATTGGATTTGTTATTATTATATGGCTATGTACGTTCTGCATGATTAAATCGAACGAAAAATCACTTCTTCAGTATATTATCTGAATATAACGTTCGTTCCATTGATGGTCCTAAACGAATAACTACATCACCACTGTCGTCAAACGTACAATGAACTATGCAAGCATATTTTATTGCATGTCCAAATATTCTTTCAGAAAATTTCACAGTTTCAGCTTTAAATTATACACAAACCGAGATGACGTAATTTACTTCAATTTATGTGGATTACACAAGATCTTTCACAAAATAAGAACACACAATACATACATGATTCGGTAAACTTTTTTTGTTTTATTTCCATTTTTGAATAAATTAATAAACTACCGGCTAATGAAAAAAAAATGTTTATAATCTTAGATTTTTTTATAAAATGAAATGTTAATTTTTGATTTTAACATCAAACAATAATCGAAAATTTTTAATCAAATTAAGATTTTCCTTTTTTTTATAATAAAAACTGATTTTAAATTTATATCTTTTTCGATCTTAAATTAAGACGAACTTATCGATTTTTATATTAAAATCGTACTGCCCGAATTATGCTAAAATACATTCTATAAATATAATTTTAAACAAAGGAGTAAAAGCGAGATGGTTATTCAAAAATTTTGTATACTTCTTTCCGTTGTTGTGGTATTATCCCTTTTCAAAAGAAAAAAATTAATCACGATCATTATCATACTGTCTCAACAATCGCATTACATAACTCATATATCATTTAAACTCTGTTTCATTTGATTATCGTCGATCATGAATAGAAACAGACAACCACAATTAATTTGTGTTTGTTTACGTTGCAGTTATTAAAAATTATGACAATAACCTACGAAATGCAATAATTCGTTAACAGTTTATTTGAACAGATGATCCACTACTATTACAATCCCAAACATTTCAATATGAGATTGTATCTGATAGTTTCAACAAAAAATAGAAAAATGCAATTACAACTATAAGAGTTTTATTTTTATTTGTTTCTAACCGAGTTGAAGTAGAATATTTTGTTTATTAATTTAAGCAATATGAATTGTGAGGGCCGTGCTAATGTATATTGACAGCATGTGTACTTGCTGAAGTTGAGTTTTAAGAGCTATCAAGGAATACAAGAAATACTATTGATTAAATAAAACGTCAGATTGCGGCATAACAAGCTGCATAATTATTTTCTTTGCAATACATTTTAATACATAATCACTGATTTCTAATTATCATTGCGGTATGTAATCTGTCAAATACATACAGTAATATAACGATTTGAAGTTTAAGGAAACGCTCTATAATTCATATACCAATAGACCCTTTTCCCGAAAAAAACTTGAAATTTGTAATCAGCTAATTTGTATTTCGAAAACTTAACTTAAAATAATTGTTACTTCTTGCAATTCAAGATTGTTTTGCGTTGTCTTTAAGTTGTTTTTACTATATTTGCATTATTATTCCTTTTGCAGTAAACTTTAATATACAATTACTGATTTCTAATTATTATTGAATTGCTGCATGTAATCTGATGCACAACTTTTTTATGTGTTGTTAAATGGCGGGGCTAACTTCTACTCGAAAAATCGTTTGAGTGTGCTTACATTTTTCCGTCGGTGGGTACGAATTTGTTTTGGAGTAGCATAACTCGCACAACTTTTACACAATACAGCACTCAATTTATTTTTTTTTTCCAAAATGGCGGGGCTAACTTCTATTTGAAGAAATGATGTTAGCGTTATAAAATTTTTCTGTTAGGAATACGAAATTTTTGTCTGAGTAGCACAACCAGCACAACGCAAGCACAATACAGTACAACCTTTGTTTTTTATTTCTTCCAAAGTGGCGGGGCTAACTTCTGCTCGAAAAATCGGTTTAGTCTGCCAACTTTTATTCATTGCTTATATGCAATTCTTTCTAAGTAGCACAACCAGCACAACTAGAGTACAATACATAACAACCGTTGTTTATCATTTTTTTTAAGAATGGCGGGGCTAGATTCTGCTTAATCTTCTGCTCGAATTCTTTCTGCTTGAAAATATCCTTCTGCTCGAAAAATCGTTTTAGCGTGCCAACTTTTATTCATTATTGATATGGGATTCTTTTTGAGTGGCACATCCAGCACAACTGTTGCACAATACAGTACAACCTTTCTTCTTTGATTTTTACAAAATGACGGGGCTAACTTTCATTCGAAAAATGGTTTTAGCGTGGTTTAAATTATTCTGTTTGTGATACGATATTTTTTCAGTAGCACAACCAGCACGACTATAACACAATACAGCACTTCTTTTGTTTTTGATTTCTTCCGAAATGGCGGGGCTAACTTCTATTCGAAAAAAATGATGCCAACTTTGTAAACAATTTCTGTTAGGGTTACGAAATGTTTGTCTAAGTAGCACAACATGCACAGCTCGAGCACAAAACAGCACAACCTTCGGTTTTCATTTTTTTCAAAATGGCGGGGCTAACTTCTGCTCGAAAAGTCGTTTTAGCGTGCCAACTTTTTTTCATTGATAATATGGAACTATTTCTGAGTAGCATAACCAGCACAGCCCTAGCACAATACAGCACAACCTTTGCTTTTAATTTTTTTCAAAATGGCGGGGCTAATTTCAACTCGAAAAATCGTTTTAGCGTGTTTAAATTATTCTGCTGGTGGTACAGATTTGTTCTTGAATAGCACAACTAGCACAACTCTAACAACCGTCCAGCAGACCCTTTGTTTTCTTTTTTTCCAAAATGGCGGGGCTAACTGTTACTCGAAAAATTATTTTTGTGTTATAAAATTTTTCCACAAGGGATATGAAATTTTTTTCTAAATAGCACAATACAGCACAATCTTTGTTTTTAATTTTCTTAAAAATGGCGGGGCTAAGTTAGGTGACATCTGTTTTTGTAGGACTGTAGGAGTAGTTTTCTTCGTACACTTAAAATATGTTAATAATCTAAATATTATTTAAATTTTAGTATTTTTTATAGACATTTAATTGGTTTGGTGGACCTGGCCCAAGTCTTATTTGCCAAACTTGGCCCAAACCTGGTTTGCCAGACTTGGCCCTAGGATATCAGTCCAAGCTTTGCCCAAGCTTTTGCCGTTTGAAAATGCCAAGCCTGGCCCGAAACTTAAAAGCTGTGGGGCGGGGTTGACCCATGTTTAGCCACTTGGCTTTCTCTTAACCGGGGAGCTTCAGAGGTAAATAAATTTACATTTGAAATAAATGTTTAGGTTAAAACACATTTGTACACATTCAAAATTAATTAAATTTGTAAAAAATTTATTAAAATTAATATTAATGGTTGGGCTAAAAATTTAATTTAATTTAATAAAACTATACAATGTTTCAGGATATTTAAATTAATATGTATCGTGAACAGTTATATGAATGTAAAAAAATTGGTTTATTTAGCGTCATAATTTTTGATGATTTACTCTGCAATCATCATCGTCACCATTAAAAATAGCCACAATGGTTCATTGCTGCTGGCTTAGCGTCCCGTTTCATATTCACTAAAAACGGTAAAATCAGTAAAGTAAAATCATGGGACGAGGAGATCAAAATATGTATCATTAACTTCAATCTACCTGTTTCTTTCTTTTAAAATAATGAATATACCAACAGTGTCTTCAGTGGTTCGATTTTATTTTAGAGTTATAAAATATCTTCATCAACTACAAAGACGGTTGCTCATGAGATTACTAAAATCAAACAAAGTCTCGAACTTTTGATACAAATTTCTATAGGTAGAGACTGCAAATATCAAACAACGAACCATTCCTGGGATATTACTGGTGAACCAAGCCTTGGCTAGTTAATTTTGGTTTCAGTCTGGGCCAGTTGTATATGCCTAGACTGAACCAAGATTCAGTTTTATTATATTACGCGTTATTCACTAGGTTATTGGTTCTTTTTCTTAGTTCTAAATTAGAAAAGTGGGTCTGGTTTCTTTTAGTATTTGTATTTTTAAGTTTTTAATTTTAATAATGGAGTTGGTGGGCATCTTCTAAAAATAATTTCTCAATTTTTTGTTAAATATAATAGTGGAGGCGGCTGGTTTCTTTTAACAAACACCCAATTGTTAGAAAACACCGGCCGTCTTCACTATTATTTTTAATAAATTCTTTAACAACTTTATTTCTACGAGAAGATTTATCATTAAATTTTAAAAATGTTGACTGGTGTTCTGATTATTTTTTTGGTGTATTAGTAGTATGGTTGTAAAGAAATATAAACATAGTTTTCAATTCAAGATTTTAGTAAGATTTGTTTCTATACGATAGCAATGAACCTTACCATTATGGAGTTTAGAATTAAATGGAAACTAATTTTTTTGAGCAAATGATAACGAAAGATCACCAATTTATACTGCATAACTAAAATAGGCATCCCAAATATATCAAATGGGATATAGACTGCAACTAATAGTGCTAAAACAGTTCTCATATACAAAAGTCATATTTTTGAAATTTTCTTTGTTGATAACTTTCATCAACAATGCCAAAAAAAATTAACAAAAATTGCATTATTTTTTTATTTATGTAAATAAAAAAATTGCTTTTGTCGAATGAAAAGACCGTAGTTTTTGATTTCCATCAATTTGTTTGATGTTTTGGGGTGAAAAGACATCAATATATGTCTATTACTTCGGTCTGAGAGATTTAAGTATTACATTCATGAGCTCAAAGTCAAATTCTTACCCCCACTTTTTTTGGCATTTCTCGACGTTTTAGGACCTACCGATTCTAAAAAAGCAAAAAAAATGTATGTCTGTCTGTAGGCCGGCTGGCCGTCCGTCCGTCATTACCTACGCTGCAGGGAAAACCGCTGGAGGGATTTCAAAAATTTTTTTTTTGAAAATAGGTATACTCAAGGGACAGGTCCGAAAGGACGCTGTGTTCAATAACTGTACCGGAAGTGTGTCAAAAAAATCATTATGTGTGTCAAAAATAGCAAATTTTCATATTTTTGGCCTTAAAAACGTTCATTTTAAGTGATTACGAGTTGGAACATTATCTTTGGAGAAACCTTGATGGTCGGGATTGGTATGTGAGATCAAAAACTAGACTATTGCATTATAAGTTTGTCAAAAAAATGTTGTCAAGTGTGTCAAAAGAAAGATTTTTATTTATTTTTTAACCCATTTTTTTTAGAAAAAAATAAAATTAATAGATTGTATGACATGAAATTTTATTATTATTATAGAGAATTACGGCATTATAAGTTTGTCAAAAAAAATAATGTCATGTGTGTCAAGAAATGATTTCATTTATTTTTTTAGCCAATTTTTTGGAATAAAAAATGTAGACGTTTTTATGACGTAAATGTAATTGGACATGGAAATTTTTGAATTTGTTATAGTTTTTGAAATATTTTTGGAACTTTGAAAAAGTTTGTATTTTTGATTTTGTAATAATTTTTGTAATATTTTAAGAATTTCGGAAAAAGTTTTAATTTTTGATTTCGTAAGAATTTTTTGAATATTTTTAGAATTTTGAAAAATTTTTAATTTTTGATTTTATTATAATTTTTGGAGTTTTGAAAAAATTTTCAATTTTTGATTTTGTAATTGTTTTTGCAATATTTTTAGAAATTTGGAAAAAGTTTGAATTTTTAAGAATTTTGGATTATTATTGGGATTTATAAAAAGTTTAAATATTTGATTTCATTCTAATTTTTGGAATTTTGAAAAAATTTTCAATATTTGATTTTGTAAGAATTTTTGCAATATCTTTAGAATTTCGGAAAAAGTTTAAATTTTTAAGAATTTTTGGAATATTATCGGAATTTAGAAAAAGTTTAAATATATGATTTTATTCTAATTTTTGGAATATTTTTGGAATTTTGAAAAAAGTTTGATTTTTTTTAATTTAACAATATTTTTGGAATTTTGATTATAATTTTCCGGCAACGTATTGATGTTTCGTGTTAGTTTTGTAATAAATTTTTAAACAGAGATAAAATAGTATATTAAGAAACTAGTTTCATAATCGACGATTTTATAGCACGCAATCTGTTTAGAAAACGACCCGCGCAGCGGGGATTTTTTTAAAGGATAAGTGCGATAAAACGTCTTATGAAACGAGTTTTTTATACTATTTTTTCTATTTTGCATTTTTTGTCTTGAAATTTTAAAAAATGTGTATTTTATTAAAAAATAGTCAATTTGAAATTTTGTTATTATTACTAATTATTTTAATTAATTTTAAATATTTAACACTAATTTAGATATTCTTATTAATTTTATTTACATAATTATTCGTTTTAATGTTCACTGACGTTTGTATGACCAATGTGACCAACCTTGAAGGACAAAACTTTGCGTATCGTAATGAAAGCCATTTCGATACGCATTTGGGTATCGAAATGACTTTATTTTAGACGCAAAATAGAAAAAATACTTTTACTTTAATAAAGAGTTATGTTTGATATACATCGCTGCCCAAAACTAAACACCATGTCCTTATAAAAGTTTTTTGCCGAAAACTATATCAAAATCCTTAACCCAGACCGAAGTCTTGATATCACAGAGCTGTGAGATTTCAGCCCCTCCATATTTTTCCTATTTTAATGCAATAAGTAGTAGTAATTGTTTGGTAACAAGAAATTAATTGCTTTATTGCAGTCAGTTAAAAACTTTATTGCAATCAAATGAGTGCAACAAAGTTTTCATTGCATTTAATTAAAAATGTATGATATCTATGTCTCACTTCCAACAAACTCACTTTCAATATAACATTTAAGCATGAGACTCATAGCAGATATTTCTTTTTTAATTTTCTAAATTTCCTAACATTGCATTTTTTTCCCAATTTTTCGGTTAAACTCAAAAATAAATAATTAACGAAAACATAGAAAACGACAAAATAAGATGATTATTACATAATCACGCCATAAATCGACAAAGCTCAAACAATTGCTTTTTTTTGGAATAAAGCGAAAATATCCACTAACATTCTAGTGTTTTTAGACTGGTAATTCGATTGAGGTCAAAATTCAGGTACAAGTTATATGTTTTGGTACATAAAACTCGTATCCGAAGCTACTCGTTTTGTTTCTTCTTGTAGTTTATATGTCATTCGCCATTACTTCCCAAAACACATGCCTCTGTATAAAGTATTGAAAAGATTTCATTTTATAGCATCTAACCAGAAAAACACAACTTTATGTTATTTATTTAACAATAATAAATTACACAACATAAATTAAGCAAATTTTATTACCTCAATAATTTAACTATTATATTTAACAACCTTATCGTATATCATATCTACCGAGTTTCTAAACTTCTATTTTACACTTTCCCATAAATACTTTAAAATTTATCTTGCATCTTTTCTTTCAAACAAAATTTTTGAAATATTTTCATCTTGAAAATTTAGAATTTAAGAAAATTCTTCTTACATTTAAAATAATTTTGTTTGTTTTTCGGAGCAAAAACCACACAAAAATGCAAACATTATTATAAGGAAAAGATTTTTTGAACAACATTTTTAACACTTAAAAGACGAAGTTTTTGAAAATTTAGCTTACTCTAGAAGCTTCAAATTATATAAAATAATTAAATTTCCGAGATAGATACAAACTTAACTATTATTTAATTTTATTTATAGTTATTGTAAACGTAAACATTCTAAATAAAATTTTAACAAAACTAATGAATATATTAATATGAGCAATTTCACGAAGATTCAACAACGTTTTGACTTGACCCCTTTTAATTTTGATTATTTTTTGTTTATAGATAGTCTTTGATAAATAAAAAATACAAGTTCTCTTAGAATTTTTTTTTTCGACCAGGGTTCTTCACAGGGTGCCCCTCAATTTTTGTTATTTTGTGATGTGAGTGCATTTTGACGAGCGATTGTAGAAAAACTACTCAATCGATTTTCATAAATGATATGTCGTTGAATAGGTATTAGAACAAAGTTTTTAAAAATGTACACTGTTAATTTTTTGAAATAATTTTTAATGGTGTAACATAAGAAAAAAACGGTGTAATTGAAAAAAAGATGGCATAGCCTTTTTTTTTTTTAAACAAAATTGAAGCTTATTTTATATCTAACAACTTGTGAAAGTTTAGGACTAGCGTCATTTTTTGTTTTAGAGATAAAATTCGTTGTGCATATGACTGTCGGGAATCAGTTTTTTTTGTTCTGAAGGAAAATTATAAAAATGGCGATTTTTAGATTCAGATTTTTTTTTATGTTAAATATCAAATATTTTATTATTAAATGAACTTTTTAAAAAGCAATTTCAGTCAAGTTCAGCGAAATTTTGCGACATTTTGACTCGACCCTTTTTAATTTGGTTTATTTTTAGTTTACAGATAGCCTTTGATAAATGAAAAATACGGTTTCAAGTAGAATTTTTTTAAATATGGACCAAAATAAACCAAATTAAAACGGTTCGAGTCAAAATGTCGCAAAATTTTGCTGAACTTGACTGAAATTGCTTTTTAAAAAGTTCATTTAATAATAAAATATTTGATATTTAACATAAAAAAAAATCTGAATCTAAAAATCGCCATTTTTATAATTTTCCTTCAGAACAAAAAAAACTGATTCCCGACAGTCATATGCACAACGAATTTTATTTTTAAAACAAAAAATGACGCTAGTCCTTTACTTTCACAAGTTGTTAGATATAAAATAAGCTTCAATTTAATTTAAAAAAAAAAAAAAAAAAAAAAGGCTATGCCATCTTTTTTTCAATTACACCATTTTTTTCTTATGTTACACCATTAAAAATTATTTCAAAAATTAACAGTGTTCATTTTTAAAAACTTTGTTCTAATACCTATTCAACGACATATCATTTATGAAAATCGATTGAGTAGTTTTTCTACAATCGCTCGTCAAAATGCACTCACATCACAAAATAACAAAAAATTGAGGGGCACCCTGTGAAGACCCCTGGTCAAAAAAAAAATTCTAAGAGAACTTGTATTTTTTATTTATCAAAGACTATCTATAAACAAAAAATAATCAAAATTAAAAGGGGTCAAGTCAAAACGTTGTTGAATCTTCGTGAAATTGCTCATATTATAAATTAGAAAATTCTTTTAAATGTTTCCCTCCAGTTGACTCCAGTTTTGACATTCTATAGCGAGCGCGTATAAGTTTTAAGTGATGTCATCATGATATCATCACTTAAGCTGGTGTTCGTTGGGACACTTTTTTACATTCTGTCTGATGGGGACTTTTCTACATATTTTCGATATAGCTTTATAGTTATTTTTTTTTTTGAACAGATCAAAATTTTAAATTGTTTAAGCAAAAAGCAATTCAATTTTATGATATTCGTAAAAAATTACATAAACAGCAAAACAGAAAAAGCTTAATCGGATTATGAAAATACAGTATTTTTCTTTGCTCTATCACCAATTTTCTTAATCTTCACACTGAATTTAACCTGATATGAAAATGAGAAGTAAAGTAGATTTCTCAATATTTCTGTATCAAAATATTATAGTAAAAACTAAAAAACACAAACTGAAAATCTTAATATTTATTTATGTATTTTAATTTATTATAACTTTATTGTGTTAAGACTAGAGGATTTGTTTTAAGCATGAATAATAATATTTTATGTATTAAATTATTATTTATATTACTATTATATTGATAATTTTTTTTTGCTGTCAGAAATTTTATTTTTCATTCATACAAACTATGATATTTAAACAGTAGGCTTTGCTTTAACTGTCGGCAATTCTTCTTGTCGTCGATAATTTTGCTTTGTCGTTATGAAAATTCTTTGTTGACATTTTTTCTTCTAACAAAATGAAATTTAATTTTATCTTAGTAGGCGCATAACTGTTATAAATTTGTAATTTATTTTTGAGAAATAAACATAAACATGCAACCATTTGTGAATGAAAACGGACATTTTTATAATTTGTGAATTGCATTTTTACATAATTTTGTATTATTGAATATTTTGTAGAAAGAATTTTATTTAGAAACTAATAATTATATTTTAAACAAAGTTATAACTAAAAAAAAATTATCTCATTAAATACCACTCTTCATTGAAATTTTTTCGAAAATTTTTCAATTTTACTCATTAAATTATTTTTAAGCAACACTGCTCAATCAAACCACTACTTAAACCACTCGTCCTTCGGACTCGTGGTTTATTGTGCGCTTTGATTCGCAGTGTTGCTAAATAATTTAATTCGTAAAATCAAAAAATTTTCGAAAAAATTTTAATGACTCGTGGTATTACAACCGAAAATTCCACTTTATAGTAAATGAGAAAACATTATATTAAGATATTTATGTAAAACAAATATTCAATAGTTGAGATTATGGAAATATTTGAAATTGAAATTATTATTATTATTATGTATTTTATTATTATTATTATTTATTTATTAATTCAATCATAAAAAGATTACAAAAAATGCCATTGGCCCATATTATTATTATTATTACTATTTAGTATTATTTTTCTTTTATTTTTTAATTCTTTTTACGACAAAATTTTTTAGGAATGCATTTTAGCAGCGGAGCTACAAGTCTTATGCACCCCTTCAAAAAAAAGGAAGAAAAAATTTTAGTTATATCTATGAAGATATTAAAAAAAATTACTTCTTTCAGTGCTAAATAAAAATGTGACGTTAAAAGCCATGCTTTTAAGCATTTTAAGAAAATCGATAGAGTAGATCACGGAATATAGGTAATTTGTTGAAAATGTTGGGAGCAGTAACCAAGAAGTAATTTCTAAAGTGCGTTGTTCTAAATCGCGGTAGCATAACTAAATTTTGAGAACGAAGTATTCGCTTTGATATTCTATGATACCTTATCATACGATTACCGCTCATGTTGTAAAACGCCTTCAGAATCTTGTACGCATATAAATGTTGTAGTGGCAAAATACGATTTAAACAGAATATAAGCCAAGTGTGGGACATTCTCTTCCTATTAAAAACAATCCTAATTACATGTTTTTGAGCTATCAATAATGGTTTTAACGTATTTACATAAGTTCCACCAAAACAACAAAAACCATATCCTAATTTTAAATTGAATAATCCGTAATATATATTTTTTAATATGGACGCTGGACACAAAGATTTTAAGAGATAAAATTTACTGTTTAGTATTAAGAAATATTTCTAAAGATAATCGACATGAGGTTTCCAGTTCAGACGATTGTCCAGAGTAAGGCCCAGGTATTTAAATGACTTGACATTCTCAATAACAAAACAATCATTTGTACAGTTGTTACCAGCACACGATGGCGAGTGGCTTCTAACTAGTAAGTTTTGTAGATTGTTATCAGTTAAGGTAAAATACATCAGTTTAGTTTTGTTTCTTGAAACATAGAATTAACTAGGAACCATTGATTTAAAAGAATCATATCCTTATTTATTTGTTCAAGAAGTGAAAAAATATTTTTATGACAAAAACTAAATCCCATATTGTAATGAAGAGCTTTTCCATTGGAGAATCAATGAAGCGGCATAGCAGGCTGCGTACCTAGAGATTATTAACGCCTTAATGACTAGAGCTCAGTCATCGTGGATTTGATAGATTAATACCTGCTGCTTCAACACAAATACAGAAATGTACGCAAATTACGTGAATAAACAGAAGTGGAAACAATACGAATGAAAAAATGAGACTCTGGCGACCCCTTTTGCGAAAGAACCACGATCAGCACGTCCAACCCCCACAATCATTCCCATACGCCCACACACTCACACTTCATATACTCTCGCGCATTCCCACACATACACACTATCATCCATACTCACATTCCTACCCACATTCAAACATTCTTGAGGCAATCCAATATCATAGAATGATGGTTCAAAAGAAAATAATTAACGTCTTTTTTGTTTGGTTTGATGATTTAAAAGTCCTATGTAAATTTCCTAAAATTTGATTTCATCTACATAATTAATTGGTATTTTCTGGTTATTTACGTCAACGTTAAGTAGAAGAAACCAGCAATTTAGAACTATATCTCCGTGATGAATTGTTTGTTTTACCCACACTATCATTTTGTTTATCTTCAATTGGATGAAGTGAATTGTTCCATACACGTATTCCACCATCGTTCACCTCATTTTTGTACTCGACTCCACTGTTACTTGCAATCCCATTCATTATCCAAAGCAGTTCGGTTGACATACCCTCGGTATAATTTAAATGTTGGTATAACTTCTTGTAATTTCATTTCAGCATAGGTTTGCATTTTGATTTTATGACAGGAAAATATTCTACGATACGTTCCCTTGTGTTTTTGCATATTATAGGAGTCATTAGGATCACCAAAAAAAAAAAAAAAAGAAAACAACGATGTATATTGGGTCAGCCAACTGGTTCAGTTTCATCGAATATAATTTATAATAACTAGCAAGCTATTACGGGCAGTACCCTTTGAACATCTTCAACTTGTTTATTCCCTAAACCCATCAATGATGTAGCTGAATTGAAAATGTAATATAAAATTATTGGCCACACTAGAATGAATAGGTCATTATAAGGAAAAGATTCCGAAAATGGCATTGCTGCTATATGAGAGTTAGTGTCGGGGGATTTCACTAAATGATTTATATTCTTTGTATTATTACAACTAATACTACAGATGCTACCGCTGCAATTATTTGGTAAATGATGAAGATTCAGTATTATGAAGATTTATAGTTGGTTTTAAACGTCCCAGATTATTCTTTAATTGATAAGTTTGGTAATACACTGCTATCGCAATCAAGTATTTAAGTCAGGCCGACCATCTCCCCATCGTTTTATTATTACCCGCCTTTTTGGTGTTAATTTTTTTTATATTAAACTAGATTGTACTACCAGATTCTACAAACAACGTTAAGTCTTGGTTTGATGTCATGAAAATAATCGAGAACACAAAAAAATCAAACAGGTTTGACTACCGATACGAATCAAAACATGTCGGTCGTTTTTACGACCTATGATAACCGTACAACATCTTGACGAATCTTATCGGTCCATCAATCGACTAAGATCATCAAATACCGAAAAAAACCTACAAACCATTATGAAACCTGCAAACCATTTACGAATTTTCAGCCATAAATCATTATCCGAACAAAATTTAGTTTTATTTATTTGCAATTATTCAAGTCACAAACACACGCTCTCACACCCGCACGCATAACTACGATCATTCATACAAATTAAAGTTAAAAAAAAATGCAAGGTCACTCACCTCATGATTATATCCGACTGGCCTCATTCCCTCAATCCGATTCCTTTATTTAGCCATAATATCCCATGTATGACTCCTAAATATTTCGTTTCAGCCGTAGATTAAAGTGATAGATGACACAACACCAAGTAACGTGATGGTTAGCCATATAATCAAACAAGTACGTCGAAAATGTTGCAATGGAGATAGAGGTGACAATACTAAATTTTCTGTCCCAGCGTACATGATAACTCTTGTACTTTTAGTTTTCCTACATGCGATCGCAGTACATCAAACATAAAATACTTCTATTTTGCTTTGTATTTAAACTCGTTATAATTTTAAGAGTAATGGTCAATCTATTATTGAGTTCACTAAACACCAAAGTTTAATTCTAATTTAATAAAACGCCACAAACGACACAAATAACGTTATTATTGCTTTTATTCTTTTAGTATAAATTACTAGGTTTACACCCACTGTAATTAAGCTCAATAAACACATTCATGTAAAATAAAAGTTAATTTCTAATTTAATAAATTTAGATGTCACAAGGACACAAATTATGTTATTATTCTTTTTAGTGACACCAAGCTGTAATTTTAATATTATTACACACAATGTAATTGAGTTCAATAAGCATTTTTATGTAAAGTAAGAGTTTAATTCTAATTTAATAAATTTAGACGTCACAACTTAGGTTACTATTTGCTTACATATAACATTCTTAACTATCACATTTGAGTTCTTCTAAGTTGTCAGTGACTTTCTCACCGTCATTTATAAAAACCGAAACTAACAAAACTGATTTGCGTATTAATTTTTCATTGTACTGACCTTGTTCAATTTCATTCCGTTGGTGTAACCACATGGATATTTGGATTTAATTTTAACAATTTGACTACGTTACACAATTAAATTTAACTATATATGCACGAACAACTTAGAATATACTTCACGAACGGTATTTACAGTCTAATGGACTACACATCACATATAAATTTCTTTTCTTTTGATTGTGACACATTTGATATTTATATTTTCACAGCACATAGATTGTAATTCCCAGAATTGAAATTGTAATCCTTATCCCGACTCAACTGGATGATCAGATTATTCTTTTTTTGTAGTTTATTAATTCTTCCTCACGGAAAAAAAAACATTCCATAGATTAATGACAAATCACCAAAAGCCAAAATGTGTCACTTTAATCATAATACTCGACTCAGAGATCAGAGTAAAAGACAATAATAGACTAAGAGAAACAAAAGACCATATATCCATCTCTTATATAGCAATCTAATATCGAAAATTGAGCTACAAAGTTTTTTTTTTGAAGGAGAAATCTTAGTACATTTTCCGTTTAAAAAAATACTGAGTGTTAATTTGTAATATACAAAATGGTAAGATGATTTCACGAAATCAGTTATTTTCAACGCATTGGGAAGAAATACCAATATATTAGAATGGATTGAACGTAAGTTTAACCGATTTTATGATGTTTATGTATTATGAAGTAATAGCTTACAACAGTATTACAGTAAAATTTAGATCTACAACGGAAAGAGAAATTGATAAAAATACCCATATAAGAAATATAATACGTTTCGAAGACAAGTACAAAACCGATTGTAGGATAATAATTTTTAGCTATTGAGTCGGTTTGACAAATATGCACAGCCGTTTGAGGTTTGAAAATATTTTAGAGCAACTACGGTTAAGGTCCTGAGAATTCAAATTTATGTAATATGGTGAACTAATGCTGGTGAAAACGCAGTTTATTTAGCGTATGGTTTTTTTTGTGACACATTAAAAAAAAATTAAACTTAAAAATAGGTAGACTTAGGTCTTTTAAGTAAATTAAAAAGTAAAATATTTGAACATTGGGCAGTACATTTGAACATTAGATGTTTACATCGAGCGAGTCTATCCATGCTACTACATCGGGAGTTGCCAAATGGATGTCTGAGATGTTGCCATTGTAACGTCGAAGTGGACACACAGTTGCAATGTGTTTTATAGTTTGTTGTGGAGCGCCGCAGTCACACTCATGGGACTCTGAAATGCCCCACTTGTAGAAAGAATCAGCACAACGTCCATGATTCGTTCTTATTCGGTTTAATGTAGTCCAGGTATGACGTGGCAAATCGAAACCAGGTTGGGTAGAAGTCGGGTTAGTAATAGAAAGGCCAGTTGTTTTGTAATGTTGCCAGGAGGTGTTCCAGGCATCCAAGATATTAAAATCAGTTGCCAGCAGGTTGCTGGCAGTTTTATGTGGAGGCTTTCTTGACTTCAAACGACAACGAGTGTAGTCACCGTAATATTCGTGCAAGGGTAACGTGGTGTTGTTGGTTACCTTTTTATGTTCACGCATGAGAGCATGCGAGCGTCTGAGTGCAGGTGGAGCGATATTGCTTAACACAGGGAGCCAAGGTAAAGGGGTGGATCTGATAGTACCACTTATAGTACGCATCGTAGCATGCAGCTGGCAGTCAACTTTTTGAGTATGTCTGCTATTCAACCAGACTGGTGCGCCATACTCAGCCACTGAGTAAACCAGACTTAGAGCAGTTGTTCGGAGGGTAGCTGGAGTAGCACCCTGATGTATCCGTTAGGTATTAATATAAAAACCATGCGATAATTGTTTTTTGGATTACACAAATTGTTTTTTATTATAATATATAAAAATGTAGTTTTTATAATTTACACCAGTTTTATAAAATTCAAGTTATCACAATGTATATATATATATATATATATATATAACTATATAAATTAAATTAACATTGAAGATATCACTGTTGATTTTATTTTTAATGTAACTTCGCGAAAGCCCGAACAGAAGTGAAAGTTAAACAACTTTTTGCCGCCAACCAAAAATTGCAAAGTAAAACCATTGAACTGAAAATTGATTTTCGAGGTTGGTTCGTTTTTCGAATTAATTAGTTAATTAATTAATTAATCGTAAGGCGCTGTGAGTTTTATCGATTGTAGAGATTAATTATTTAAATTTAAATATATCAACCTCTACAGTACCCCGCTCGTAGATGAAAGCCCCCGTTTAAGGTGTCTGTTCGAAATGAACAGCTTTGTGTGTTCGAGAAGCTGGTGAACGATCAGCTGAACACAGAATACCATACGCTGGCTTTAATCTGTCGATCGCGATAGATTGTTGTTTGCCTTTAATCTCGATGACGAACTGTTTACGGAGACGTCGTATGATTTTGTAAGGACCTTCATATGGGGTTTGTAAACCTGTGCGAATTCTATCAACCCTAACGAAAACGTAGTCGCAGTTCTCTAGCGACTTTGGAACAAATATGTCGTTTTGTTTGGTTTGTCGTGTAGGTGTTGGAATTAGATTGTGCATTGTATCTCGAAGTTGATCAATGACTGTATCATGAGTAGGCATCTGTGAAAGAGGATTTTCAACGAAGAACTCACCGGGCAGTTTCAGTGTTTGTCCGTAGACAAGTTCTGCGGGTGAGCACTTCAGATCTTCTTTTACTGTAGCTCGAATACCTAAAAGAATGATTGGTATTTCGGAGCTCCACTGAGTAGTGTTGCCTCTGGCCATAAGTGCAGCTTTAAGTTGTCGATGAAAACGTTCTACCATTCCGTTCGCTTGTGGATGGTAGGCCGTGGTACGTATCCGATGAGAGCCCAAAAGTTTCGTTAATTCAGAAAAAAGTTTAGACTCGAATTGTGTTCCCTGATCAGTTGTGATGTGCAGTGGAACACCGAATCGTGATACGTAATTATTGACAAATGTCGTGGCTATGGTAGCAGCAGACATGTCAGACATAGTATAAGCTTCTGGCCATCGAGTGAATCGATCAACGCAAGTTAAAATGTAAGAACATCCATTAGAAGGAGGAAGTGGTCCTACGATATCTATATGGATGTGTTCGAAACGAGATTGTGGAATTTCGAATTGTCCAGTTGGACTTTTTGTATGTCGTTGGACCTTAGAGCGTTGGCAAGATAAACAAGACTTTGTCCAGTGATTAATATCTTTATTAATACTGGGCCAAAAATATCTAGCTGTAATCAATTTACGAGTACCGTTGACACCAGGATGTGACAAGTTGTGTAAAGTGTTAAATACAGTTTTGCGTAAAGGTTCTGCGATGTATGGGCGATTGTTACCCGTTGATGTTTCACAGACTATTTCAAAACCTGGAAGTTTAAAAAGCTCTAGTTTCATTGATGAACTAGCGTGACATACGGAACCAGAAAATAAATTCTGAAGTTCTAAGTCTGCTTTTTGTGCAGCGATGATAGCATCGTAGTTGAAGTGAGTCTCAACTGATGCAGTTTCGTTGTCGGATGCACGAGATAATGCATCCGCGACTGTGTTGTCTTTACCTTGCACATGTTGGATGTCGGTAGTAAATTGACTTATGAAATCCAAGTGGCGAGATTGCCTTGGGTTTCGTTCGGCTTTAGAATGTATTGCACGAGTGAGAGGCTTGTGGTCGGTGTAAATTGTGAATTCACGACCTTCGACAAAATACCTGAAGTGTTTTATAGCTAGGTAAATTGCGAGTAGCTCTCGATCGAATGCAGAGTATTTGGTTTCAGCGTCTGAAAGTTTCTTTGAGAAAAATCCCAGTGGTTCCCAACAATCATTATTACGTTGTTGTAACACTGCTCCGACAGCAATGTTCGATGCATCCGTAGTGATACTGTATGCAGAATCGTTACGTGGATGAACTAATAACGTGATATTGCCCAATTCGGTTTTTAACTTGGTGAATGCTAGTTGACATTCGTTTGGCCAAGTGAAATTTTTCGGAGTCTTGGGCTTTTTTAGTAAAGCGGCCAAGTGTGTATGAATTGGGGCAAGTGTTTCAGCTAGTTTCGGTATGAATCGATGATAATAATTTATCATACCGACGAATTGCTGAATACGTTTGATTGATGTTGGTGCTGGGAGTTCCGTAATGGCATTAATTCGTTCTTGAGAAGGCAGAATACCATTAGGTGTTATCGTGTGGCTGAGGAATTCAAGAGTGTTTACGCCAAAAACGCATTTTGAACTCTTTATGTGAACGCCAAACTCGCTTAGTTTCTGGAAGAGTTGTTCCAGATGAAGTTTGTGTTGTTCCTCATTTATCGATGCCACTAAGATATCGTCGATGTAGACGAAAACAAAGTCTAAATCTCGAACAATTTCATTAATGAAACGCTGAAACGTTTGTGCAGCATTACGTAAGCCAAATGGCATTCGGGTGAATTCGAAGAGGCCAAATGGAGTGGTAATTGCAGTTTTGTGTATATCTTCATTCGCCACAGGAATGAGATGATAAGCTCTAATAAGATCAATTTTGGAAAAAATTTTGCAACCATACAAGTTCATTGAAAAATTTTGTATGTGCGGTATCGGATAGCGATCAGGAATCGTGACCGCGTTTAATCTGCGATAATCTCCACATGGTCTCCAGTCGAGATCTTTCTTTCGAACCATGTGAAGCGGACAAGATACAGAGGAAGAAGAAATGCGACAAATTCCAAGTTCAACCATGTGTTGAAATTCAGTGAACGCAGCTTTTTGGCGAATAGGATCTAGTCTGCGTGGTCTTGATACAGGCAAGTGACCAGTGGTAACAATATGGTGTACCACGTTATGTTTGACCGGTAAATTGTAGTTCGGCTCTGCTGTTAGGGAAGGAAACTTCTTTAGTAGCAGGCCGTAATCGTTGTCGATCGTATAATGGATGGGTGTTGGCGTATCAACACTAGCCATTGTGGCATGGATTGACAGCTGGGTAGCTGAATCAATCAGCCGTTTTCGTTTTAAATCGACAAGTAGGCCAAATTTACTGAGAAAATCAGCGCCAATTATCGGACGATTCACTTGCGCTAGTACGAAAGCGTGTGTGAATGTTCGTTTTAGGCCGATATCTACCTGTAGGAGTTTTGTTCCGTAGGTGTTGATTATCGTGCCGTTGGCAGCTGATAAGGCTAGATCTATTGGTTTTGCATAAGAGATGGTTGTTAAGCTCAGATTAAATGGAAGCACCGATAGGTCTGCTCCAGTGTCTACTAAAAAGGTCTGATGATTCAATTTGTCGAAAATGAATAGGCGGCTGGAATATTTATTTTCGATCACAGCCGCTTCGACCTCGGGCTTTAGATGTTTTTTTGATTGTCGATGTCATGTGTTACATCCAAACCTTTAGATGTAGACTGACCGTATGAGCATGGAGCTCTGCATTTGCGTGCTATTGCTCCGAATGCTCGATGGTAATAACACATCCCTTTTCTATCTCCTGAAGACCCTCGAGAAACTGACCTTGGTCGGAATGGAGATGGTGATCTATTACGAAATCTGAAACTATTAGGTTGGAACTTGTTTCGTGATGTACTGCGACCTCTCTGCGCCAGTCGTCCAAACTGTGCTTCCAACCTTGTAAGGCGTTCTTCCATCGTTCCTGTCTTTGGAGTGTTCGTGGGACTGATTCGGTATCTTGGCCTATGTTGGTGATGGACTTCTTGAACTTGTTGTTGGTTCCCTGACATCGCATCGTACATCTTGTCCGCCATTCTTGCCATCTTATCTATGGGAGTCGACTCTAACGCAGCAAGAGGTATTCTAATTATTTCAGGTAAATGCCGTACCCACAAAGAACGAATGATATTCTCACTAAAATTGGTTCCGGCCAGATGTTTAATGTGACGCAGTTTCTCCGAAGGGTTCTTATCACCAATACCTTGAGCTGACAGCAGTGCCTCTAGTTTTTTTTCGTCAGATGGGGCCAGACGTTCCAACAATGTTTGTTTCAACGCTTCGTATTTGTTGGTTTCAGGTAAGTTGTCGATTACATCCGAAACCAACTCGCAAATATCAGGGGTGAGCGCATGCAGCAAGTGCAGGTAGCGTTGCTCATCTTGAGTTATACCCTGGAATGCAAACGTCTGCTCCGAGACACGGAACCAAATCTGTGGTCGTTGCGTCCACAGTGGTTGTAATTTTACGTCCGTTCTCATGGACGAGGCAGCATGCTGCAAAGGTGCATCAGTTTTAATACCTTGAGCAGTGTCCATGGTGTTATCATTTTCCATTTTTGGTTGTCGTACGAGTATATGTTATATAATAAAGACAAACGCGAAAAAGTGAACCGTAAAATAAGTAAATAGTAAACGAGTAAATATAAGTATATGTAATAAAAAAAACAAAATTCCAATTATTCAATGCAATCGCTAAAGATTATTTATGCCAAAAGGTAAAAAAAAAAAAAATAATAAATATATCGGCGATTGTAAATATCATACAGTGATACGTCAACGGCACAAGAATATTAAATTGTTGGATTTCAATTTCGCAAAATTTCAATATACAAATGTAAATTAATGTAATTATATATGGGAAAAATATATGAAATATATGAAAGAATAATAATATTATATGTATAATATGTATACTTGGTCACTCAAACCTGTTTTGTGCGGTATACATTAAACGCATAAACGCATAAACGAAATTGCAAAAATCGCATACAAAAAAAAAATCGCGTAAAAGAAAACGCATAAAAACAGGCTTCAGTGTATATAAAAAATTTTAAAAAATAGTAAAGTAAAGTTTTAATGCAAGTAAATTTTACGTTAATTCAAGTAAAAAAATGTAATTTAAATTCAGAATTAAAATGTAATCTAAAGTTAATAAATAATAACTCAAATATTTATCTGTGAATGTCGTTGATCCTGATGGTATATCCTCTGTTACGTTGATTACTTGTTGTTGTTGTTTATTTAATATTTTTTATTGAATGTGTGAATTTTATTAAAGTTGATATATTTTTTGACAATAAAAATGATTTCAGCAAAAATTAAATTATTCCAGTAAATTGATCATTATAGATGATTTATGTTACAGCTGATTTTAATGGTAATAATAATACGTAATAATTCCGTTAGTATAATTGTTTTATTTAAAATGTTGAAAATTTTTATTGATTGTTGTTCAATGCAAACAAAAATGTCTTGATGACGTGGTGTATTTATTTTTAACAATAATGTTGATATACTCCCATATGGTTAATTTTTATTATGACGATATTTTTCGTTAATATAGCGACTATTTGTTTGTGTGCGTGGCGGCACTCCCAGTGTTGATAATTTGAGCACCAAAAAAAAATTGAAACGTTTTAAAACAACGAAGAATTCGATTATATGAAAATCTGGTTAGATTAGATACATACCTTTAAACCTGGCACTATAAGTACCAGGTTTTCCAAAAAACAGAGCGTGTAATTTATTTGTCGGTAAAAACCGATATCGAAGGTCACCAAATGATGTATCCGTTAGGTATTAATATAAAAACCATGCGATAATTGTTTTTTGGATTACACAAATTGTTTTTTATTATAATATATAAAAATGTAGTTTTTATAATTTACACCAGTTTTATAAAATTCAAGTTATCACAATGTATATATATATATATATATATATATATATATATATATATAACTATATAAATTAAATTAACATTGAAGATATCACTGTTGATTTTATTTTTAATGTAACTTCGCGAAAGCCCGAACAGAAGTGAAAGTTAAACAACTTTTTGCCGCCAACCAAAAATTGCAAAGTAAAACCATTGAACTGAAAATTGATTTTCGAGGTTGGTTCGTTTTTCGAATTAATTAGTTAATTAATTAATTAATCGTAAGGCGCTGTGAGTTTTATCGATTGTAGAGATTAATTATTTAAATTTAAATATATTAACCTCTACAACCCCATGTAGAGCCTGCCAGTTTGTGCAATATATTGTTTCTCGTTTTAAGTTTTTGTGACGTATTTTCTAGGTGGAGTTTAAAAGAAAGAGTTCTATCGAGAGTAATGCCCAGGTACTTTGGCTTTTGATTGTATTTAATGACAGTGCCGTTAAATAACACTGATAGTTCGTGTTTTGCCAGTTTGTTGTTTAAGTGGAAACAGGAGCTCTCGGTTTTACTTAGATTGGGAAATAAACTCCACGTTCGAAAATAGTCATTCATTATCGCTAGGTCAGTTGAGAGCAAATCCTCCAAAACACCCATGTCTTTGTTTTGAGTGGCCAGGGTCCAATCATCAGCGTAACCAAATTTCTTTGATGTTGTGTCAGGAATGTCATGGATGTACAGATTAAAAAGTAATGGCGCCAGGACGGAACCCTATGGTAAACCATTGTTAAGCATTTTAGACCTACTGCAGGAATTATTTAGATGAACTTTGAATACACGATTACTCAGCATGTTGTTAATTAAACGCGAGATGGTGCTACAAGGTATTGCATTGAACAGCTTATATATAATCCCAATTCGCCAGACCGTGTCATATGCTGCAGTAAGATCGATGAATACTGCGCCTGTTTTTAGTTGTTTTTGATACCCAGCTTCGATATAGGATGTTAGAGCGAGCAGTTGGTCAGTGCAACTGCGATTGGGACGAAAACCAGCTTGTTCGACTGGGATCTGGTCGTTCAATATCGGTGCGATACGATTGTATATGAGCCGTTCTAGCAATTTATAGCAGGTGCTCAAAAGGGCAATCGGGCGATAGCTTCCTGGTTCATTGGATGGTTTACCTGGCTTAAGTATCGCTATCACTTTCGTAGTCTTAAAATGTTTTGGTAGGTTGCCGGTTTCTAGGACATTCGAGAAAAATTTAGTTAGCCACTGTTTTACATTTTTTCCAGCATTCTTAAGAAATTCTGGAAAAATGCCATCGTAGCCAGCTGCTTTTCCGTTTTTTGTTTGGGACAGAGCTGATTCCAGTTCTTCGCTACTAAAAGAGTTCGCATACTTCGATGGAGACGAGCAATTGCGCTTCATTTCTCTTAATTTGCGTTTAATTGTTCTCTTATGAAGGCGATTAATAGAAGCACGAGACATATTTACTATGTGATTTGCGATGTCCTCTGGATTTATTTCATTGTTAGCACGAGTAATTGAGTTTGAGCCACCCAGTTTCCGAAGGAGACTCCATGCTTCCCTGCTTGAATGGGAAAAATCAATGTTTTCAACAGCCTTAATCCACTTTTGTTTTCTCGCGGCGTCCAGTGAGTATATTAAGTCATCAGCCACGTCTGCCTCACCACTACTAAGGTACTCCTCATATAATATATCGCTCTCTTTACTCCAGCCAGGAATATATTCTTCACGAAAGCCTCTTGGGATGCATTTCTTTGCAGTTGAGATGATGGCTCCAACAAATCTATCGTAATTTTTAGGAATCGGTTGGATCCAGCGAATCACTGCATTCAAAAAAAGTTGCAACGGCATTCAAAAAAAGTTGCACAAACATAAGGGTCGGATTGAATTAAACGGGCTTTTGTTTCATATGAGAGCTGACCTGCGTTATAGAGTGTTATTTCTTCTTTATCGACAGATTGTTTTAATTGTCGTATCAATTCAGGCCACCTCGATTCCGCTGCTGAAATGGTTACAAAGAAAGAGGGAACACCAAACTGTCTCACCATACCCAAAACCTTTTTCTTCTCTGATTCCCAGTGAGCAGGAGAATTACGTATTCCCCTTAGAATTCTATACCCATCATCATGTTGGATCAGATTTTGAACAAAATCACCATCCAGCAAGTTGCCGGCAAGTACTGAAACACCTTTTGTAGTCTTTTTCCTAAGACATGTACTAATATTTCCCCTTATGTAATGCATCTGCTGTTTTTTTAGAGCTGTAAAAAGATAATCAACGCGCATCGCTCGTCGATCGAATCTCGTAATTTCGGATTTTATAATATCGGCGTGGCTTAGTTTCACACTAAATTTTCGTTTCACACCTCCGTGGATTTTAATAAATGCAAGCTCCTCTAAGAACTCATCATTAAGAATACAAATAGGTCTCTTGCCTTCACCTGGAGCCATTGTGATTACAACGTCTTGCTCGCCATCCAGAAGTGTTTCGGCATCTCCTGGGTTTACAGGTAAGTCCTCGAATTGATTATTTTCTCCTAAACACGTGCACTTGGCATCGTCATTGTCAACGTTTGCATCAACATTTTCACTACCCACCCAGACTTCATTGAAGATGATGCCTAGCTCACGAAATAGTTCTGTTTGGACTAAGTATCTAGCCGCAGCCCTCACTTTTTCGGGACAAATTACTTCTTTGCGGCCGTGTTTATAGCACATCTTTCTCTTTAGCTCAATGGTGATAACATTATGGTCATTAACATTTCGAGGCAACGCTGATACCATAGTATCAATTTCCACAGGAACATTCACTACATTACCCATCAACCCGTGCTGAAAACCAAGACCCTGCCCTTTGCGAATTATTTTTAAAAAAACATGACGAGGGGATACCAATCTCTCCTCAAGAGGAGTTAAATCCGCTAAAACTCTAGGTATTTCAGGAAACATTAAGCCGTTAAATAGAGCAAGTTTCGGAATTTTCCCTAATAAAACATACCTATAACAAGTCAAACAAAAATTTCCAATACCAGAAGAAGATGAGCTCAAGAAATATATTTTATTTAAAAATTCGTCAGATAAATTCTCTTTATTCGATTTTCTATTTTTATTTTTAAGTTCATTCCTACATAACTGTTTTATCGACCTTTTTTGCCACAGACGCCCACAACAGTCACAAACATGCGTTTGGCCCTCATTTATTGCTGTGAAAAAACGCTCACTAGCTTTGGACCAGTCTCTTTGAGCAGTTGTCTCCGGTCTAGCTCCACGGTTTTGTCTAATACCACAGCGTGATAATATATTACGCTGTTGCTCAAAAGTTTGAGGTTCAGAAGCTAGTCTGGAAACGCGACGCACATTGCCTTCGCTTTGGTTTTCATAAGTTTGGTTTCCTTGATCTTTTCTGTAATTAGTGTGGTTTGAACGTTCTTTGAGTTTAATTTTTGGTTGTAGGTGAATCTTTGAATTGAATCTTTTTTTTGGTCTTGTTATGTTTAATTTGATTTTAGAAAGCGCGGAATCTTTAGTAGCAAACTCATTCTTAGGATAACTACTCTTGCTAGCAGAACTTAGAGTCTTTAAAACTGGACTATCTGATTCATTGTTTCGTTTGTCATGTAGGTTTATTGATTCTGAATTTATAGATTCTGATTTATTCAAAAGTTGATTATATGTC
The DNA here is from genome assembly GCA_963693315.1 of Diogma glabrata. Taxonomy (NCBI): domain Eukaryota; kingdom Metazoa; phylum Arthropoda; class Insecta; order Diptera; family Cylindrotomidae; genus Diogma; species Diogma glabrata. The sequence continues at coordinate 5,886,809 of OY856187.1, read as the reverse complement.
ATATTAATTTTCGTCAATCGTAAAATACGATTAGTTTTTTGGCGTTGTTTTTTTGTTTTTTCAAAATTACGAGTTCTTTGTGTTTGGCTGCCAACAAACTTCTTTCTGGGACGACCACGTTTTGAAACAGATCTTATTGATTCATAAACTGTAAGTTCAGAACCAAAGTTTTCTGTACTGATTTCGATCGGTAACTTTTTCAACGTGGTGTTCCTTATCTGTAAAGGCAGATTATTTTTAACAGAGCTACGACCAACATCTCGGTTAACAGTTGAATTGAGTGACTCAGAAGTGACAGAAGATATGGAAAGTCTATCAGCAACTTCATTACGAGGACAACTTATTTTTTTAGCAGAGCTTAGAGTTTCTAAGACCATAGGAACTGATTCATAATTTAGTGTGTCATTTTTATTTGATGCTTCTGAATCTAAAGGTTCTGATTCATTCAAAAGTTTATTATTTGTAATATTAATTTTCATCGATCTCAAAAGCCGTTTTTTTTTTTGGTGTTGTTTTTTCGCTTTCTCAGAACTACGAGTTCGTTGTGTTTGGCTGCCAGCAAACGCATTTCTTGGACGACCACGTTTTTCAACAGAATTTATTGATTCATAAACTGTAAGTTCAGATCCAAAGCTTTCTGTACTGATTTCGATCGGTAACTTTTTCAACGTGGTGTTCCTTATCTGTAAAGGCAGATTATTTTTAACAGAGCTACGACCAACATCTCGGTTAACAGTTGAATTGAGTGACTCAGAAGTGACAGAAGATATGGAAAGTCTATCAGCAACTTCATTACGAGGACAACTTATTTTTTTAGCAGAACTTAGAGTTTCTAAGACCATAGGAACTGATTCATAATTTAGTGTGTCATTTTTATTTGATGCTTCTGAATCTAAAGGTTCTGATTTATTCAAAAGTTTATTATTTGTAATATTAATTTTCATCGATCTCAAAAGCCGTTTTTTTTTTTGGTGTTGTTTTTTCGCTTTCTCAGAACTACGAGTTCGTTGTGTTTGGCTGCCAGCAAACGCATTTCTTGGACGACCACGTTTTTTAACAGAATTTATTGATTCATAAACTGTAAGTTCAGATCCAAAGCTTTCTGTACTGAATTCAAGTGGTATTCTTTTCAACGTGGTGTTCATTGTCTGTAAAGGCAGTTTATTTTTAGAATAGGTGGTACCAACATTGCGTTTAACAGTTGAATTGAGTGACTCAGGAATGATAGAAGATAGGGAAAGTTTATCGGCAACTTTATTTCGAGGACCACATTTTTTTCTAGCAGAACTTACAGTTTCTAAGACCGTAGGAACTGATCCATTATTTAGTGTGTCATGTTTATTTGATGCTTCTGAATCTAAAGACTCTGATTTATTCAATTGCTTATTATTTTTCATTTTAATAATCGTCGATCGTAAAACCCGATTATTTTTTTGTCGTTGTTTTTTTGCTTTCTCGAAATCACGAGTTCGTTGTGCTTGGCTCCCAACAAACTCATTTCTATGCCGACCACGTTTTGTAAAAGAACTTATTGATTCATAAACTGTAGGTTCATATCCAAAGTTTTCTGTCCTGATTACAAGCGGTAACTTTTTCAACGTGGTATTCATTGTCTGTAACGGCAGTTTGTTCTGAACATAAGCACTATCAACACCGCATTTAATAGCTGAATTGATTGGCTCACACATGATAGAAGATTGTCGACCCGCAAACGGTCTCTGAGGAAATCCACTTGTGCTAGCAAAATTTAAAGTTTCTAAAACTGTACGTTTTGATGCAATGTTTAATGTGTCATGTATATTAGATAGTTCTGAATCTAGAGATTCTGATTTATTCAGTGGTTGGTTATTACCGGTTTTAATGTTCATCGATCGTAAAACCCTATTACTACTTACACAAACTTTACGTTCGGGCCCTAATTTGTCTGTATCTACTACAGACGGTAAGTTTTTCTGTGTGGTGTTCATTAAGGAATGTTTATTTTTGGACGAGGTATGACAAACATGGATTGCAATAGCTGGATTTACTGATTCAGAAATGATAGAAGGTACGATAACAGGATCATTTAGAGTAGATTCAACTGGAAAAGGAGAAAGAACTTTGTTCTGAAGCATTTCATAAAGGTGTCTACGCATTAATTTTGTACAATATTTTATTTTGGAAGGATCTTCACCAAAAGCAATTGAAGTTGCAAATGCAATCGCATGGATGCCGCAATCTTTAAAATTAGTTTGTTTTTGTACCTTAGGAAATACAATAGGTGGCATATGTGGAAAGAGTAAGGCTAAACAACGAGTTTGCGTTATAGTAAGATCACTGTAAAGACTATCATAAACTTTTAATATACCACTCTCGTGGTGAACGCATAACCAATGACCAACTTCAGTTAACAAGACGTCATTCTCATTGTTCTCTCGAAACAGCAACTGCAAATGTTCCTCTGATGATGGAACAGCACGAATTTGCTGTTGTAAATCTGGTACAAGTAGTTCATAAATATTCAGTGGACTATATTTAGTACTTTTACTGAGAATTATTTGAAATTCGTTCACACATTCATCCTCTACAAAGTTGCTGTCGTCAAGAATATAGGCAAATTTTGTTTTTTTATTTACCTTCATTTTACCAAAAACTTTCCAAAACGTTTAAAAAAATTCAAAAATTTTAATTTAACTGATTGCTAAAATATTAATATAAAACAAAATCGTCAAAAATTTAAAATAAACGCACAGTTTTTTGTACAAAACAACAGAATCCTTCGATTTTTATTTCACGAAATACAGCAATAACAACTAGGTTTTCTCTGGAGCGACGTCTTAAATTCTTAGTTTAAACAACAACACTAACCGATTACTCAGTAGTTTGTACAAAATAACTGTGTGTTTATTTCCTACCTTTAAATACAATAGAATAGAACACAATTTTCTTTTGTATATTATCCAAAACAAAACAAAACAAAATGATACACAAAACTGTGATTTATTATAATTCATTCAAAAATAATATACTTCAATTTTCTTTAAAACACCAAAAACTTAATCACGAAACTCAAAAATATCGTTTTTTTATAAAATTTTTGTGTGAATTATATTTATCACATATAAGAAAATTTTTTTTTCACTCAAATTAATCACTTGTTCATTCAATTTAAATCAATTTAATTCACTTTGAGTTTTAATTTAATGCAAATTTTGTTAGTAATTTTTTCATCTGCTTTCTTTCTATTAGTAAAATCGAAAAACAATAACTCTATTTCTTTTTCTGCATTCAAAATTAGCTACCCTTTAATTATAAATAACGGGAAAAATGAAACAAAGATATAATGATAAAAACATTATAGGTTGAATTACAATTTATGGGAAAGGGATGAATCTCATATAAATGCTTGTCATGTTTGTAAAAGTAATAGTGTGGGTGAAATTTAAACACCGTCGCGAGATAATGAGAGATGCAATCCAACAATACTTTGACACCATGTAACAATATTATGAGTACATACATACCATACAAACTTGTCATTTTGGCTGTTTGAGTATGTTTTGTTTTTTAACTATTTAAAAACCGAATGTTAAAAAAGAAAACGACGGTTTATTAATATAATGTAAAAAAAGAAAACTCTGTGATGATAAGTTCATAGAAAACCGTTAGGTGTTGTGATTTGAATGATTACTAAATACGGTGATTTTTAAATAGGAAAACTGTTAAGACTAAATATTACTTACAAAAATGTGTGAACATATCCCACACATCCCATACGTGTGCACATATAGGGGGTGGTTTTCTATAAAACTAAATTAACGAGACTATCAATCCACTGAAGTATTGTTACAAACGCATTAATGCTATGTAGTTTACTATTTTGTTAGTTGTTTTATGTTATTTTGTTTAGAATTATTCTGATTTATGCTGAATTATTCAGTTGTTTCAGTCAAATCGAATGCGGCTAAAATCTTTATAACACGAATTTTTATTGTTTTGTCTCTACATATAGAAATATAAATATAAACTAGCATGAGTTCTTTAAAAATTATATGCAGTTGGCAATGGTTGTTCCATAGAATTATAGGCTCATCGCTTTACTAAAATTTTCAGTTCTTTCTATAGCAACAATTTTTTTGTGTTAGATTACATAAGTTCGACATTTAGGTCGGTGCTTGAAAAACAACGTATAATTTTAACAATATTTAAAATTAACAAAAGATCAATGTTTGACTTAAACATAGCATATTAACAAATATTAGCCCTAAAATAATTGCAGGTTATCGAACTTACCATTCAATTAAAACTCAACATTTTCTAAAGTTATACAAGAAATTTATTAAACCAGTAATTATGAATGAATTACAAACGTGGATCTTAACACAAACTAACAAATCACATCAATCTGATTTGAACCTTGAGAATTTACGCCACCTTTTTGGCCCACTTATGGCATACAATACAATATACAATAGATAGTAAAGGACCGTGATAATTTTGAAATAAAGTTCTTTCTTTTGGATAACTAGTGATCAGTATAGAATCAGTACAAAGGATGACATGACTAAAGTACTAAGAATCAGTACAAAGGATGACATGACTAAAATGTACACGCCAGTCCCACTCGATATTGCTATTCGGGTTAAAAAAGCTTTATTTCACCTTACCATTCCTACCCTTTCAAAACGATTAATAAATATTTGATACACGGGGAGACGGTCTGAATTTTGAACATTTTTGATCATAACTCAAAAACTGTGCACCGCAAAATTCTAAAAAAAATTGCAATGATTTTTAAATTAGGTGTTCTTTCAAATGACACCCCACTCGCTTGGGTCAAAAAAGGTTTTTTTTTACCCTCTCTACCCCGGTGCCCTAAACACATAGAAATATAATTATTTGAGACTTCGGTATAATTTTCATACAAAATCTACCAAATTTTCTAGCTCTGTGAATTTTTCCAAATTTTTCTGTCAATCAGTGTCGAAACGTTGGGGGGGGAACGGTTTGAATTTTGCACTTTTTTGTCCATAACTCAAAACCTGTGCACCGCAAAATTCTAAAAAAAATTGCAACGAATTTTAAATTAGGTGCTCTTTCAAATGACACCCCACTCGTTTGGGTCAAAAAAGATTTTTTTTTACCCTCTCTACCCCGGTCCCCTAAACACACAGAAATATAATTATTTGAGACTTCGGTATAATTTTCATACAAAATTTACTAAATTTCCTAGCTCTGTGAATTTTTCCAAATTTTTCTGTCAATCAGTGTCGAAACGAAGGGGGGGAACGGTTTTAATTTTGCACTTTTTTGACCATAACTCAAAACCTGTGCACCGCAAAATTCTAGAAAAAATTACAACAAATTCTAAATTAGAAGCCCTTTCAAATGACACCCCACTCGCTTGGGTCAAAAACTTTTTTTTTTTACCCTCTTTACCCCGGTCCCCTAAACACACAGAAATATAATTATTTGAGACTTTGGTATAATTTTCATACAAAATTTACCAAATTTCCTAGCTCTGTGAATTTTTCCAAATTTTTCTGTCAATCAGTGTCGAAACGTAGGGGGGGGGGAACGGTTTGAATTTTGCACTTTTTTGTCCATAACTCAAAAACTTTGCACCGCAAAATTCTAGAAAAAATTGAAACAAATTCTAAATTAGATGTTCTTTCAAATGACACCCCACTCGCTTGGGTCAAAAAAGATTTTTTTTTACCCTCTTTACACCGGTCCCCTAACCACACAGAAATATAATTATTTGAGACCTCGCTATAATTTTCATACAAAATTTACTAAATTTCCTAGCTCTGCGAATTTTTCCAATTTTTTCTGTCAATCAGTGTCGAAACGAAGGGGGGGGGAACGGTTTTAATTTTGCACTTTTTTGTCCATAACTCAAAACCTGTGCACCGCAAAATTCTAAAAAAAACTGCAACAAATTCTAAATTAGAAGCCCTTTCAAATGACACCCCACTCGCTTGGGTCAAAAAAGATTTTTTTTTACCCTCTTTACCCCGGTCCCCTAAACACACAGATATATAATTATTTGAGACGTCGCTATAATTTTCATACAAAATTTACCAAATTTCCTAACTCTGTGAATTTTTCCAAATTTTTCTGTCAATCAGTGTCGAAACGAAGAGGGGGGGAACGGTATGTTTTTGACAATAACTCAAAAACTGTGCATTGCAAAATTCTAAAAAAAATTGCTATGTTTTATAAATTAAATGCTCTTTCAAATGACACCCCACTTGACCACATTTTAAATAGTGTTTTTACCCCTCCTCATTTCCACCCCCTTAATAAATCTAATTATGAGAATATGACACTTTTATATATTTTTTATTAAAACTGTACTAATTTTTCTACCATTCCAAATACATTTGAAAATTTTCGATCAGTTAGGTTCGGAGCTAATCGAGGTAAGAAAACACGAAAAAAACGTCATTATTCAGAATTATACAAAAAATGGTGAGGTGTAAAATTCCAAAATAAATTTTTATGGAATACTGAAATGAAGTCCTTTCATATGATACCCTACTTGAATCTATAAAAAAATCTATTTTCTCAAAGGTCTCACATCGAACCCCTGTAAGCCGAAAGAAAACCACTTTAATTTTATTTGTATTCGTCATTTCATGTGGACAGATTAGTTTTATACGCACGTCAAATTTCAAGTCCATAGCATTTATAGTTTACGAGATAATCGATATAATGTGAAAAACTCGTTTTACTCTCACCAATAGTGTTCCGTATAAAAAACGGAACCCTAAAAACGGCTTTTGAGATCGATGAAAATTAATATTACAAATAATAAACTTTTGAATGAATCAGAACCTTTAGATTCAGAAGCATCAAATAAAAATGACACACTAAATTATGAATCAGTTCCTATGGTCTTAGAAACTCTAAGCTCTGCTAAAAAAATAAGTTGTCCTCGTAATGAAGTTGCTGATAGACTTTCCATATCTTCTGTCACTTCTGAGTCACTCAATTCAACTGTTAACCGAGATGTTGGTCGTAGCTCTGTTAAAAATAATCTGCCTTTACAGATAAGGAACACCACGTTGAAAAAGTTACCGATCGAAATCAGTACAGAAAACTTTGGTTCTGAACTTACAGTTTATGAATCAATAAGATCTGTTTCAAAACGTGGTCGTCCCAGAAAGAAGTTTGTTGGCAGCCAAACACAAAGAACTCGTAATTTTGAAAAAACAAAAAAACAACGCCAAAAAACTAATCGTATTTTACGATTGACGAAAATTAATATGACATATAATCAACTTTTGAATAAATCAGAATCTATAAATTCAGAATCAATAAACCTACATGACAAACGAAACAATGAATCAGATAGTCCAGTTTTAAAGACTCTAAGTTCTGCTAGCAAGAGTAGTTATCCTAAGAATGAGTTTGCTACTAAAGATTCCGCGCTTTCTAAAATCAAATTAAACATAACAAGACCAAAAAAAAGATTCAATTCAAAGATTCACCTACAACCAAAAATTAAACTCAAAGAACGTTCAAACCACACTAATTACAGAAAAGATCAAGGAAACCAAACTTATGAAAACCAAAGCGAAGGCAATGTGCGTCGCGTTTCCAGACTAGCTTCTGAACCTCAAACTTTTGAGCAACAGCGTAATATATTATCACGCTGTGGTATTAGACAAAACCGTGGAGCTAGACCGGAGACAACTGCTCAAAGAGACTGGTCCAAAGCTAGTGAGCGTTTTTTCACAGCAATAAATGAGGGCCAAACGCATGTTTGTGACTGTTGTGGGCGTCTGTGGCAAAAAAGGTCGATAAAACAGTTATGTAGGAATGAACTTAAAAATAAAAATAGAAAATCGAATAAAGAGAATTTATCTGACGAATTTTTAAATAAAATATATTTCTTGAGCTCTTCTTCTTCTGGTATTGGAAATTTTTGTTTGACTTGTTATAGGTATGTTTTATTAGGGAAAATTCCGAAACTTGCTCTATTTAACGGCTTAATGTTTCCTGAAATACCTAGAGTTTTAGCGGATTTAACTCCTCTTGAGGAGAGATTGGTATCCCCTCGTCATGTTTTTTTAAAAATAATTCGCAAAGGGCAGGGTCTTGGTTTTCAGCACGGGTTGATGGGTAATGTAGTGAATGTTCCTGTGGAAATTGATACTATGGTATCAGCGTTGCCTCGAAATGTTAATGACCATAATGTTATCACCATTGAGCTAAAGAGAAAGATGTGCTATAAACACGGCCGCAAAGAAGTAATTTGTCCCGAAAAAGTGAGGGCTGCGGCTAGATACTTAGTCCAAACAGAACTATTTCGTGAGCTAGGCATCATCTTCAATGAAGTCTGGGTGGGTAGTGAAAATGTTGATGCAAACGTTGACAATGACGATGCCAAGTGCACGTGTTTAGAAGAAAATAATCAATTCGAGGACTTACCTGTAAACCCAGGAGATGCCGAAACACTTCTGGATGGCGAGCAAGACGTTGTAATCACAATGGCTCCAGGTGAAGGCAAGAGACCTATTTGTATTCTTAATGATGAGTTCTTAGAGGAGCTTGCATTTATTAAAATCCACGGAGGTGTGAAACGAAAATTTAGTGTGAAACTAAGCCACGCCGATATTATAAAATCCGAAATTACGAGATTCGATCGACGAGCGATGCGCGTTGATTATCTTTTTACAGCTCTAAAAAAACAGCAGATGCATTACATAAGGGGAAATATTAGTACATGTCTTAGGAAAAAGACTACAAAAGGTGTTTCAGTACTTGCCGGCAACTTGCTGGATGGTGATTTTGTTCAAAATCTGATCCAACATGATGATGGGTATAGAATTCTAAGGGGAATACGTAATTCTCCTGCTCACTGGGAATCAGAGAAGAAAAAGGTTTTGGGTATGGTGAGACAGTTTGGTGTTCCCTCTTTCTTTGTAACCATTTCAGCAGCGGAATCGAGGTGGCCTGAATTGATACGACAATTAAAACAATCTGTCGATAAAGAAGAAATAACACTCTATAACGCAGGTCAGCTCTCATATGAAACAAAAGCCCGTTTAATTCAATCCGACCCTTATGTTTGTGCAACTTTTTTTGAATGCCGTTTGAAAGAACTTAGAAGGACTTGGGACAATTTGGTTGGACCTTTTGGTGAACGCAAGATTGAACATTTTTACTACAGGATAGAATTTCAACATAGAGGATCACCGCATGCACATATGATGATTTGGCTGCAGAACGCACCGATTTTCAAACCAGGTGAAGCTTCATCTATGTCTGCAGTTATTTCATTTGTTGATGAAGTCATTTCTTGTAGTAGCGAAAACATGCCTGCTTCACTTGTTGAATTGCAGCAGCATAAGCACACACATACTTGTCGACCAAAGTTGAACCGGCCATGTAGATTTGGTATTCCTTTCTTCCCAATGGACAAAACGCGTTTGTTATTGGAATTAGATAAAGACGACAGTGCCACAAAAAAATGGAAAGAGATTGGTTTTAAACTTAGAGAACAGTTACTTGAAATTCCTCCCGAAACCCAAAACTTTGATGATTATTTAACATTTACAGGTCTATCATTAGATGATTTTATACTTGCTGTAAGAGGCACATTGAAACGGCCAAAAATCGTTCATAAACGACTGCCAAAAGATATATATCTCAACCCGTTTTCGAAGAAAATATTGGAGCTTCAACAATCAAATATGGACATACAGTTTATTTTAGATCCTTTCGCTTGTTCCGTATATATTGTAGATTACATTAATAAGGCAGATCGCGGCATGTCAAATCTACTAAGAAATGCTGTTGAAGAAGCCAAAAAAGGAAACAAAAGCATTAAAGAAGCCTTACGCTTAGTTTCAAACGTTTTTCTGAACTCTTCAGAAATTTCAGCGCAAGAAGCCATTTACTGTTTAGCTGGTCTGCCCATGTCCAGAAGTAGTGAGAGCTCAATTTTCATAAATACTTCTCACCCCGAAAAAAGAGTACATATTTTGAAAAGACCTCAAGAGTTACAAAAGTTGAATCCTCTTTCTACTGAAATATTTCAACGGAATCTGATAGATCATTATATCAACCGTCCAAATGATTCCAGATTTAATTCCATATCTTTAGCCTATTTTGCTGCCTTTTATATGTATAAAAAACAAATAAAAAGTAACAGGACTACGGCCAATAGTTTGGTACCAGAGGTTGAGGAAAGTTCTAGCGAAACTGATGAAGATAGTAGTACAGGCAACTGGATAAAACTATTAAACAGTGACGGCTATGTTCGACAGCGGAAGAAACCACGAATAATTCGTTTTTGTCGCTTTGATAAAGATCAAGATTTAGAAAACTTTTATAGAGAGCAATTAATGCTCTATATTCCTTGGCGTGACGAACACGAAGAACTTTTAAAAGACACTATTAATTTAAAAGAAAAATTTGATTTTTTTATTGATGCAATACGAACAGAAAGTTTTCAATTCAATAAGCTAGGTGGAGCTGAAGAATTTGCAGAACTGTTAGAAACCATTAGAAAAGCTGCGGCATATAATAATGGTGAGTGTGATATAGATATATGTAATAGTCAAAACCGCCCACTAGAAGGCTTTGAGTTTGAAATTCAAGAAGATGAAACTGGAGATGTTTTAAATATTGGTGATACAAACAGAGATCAAAGAATTTGCGGGTCTGTCATAGGACATATTGCTCAACCATCAATATTTAGTAGGGATGATCTTTTGAGTTTAATCCAAATTCTTAATAATGACCAAAGAGATTTTGTTTTGCATGTTGGTAATTACTTTTCTAGTCAAACATCTTCTACTTTACCACTTAATCTGTTTGTAAACGGTGGAGCGGGCGTTGGTAAAAGCTTGCTTATAAAAGTTTTATACCAATATCTAATGACAAGCCATTTCAATAAAACACCTGGCTCAAATCCAGATGATTTGAGAATTTTGTTATGTGCTTATACTGGTAAAGCTGCTTTTATTATAGGCGGACAAACGGTTCATAGTGCTTTTGGTTTACCAGTTTCTCAGTGCGGTCACACTATGCCCGAGTTATCTGCCAGCACTGCTAATAAACTTACCTGCAAGCTATCAACAGTAAAATTGATAATTTTAGATGAAATATCTATGCTAGGGAGTAGAACATTCAATCAGATCAACAGGAGACTTCAGCAGATATTTCATACAAATACACCATTTGCAGGCATCTCAATTATCGTAGTTGGAGATTTTCGGCAGCTTCCTCCTGTAGGCGACAATTGGGTGTTTCAACCAAACACTAATAATAATCCAATGGCACTTTTAGCAGGTGCTCCACTTTGGGAACCGTTTCAGTTGTTCAAAATGCATACCATTATGCGTCAACGGGACGATTACAGCTTCGCTTGTGCATTGAACAACATGGCCTCTGGAACGATGACAACTGCTGATGTTTTACTTATAACAAACCGGTGTTTTAAAACAAAAGATCTACCAAGAGAAGCTGACGGTGCAATACATCTATTCGCTAGTAATAAGGCGGTAGATGACTTTAATAACAGAGTTTTATCTTCTATGCAGACTGAAGGTGCTGTGGTAGAAGCCATTGACATTGTGTCGGGCGCACCAAATCAACTTGCCAAAGAAAAAGCATTGCAAACAATTAGTTATCTTGCCACAAAAGATACATATGGACTTCCTAAAACATTAACTCTTAAAGTAAGTGCACGATATATGATGACAATCAATATTGATACCACGGACGGACTTGTTAATGGCACGACTGGCAGATTAAGATCTATTGAATTTGGCATAAATCACCAGACAGGCATAAGGAGGCCATTAAGAATTTGGATTCAATTTGACGATGCTAACGCAGGCAAGTGTATGAGAAATAAATTTGTACCATTAACCCGGAGCCATGTTGAAAATATTAATTTGAAGTTGACGCCTCTTGAGTCCACCACATACACCATAAAAAGATGGAAGTCATCTAATTTGATAGTTAAACGTACACAATTTCCTTTAGTACCGGCTGAAGGGATAACCATCCACAAAAGTCAAGGAGCTACATTCGAAAAAGTTGTGGTGCATGTTAATCAAAATGTTCGTAGAGCCATGTTGTATGTAGCGTGCTCAAGGGCGACGTCAGCTGCTAGTTTATTTATTGTTACCGATCAAGGTAACTTTAAACCACCATCGACTGCATCACACACAAGTCCTGTTTCGCTAGAGATGCAAAGGCTAGAATCTACACGTCCTTTGGTGCCAAAATATAAATTTTTACGTGAAATCTTGGTAAATACTATTCAAATCATATTTCATAATGTTCAATCGCTTCGTAAACATGCACCAGATGTTCAAGTAGATCCAATTATAAAAAACTCCCACGTTTCCCTTTTTGTAGAGACATGGACTTGTAAGGAAGACGATATTGGTATTAATGACTTTACACAGATGGCAAGGATAGATGGTGTTTTATCCAAACAAGTTAATCGTGGTTGGGGTTCTATGTTGTTAGTTAGGTCAGACATAAAACCCCTAGTACTAATAGATAATCACCATAATTCTTACAGTCTAACATCTAATGGAGGCCATTGCGAATGTTTAATGTTCCAAATAGCTGGTGTTCAAATATTGTCTGTATATAGATCACCGTTATGCTCAGTAGATACATCAATCGACTATCTTAACCATGCCCTCTTTAGTACAAATTTGATTTCAACATTGCCACCAACTATTATAGTAGGTGACTTTAATGTTAATTTCAACAAACACCCCATTAACTGGCTTTCCAATTATTTTCAAGAAAAAGGGTTGCTTAGAAAAATTTATGAACCGACAACAGTAGAAAATACAACAATTGATAATGTTTTTTCCAATTTAAACCATTTACAAGCTGGTGTAATTGAATCTTTCTTTAGTTACCATAAACAGCTATGGATAAGGTTTAACCCCATGTAATATTTTTAGTGTCATTCCAATCAATTTATCTTATCTAAATTGACATTTATTCTCTTTATTGACTTTATTGACGTGCAATTAGTTTTTTTAAAATTTGAAACAATCACTTGTTTAAATATTTATAGTGACCTTATTTTGAGGATAATTGTGTAAATCAACTGCGTCATATAAAACTGTTTTAAAAGCATACCAAAGATTTCTCGAATTAAGATAAATTTTACTCTATTTCTAAAAGCGAGGTTTTAATAAAACGTTACATGGACTAGGCCTACGTGGGATTACCATGTCTAAAAAAAAACGCGCCTTGTACTTTACCCCAGTGGTGGTGTGGAAAATAGTACTACATTTATGAATGCTTAATTTTTTAGGATCCTATAGAATATAGATACATATTTTAAGTGCAAACAAATTTCATTTTTTCTCATAAACATATAAATTTTTTCATTTTTTATTTTATTTAATTCAAAATTTTAATAAGAAATCCAAAAATATGAATAATACAAAAACTGTAATAAAAAATATAAATAAAAAATTTAAAATAATACCAAAAATTATAATGCATATTTTATTTATTAATAATTCAACAACATATAACAAACATAAATTTAACATATAACAAACATAAATTTAAAAAAAAAAAAGAAAAAATAGAAAAAAAATATTCAAAAAAACTTGAAATATTTGAAAAAAAAATTTTTTTAAGAAACGCTTTTCTTTACTTCATTGTTATGCAAACTCTAAAAAAAATTACTAAAAAGCAAAAAATAATTCCAAAACTCAAATAAATTTTCTAAAAACCTCTGTAAAAAAATTCAAAAATAAAAATAATTCCAAAACTCGAATAGATTTTCCAAAAAATTCTGTAAACAAATTCAAAATCGAGAAAATCTGACACATTCGTTAAAGAAAAGCGTGGGACGCTAATCTTACATGCGAAACAACACGGAATTGCGACTAGTGGAGAATCGTGAAAAAAAGGTTTTTTGGCTCGCACGAGTGGGGGGGGGGGGGGGGTTGTCATTTGAAAGAGCACCAAAATTAAGAAACATTACAATTTTTTTTAAAATCTTGCGATGCTCAGTATTTGAATTATTGTCAAAAACGTCCTATTTTTAGTGTTAACACCACTCAACCCCTAAATTTCGTCGTTGATTAACAGAATTGAGTCGTTCTTTAGTTACTATAAATAGCTACGGATATCATTTAATCTAAAGTAATATTTTTTATATCATTTCGATCAATTTCGATGAGATTAACATGTACTATTGATATTTACGATGAACCATTTAGTTTTTATGTGTCTATGGTCTGGCAATATAAACCCTTTACAACACAACTTTATGTTAATTATTTTTATATTGTTTTCTTTACATTCACGGAACCCTTGACGAGCGAATTTTATTCGCACTTGTCTGACTTTTTTTTTATTTTTGTTTCATATTTCTTATTGGCAATATTTATAACACATTCGAGTCAATATTAGTGAAGCGAATTTTCTTTGTAACTTAATATGGGCATCGAAACCAATTTCAAGAAGTGCAGTATAAAAAAAAGTTATAGCAAATAAACAAACTAAAAATAATAAGAAGGAAAATTCTTACAATCTGAGATCATAAATTAAGTAAACAATTTACCCACACATGTCTACTTTCATAACTATAACAATACTAAATAGCTGATCAAAATTCCTCATCCTTAATCATAATCTCTAAACATTTTCCTTAAACAACAAATTTTCAACGCTTTAAATAATTTGCAAAAATAATAATATCTAATATGAAAATAATCCAGACAAAAGTCAATATAATCGTAAGACATACAAGATTAGGAATTATAAATTTTATGTAAATAAATTTCTATAGGGAAAAGTTTTATTATTGTTGATCTAAATTCAAAAGATTAACAAGGAGTAGTACCTCATCTTTCAGTTCTCTATGTTTTTAATGTTATTGAATAATAGATAATTCTAACTCTTGCTCCGAGATATTTTAAAGAAATTTTAGCACAAAGTTGTATTTAATGCGTATGAACTTGTTGTTATAATTTAACTGTAATAATAAAGTTTGGATATATATGATAAGTAAACCTCAAAAAGAGAGATTTTGTAGTAAATACTTTGACTGTTGGTGTGTAAACATTGTTTGTGACGCAAACGCATGTGATATTAATGAAACCAGTTTATTTGAAATTTTCATCACTTCGTTAAAGTTGTATATTTTACATGCCTCATTTAATCGGTGTTGAAGTTAGTCAAGCTGAGTAGTTGCAGGAATTACAATATGTGAAACATCAACTTTCTTTTAGTTGGCTATTCTTTTAGTTGGCTATTACATGTATACTTTGGAAAGACATTTAGTTTTATTTTTATTTAAATGAACCAATTTAAATAAAAAATCAATAAATATAAAATATTAAAACAATTCGATGGTAAATAGAAAAATGCAGATTCATCACAAAAAATCAACTTTGCCGCAGTCGTTAAATCAATAAAAATTTGTAAGCATATAAATAATCTAAACGTTGTAAATAATAAAAATAATATTTTAATTATAATAATGAACAAAAAATCTGTTCAGAAAATAGTTTTCAATTTCACTCCAGTCACAATTATGTACATATTTTTAATATGAACAATAAAATTGATATTGTTTATTATATTTTGATAGAGGAATTTACAAATTCATAACAATGAATATTTTTTTGTTATTTATTTGAACATAAAAGTGTAAAATTATTCAACCAAACATTCGTTTATAAACCCAAAAACCGTTTTTGAAACAGAAAGTAATGATCATTCAATTTAAAAAAATATCCTTTGAAGTGTTCCCAAATGTAATATAAAAGAACATGATCCAAATTGCTATTTCAAGTTCCATGGAAATGATAAGAAAAAGAAACCATAAAATCGATTCAAAAATATTGAAATTTAAATCTCTTATTTATTTATCATTCGAATGTAATCGTTTGAAAGTTGTGGTAATACATTTTATATTAAGAGCAGAAAGTACGACATTGCTGCTCGTGCATGAAAATTACTGGTTGAGGCGTTGCCGAACCCAGCAATCATGTCAGAGCAGCAATGTTACTTTCTGCTCAAAGTATACATATTATTTTTTTAACGACTGCCGACAAATGCAATCAAAGTTGCCAAGAAGGCATTTATTTGTTGTTTAAAAAACGTATCGGACGTCAAGTTAAAATTTTAAATTAATAAATTTAAAATTTATACAGAGTTTGTTTATATCTATTTTTTAATAACAATAATTTAAAAGGAGTAGTAGTGATGAAAGTGATATAATTAGCACTTCACCCCATATAAAAGAAGCAGCTAACAATTTAACTTTAGATCTGTTGCCTTAAAAATCTAAAGTCCGGTATGAAAAAGCTTACCTATTCTGAAGATGTGTTTTTGGCATATTTTGGTGAACTATCACAGACAAAAAAGTCTTCAACAATGTGGTCAAATTATTCAATGTTAAAATCAACATTCATCGTTAAAGAAAATTTGGATATTAGTAAATATAAAAGATTTTTGCCTTTTTGAAAAAAGAAGCCCTTGGGTTATAGAGCCAAACAATCAAAAGTGTTTTGGGGAGAAGAAATTAATAAATTTTAATATTATATCTTTGTCTATTATGTCTTTTGTTTTACTTGTGTTTTTACTTTCCGTCCATGAGCAGAAAATATTAAAAAATGCACGCTAAACAGCAAAAGCCAACTTTCTGTTTTAAACTTATAGATAGAAAACATTACTTTTTGCAATTCCGAATCACAATTCAACGTATCTCGATATTGTGTTATGACGGGTAATTCAAGCTCCATAATTGTAATTTGAACCACTGACCCGCATACACCGAATTCGCCTTAGCAGAGATTTTTCTAGTCATTTTCATTTTGTCCTGTACACATGGTTTCGCATGCTCAATCCATAATCCTCATCTGCTATGGTTTCCGTTAAAAGAAAAGTTATTGTCCTAAAATAGTTGGGTAATATTTCTCCTATGTAATTTCCTTTACTCAATTTGTATACGTACTTCCGCTGTTTTCATATAGATTTCCTACAATTGTCTATCAATTAATAATATTTTCCAATGTGATTTCCTGTATATAGTTTGTAATCATTAATCGCTATAAAATTGTCAGAAAACGGTTGTGTATTATCTTTAATCCATAATCGCGCTATTTACATGTATGATTCGTACAATCGTTTCGTAATCAATGTTTTATTTTTAAATCTTTTCCAATTTTTATTACAAACTAGCAGTCCATACTCTTTGGTGGGTATAATAACTAACGATAAAACAAAAATAAAATTTCCCAAGAAACTACCTTACCGATTCGTTATTGTAATTCGAATAAACAAGGAACGGCGTTAACCGCATATAAATAGTAGATGACAGGTAGCCTCGCGCTCTTAGTCTATTGTGACTCTTAGTCGATTATTATTTTCATTCGCTGATTGAACGAAACAAGATTGTTGACTAAGTTGGCATACCATGATTCGATCAAATGCTTTCGAGATACGCAATGTATTAATTTTCGTTTTACCACGTTTTTTAAGTATGTTGTGGGCTACATAACCCAATAGAACTTTTCTTAATCGTTGGTTTCGATATATTATAGAGGAAGTGTTATACTTTAGCTTCGGTAAAACCCAAATTTTTTTTTAACGAAAAACCTTTGTTTTTTGTTTATTTTCCCACATACATGCAATGGAATATTTTGAACTTTCTAATGGAATTTAATACTGTAATATTTCATACACCCATACTTTTATCCCAATAATTTTTTTTTGTCATAAAATATACCCACAAAAATAGCATGTCTACCAAAACCATAAATATATTATCTTAACTGGCAAAACAAATATAACACAAAATATTTTTGTTGTTATAGAAGATATGTTATTCATATGTCATGCTAAAATGATTAAAACTAATTGTAACAAAAACTAATATTTATATCAAAAACTTTCTTCTCGATGCTACATTACCCAATAAACATAATGTGCGTGGTGCACGAGTGTATGCAGATTTTGTAATAGAGAACTGAGTCTGGTGGAAACACGGTCACGAAACATGGATCAGTAGAGGCAGGCCGAGAGCCTAGCGAGGTTAATAGCCCTGAACTAGCTTCATCATGGGTTTGAGAAAGTTTACCTGTCACCCCAACACAAATAAACAGTGTGCGTGTATTTCGAAAATCATGCAGACCAGAAACAAAGAAAAGTGCAAAAATAAGACTCTGGCGAACCTTAACAATGAAGAAGCCGCGACCGTCAGGAACACCCCCTTATTAAATGATGTTTTTGTAAGGCATTAGGTAGAATTAAAGGCCAAACAAATACCAGAACATTTATATAATAATATAATATAAGAAAGTTATTACACCCCATGAAATCACACCGCGGATCCAACTTCTCTCCACCTTCGTTACTTCTAGCCCATCATCATATGCATCTTAACAACCGAAAATAATTTGTGTCGGTTGCGCCAAACTCGTATTCATGGTTGTGGAACAATAATCCCCAAAATATAAAAAATCGTCGTTGAAAAATTGAGGTAATTGTTGCGTCAACTGTAGTGACTGAATAACCCTGAATTGTTGTTTAATCGATGGAATTGTTGCGCAAAAAAAAATGTCAAGGCGATTGTTGAACCAAAATCATGAAATATATAGTCAATAACAAACAGCCACAATCATGAATCGATGTTAAATTGATGGAATTATTTCACCAGAAATAACCAACAATAATCAGCAACAATCACGAATTCGTTCTAACTCGATGGAATTGTTGCGCTAAATATGTCAAGGCGATTGTTGAATGTTTACAGGATTTACGTTTAATGAACTGCGTTCACAATTTTTTACAATAAAAGCGAAATTTTTCCCTTTGTTTCACTTTGGTTACACTCAGCCACGCAAACCACAAAAAAATAGAAACGCGCCAAAAACAAAATTGAAACCACGAATGTTGAGGCTATGTATTTGGTTCATTCAATTTTTATTCCTATTTTTAACAAAACAACTTAAAAAAAATTTGTTTTCTTCTATATATCCTACAGACACAACATAAATAGTACATTATTTAATTAGGAGCTAAAGTGATACTTTTTGTAATGGGGCTATAGTTTGACGGCCGACTGCAGGGAGGCCGACAATTATAGACGAAACACAAAAACTCACTTTAGCTCCGAATTAAATACACTATTTTTTCGGCAAACGTTTAAATTTTTAATAAATATGAAATTAATACATCAAACTTTTTATAAATATGAATTTGAATCGTCATAATTACTTCCAAAAAAGAGAAAAAAACATTTAAATTTGTATGAAACAAATTTTTTATCATAGCAACCTTTCAAAATTTCATAATATGAGAATCAACTTATTTTTTGTTGTCATGGTTATACAATATGTTTGAAAAAATAACAAACTAACAAATAACAAATGCTACTTTACAGCCTCCGTAATATAAAATAAAAATGGCGTTACTTTTGCTGTCGCTAGACGTTACTTTTGCTGTCAGGCTAAAAAGTAAGACTTTAGCTAACTCCCTAGCGGCAGTAAAGTTAAACTTTACAGCCGTTTTCCGAAAAACATTATTTTTTGCAATTCCGAATCACAATTCAACGCTTTTCGATGTTGTCAACAATATAAAAAAGTGGGTTTTTTCCGCACTGTTTTATTTTTCCGCATTATTTTATTTTTCCGCACTGTTTCATAAAAAATTGTCTCAATGCTAAGTTGATAATAGAAATGCTTACTTATATTTTAATATGAATGTTGATTGTAAAAAATTTGGTTGCAGAATAATTTTGTTTAATTGTGTTTTCGGAATTGCAAAAAACGTTGTGTGCAACTCGTTGCACAAATTGATTTTTTCCGCACTTGTCGTACTTTGAAATTACGACGCGTGCGGAAAAAATCAACTTTGTGCAACTAGATACACAAAGAACTGTTCTATTACAGTCGTTAAGAAACTAGATTTTCTGAAAAAGAGTAGATGTTAAAAGAAACGCTTATTAGTTATTAGATAACGAAGACTGAAGTGTGCGAAAAGACTAAAGATGTAGAGTAAAAAGTCTAATTATTTTTAGTAATGACAAACTGTTGGTTGGTATGCGGAACTGTTTTGGCTATTATTGAAAACTGAAATATTAAGTTTCCTCCACAACGCTTTCCAGAGTTTTGACTTACAGAAGATTCAAATAAATGGGGTCCATAAAAAATTAATATCGATCAATTTTTTCCGCACAATCTCTTGGTTTACGCCATCAAGTTTAACCACCTACCCAGACGTTCAGATTTTGTATTACTGATTTGAATTTAAGGTTGTATGGTGCAGATTGATTTTGGATTTTATTGTTTTTAAACAGCTAAATTTATTATTTTTTATCATATCGTAGTATAGCTGCAGATTCAAACCAATGATTGATGAATGAAATTACAAACACATTATTAAATTAGTGTTTACATTATATTTCGACTCTTTTGTGAGTCATTTTCAAATGGTTGTTATTTAGAGTTTCTGTAAGAATAATTAATATGTAAAAATTACAAAATTCTATAGACTAAGAAATTTATCAAAAAACAAATTGTAGAATGACTTAAAAACTAGTTAACAAAAAGCTTTTTTATATAAAAAAAGTCAGACAAGTGCGAATAAAATTCGCTCGTCAAGGGTTCCGTGAATGTAAAGAAAACAATATAAAAATAATTAACATAAAGTTGTGTTGTAAAGGGTTTATATTGCCAGACCATAGACACATAAAAACTAAATGGTTCATCGTAAATATCAATAGTACATGTTAATCTCATCGAAATTGATCGAAATGATATAAAAAATATTACTTTAGATTAAATGATATCCGTAGCTATTTATAGTAACTAAAGAACGACTCAATTCTGTTAATCAACGACGAAATTTAGGGGTTGAGTGGTGTTAACACTAAAAATAGGACGTTTTTGACAATAATTCAAATACTGAGCATCGCAAGATTTTAAAAAAAATTGTAATGTTTCTTAATTTTGGTGCTCTTTCAAATGACAACCCCCCCCCCCCACTCGTGCGAGCCAAAAAACCTTTTTTTCACGATTCTCCACTAGTCGCAATTCCGTGTTGTTTCGCATGTAAGATTAGCGTCCCACGCTTTTCTTTAACGAATGTGTCAGATTTTCTCGATTTTGAATTTGTTTACAGAATTTTTTGGAAAATCTATTCGAGTTTTGGAATTATTTTTATTTTTGAATTTTTTTACAGAGGTTTTTAGAAAATTTATTTGAGTTTTGGAATTATTTTTTGCTTTTTAGTAATTTTTTTTAGAGTTTGCATAACAATGAAGTAAAGAAAAGCGTTTCTTAAAAAAATTTTTTTTTCAAATATTTCAAGTTTTTTTGAATATTTTTTTTCTATTTTTTCTTTTTTTTTTTTAAATTTATGTTTGTTATATGTTAAATTTATGTTTGTTATATGTTGTTGAATTATTAATAAATAAAATATGCATTATAATTTTTGGTATTATTTTAAATTTTTTATTTATATTTTTTATTACAGTTTTTGTATTATTCATATTTTTGGATTTCTTATTAAAATTTTGAATTAAATAAAATAAAAAATGAAAAAATTTATATGTTTATGAGAAAAAATGAAATTTGTTTGCACTTAAAATATGTATCTATATTCTATAGGATCCTAAAAAATTAAGCATTCATAAATGTAGTACTATTTTCCACACCACCACTGGGGTAAAGTACAAGGCGCGTTTTTTTTTAGACATGGTAATCCCACGTAGGCCTAGTCCATGTAACGTTTTATTAAAACCTCGCTTTTAGAAATAGAGTAAAATTTATCTTAATTCGAGAAATCTTTGGTATGCTTTTAAAACAGTTTTATATGACGCAGTTGATTTACACAATTATCCTCAAAATAAGGTCACTATAAATATTTAAACAAGTGATTGTTTCAAATTTTAAAAAAACTAATTGCACGTCAATAAAGTCAATAAAGAGAATAAATGTCAATTTAGATAAGATAAATTGATTGGAATGACACTAAAAATATTACATGGGGTTAAACCTTATCCATAGCTGTTTATGGTAACTAAAGAAAGATTCAATTACACCAGCTTGTAAATGGTTTAAATTGGAAAAAACATTATCAATTGTTGTATTTTCTACTGTTGTCGGTTCATAAATTTTTCTAAGCAACCCTTTTTCTTGAAAATAATTGGAAAGCCAGTTAATGGGGTGTTTGTTGAAATTAACATTAAAGTCACCTACTATAATAGTTGGTGGCAATGTTGAAATCAAATTTGTACTAAAGAGGGCATGGTTAAGACAGTCGATTGATGTATCTACTGAGCATAACGGTGATCTATATACAGACAATATTTGAACACCAGCTATTTGGAACATTAAACATTCGCAATGGCCTCCATTAGATGTTAGACTGTAAGAATTATGGTGATTATCTATTAGTACTAGGGGTTTTATGTCTGACCTAACTAACAACATAGAACCCCAACCACGATTAACTTGTTTGGATAAAACACCATCTATCCTTGCCATCTGTGTAAAGTCATTAATACCAATATCGTCTTCCTTACAAGTCCATGTCTCTACAAAAAGGGAAACGTGGGAGTTTTTTATAATTGGATCTACTTGAACATCTGGTGCATGTTTACGAAGCGATTGAACATTATGAAATATGATTTGAATAGTATTTACCAAGATTTCACGTAAAAATTTATATTTTGGCACCAAAGGACGTGTAGATTCTAGCCTTTGCATCTCTAGCGAAACAGGACTTGTGTGTGATGCAGTCGATGGTGGTTTAAAGTTACCTTGATCGGTAACAATAAATAAACTAGCAGCTGACGTCGCCCTTGAGCACGCTACATACAACATGGCTCTACGAACATTTTGATTAACATGCACCACAACTTTTTCGAATGTAGCTCCTTGACTTTTGTGGATGGTTATCCCTTCAGCCGGTACTAAAGGAAATTGTGTACGTTTAACTATCAAATTAGATGACTTCCATCTTTTTATGGTGTATGTGGTGGACTCAAGAGGCGTCAACTTCAAATTAATATTTTCAACATGGCTCCGGGTTAATGGTACAAATTTATTTCTCATACACTTGCCTGCGTTAGCATCGTCAAATTGAATCCAAATTCTTAATGGCCTCCTTATGCCTGTCTGGTGATTTATGCCAAATTCAATAGATCTTAATCTGCCAGTCGTGCCATTAACAAGTCCGTCCGTGGTATCAATATTGATTGTCATCATATATCGTGCACTTACTTTAAGAGTTAATGTTTATAATACAGGCCCTGATACGGAGCCAGTTATTATGTTGGACCTTTGTTAACTATTGCGAATAAATATATATTCCTAAAAAAAATTTGCGGGATGGACGGAATTATCCCCACACGAATCTAAAAAATTTTGGGAATCTCTTAAGTTTTTATACAATTATTCTATCATCAAAAAAAGAAACTAAGTTGAACCACATAAAAAACTAAATTTCAATACTAATATAAAATAAAGAAAAATACCTTAAATTATTAACTGTTGAAATTAACTGCTATTATTTCACCCAAAACTTCATATATTTTCCTGACATTAGCCTCATTAACTCAATAGATTTCACTTCTGTTATTAATTGCCAAAACTTCACAGATTCCTGACAATAGCCCAATTAACTTATTGGATTCCACTACTGCTACTAATCCACCAAAACTTTTATAGATTTCTGACAATAGCTCAATTAATTTATTAGATTTCACTACCGCTATTACCTCACCAAAAACTTTCATCGTTTTTTTCTGCAATGGCTGCCACCAAAATTAATGGGTCCACACCCACGATGTAAATCAAGGAAAAAGCAAGACCCCAATTGTGTTGCAAGTAATAAAAAAGGTCACTTCTTTTATTTTCAACTTTTTCCTTTATTCCTTTTATATTATTTTCTTTTATTTTTAATTTAGCTAAAATTTTTAATTTTTAATTGCTACAAAGTTGAACACCGAATGAATATCTATCAGTTGCAAAAATACAACCATGACAGCATTCTTTTATTTCTTGTTTTATTTAATGTTTAATCACAAAGACAATTCAACATTTTCTTTTTAAAAGCAAAAATGGAATGGCTCTTTTTTTAAATTGCAAAATGTGATTTTTCTTTTGACATCTTATGATGTCAAAACAAAATCGGGTAATCTTCAAAATTCAGCAATGATTAACAACGACATCTGTTCATTAGTATTGGAAATAAAAATTTAGTACGTTCGTTGGCTTTTTATAATATATTCAAAATCAATTAGCAGTTAAGTTGGGAAAATTTTAAAAGTACTATTAATGTAAAAATGAACGGAAATTAATGAAATACATTTCTATTGAATTGAAAACAAAGAGGAATTTGGTTTTATTATTATTTTGCGATTATTGCGATCGTTACACCATGAATTCAAGGTAGAAACCAAGATTTTTACTCTTGAAATCACAAAAACGTCGCCATCCCCTCCATGACAGAAAACCACCAAAGCACTATTAAACTTAAACTAATAATAGAAATTCTAATAACTAATAAAAAAAATTATAATAACTAAGTAATATTAAATATAACACCTATTTAAATTCTAAAAACCGAGAATTAAATTTATAACTATAATAACTAATGATTAAGAATATATGTTTAATTTATGACAACTAATAATTCTAACACTAAATTTAATTTTATAAAAAAAAATATATTGAAAAACTTAGGCTTGGTATATAGGAAACAGACGCTAGAGATTTCGATGGTAAAACCCGCAAAATCATGACTCGTAATCACCAACAATAGTAAAACCAACTCTCAACAAAAAAAAATGGAGCCAGTACGACGGAAATGTAAAAAAGGATGAAAGCACAAAAACGAAAAAAAACAACGAACGCCCAATTCGAAAACATACAAGATTTTCTTGTAAAAACAAACTTTATAAAGGAACAAAAAGGACCACCGTCGTAGCCAATCTTTGCTGAATCTTTCACAAAAATTCCTAAAACATTATATATGTAAAAGTATAATTTATTTATTTAATTTCAGATATACTGAAATAATTATATATACCTAAAATTAGTTATTGACGATAGCACCCCTAAGAATATTTATTTATTTTTAAAAAAATTGAAAAAATGAAAATTATTCAGAAAGGATGTTTATTTATTGGATGCACCGTCCTAACTTTGAAATATTGATTTTTTTTTTTTTTTTAAAAAAAATAAAAATATTTATTTATATCTTGACGTAAAGCTTAATTAAGAAAATTTATTTTATTTAGCTACCTAAAATTAACTTAAATTACGAAAAAATTATTTATTTACCTAAAATTATTTTAATTAACGAAAATTTAATTTATTTAATAAAAAATTTTATTTATTTAATTTTTGAAAAATTTGTTTGATTTATTTTATTTTTATTTAATATCATAAGAGATTCCCAAAATCAAGACTCGTCTGGAGACAATCCAAAAAGTAAGTATGGCTACAATATCCATATTGTTTAAATCTAAAATATCGCGCTCGCGAGCCCACTCCAACCATGCATGTGAGAACCTACTGGAAAAGCCCCTAACGACCAGATTCTACAGAACAGATTCTCCCCAACCTAATAAAACAATCACAACTGTCACGATTAGACACTAGGTCCATTTCTACTGACCCAGTTGTGCTTGTTTAACCTACAAATAAATTACAACTAAACCTAATGCGAAAGTTGAAGAACGCTCCCGAGCACCAGACTTCAAATCTTAAACTCTATGAAAAATTGTTCTATTGTGAATCTAAATGGAAAAATGGAAAGTTTTTGAATTTGTATGAGGTGAAGCCTCTGATCCTGAAAGCAAAGTACAATTGGTTCTTCTCTTCATTACACCGAAGAAGTCTCTGAGCAAAGAATGGTACTACTGGTTTGCACCTAAGTACAAACACAGCAACACCACTCCTCGTCCCTGAGGACTTCCTCGCCGAATGAAGAGAAGAAACCAATGTTCTTCGATCGCATAACCCCGATGGCCATAGGCGATCTAAGAACGACATCAATGTTAAAGAGTGAAGCTCTATGGATGGCTTTTTAGGCCTACCGCTGGGGAAAGGTGAATCAACAAACCTAAATAATATATAACTTATCCATAATCTAAATAATTTCTTATTTAAAAATGCTAAATCGAAACATGAAATACATAATATGTGTTAATAAAGTTTTGCATGAAATTAATTAAATTTAATCTTCAGACTAAATAATAAATTGGTAATTTAAAAAAAAATTACGATTATTTTAAATTCAAAACTAAGCTTACTAATTTTTAAGTTATTAACTCTAATATATTTGTTTAGGTTAAATCTTTCGCTTTATTTATTGTATCCAAAACAAAAATAAATGTTAGCTAAAAAATAATTATTTCTATACTTATACCACTTTTTAAAATTAATCGCAATGAAAAAATAATTCTAAAAAAATGGTGGTAGCTAAAATGGACTCATACGAGATCTGTATACATACATTAGCGGATCAATATGATGACAAATGTAGAGATATTGATTTGGATCCGGCTCACTCTATAAAGTTGATGGGAATTAATTATTTTCAATTGTACTTCCATAAACATAGACCAATAATACTTTGAAAGTAGTGACGAAAGATTTAAACTTATACAAAACTGTTGAAAAGCTGTTTGGTCAATGTTAACCTTTATTACGTTAATAACATCCTAAAACTCATAGAAACATGACTTAACCACAATCAGAAAAACATACGATTAATTTCATATATAAATTAATTGCATCATCCAAAAATATGTACAATATATAAACAATTATATGTACAATATGTACATGGTAGCATAAAAAAATTCAAAAAAAAACTGCTTCCCCAAAACGGTTTTCTTTTTTCCAAATAAAAAAACAATTAGTATTACTAAAAGCAGATGACAGCACAAAAACCAATCTCCAAAAAATTGCTGTCCCAAAACGGTTTTTTTCAAAATTAAAAAAAATTAGTCTTAACTAATTATACAATGAGGAACAGGGGCCTCCTGTGGACCAGACCACTCCTCTTCCTGTCGCGTGGTCGGTGAGATGAGGACCTCCTCAACCAGCTCCTCCGTTTGAGTACTCTTGGTCGAGGAAGCTCCCAGCTCCACGACCAAGCGACTCTCCTTCTCCCTTCTTCTCCTCTCCTTCCTCTTCAGGTGAGAGCTCCTATTTCTGTTAATCCTCCTTCTTTCTCGCCAACCCACATTCACTTCCTCATCCACCACATTCATCTCATTCGCTATATCACTCACTTCCTCATTCACTATATCACAAATCAAATCATCCAGAAACTCATCATATTTTTCTTCGTAAATATCATCCATCAATTCCAAAAATATTTTATGTTTTACCTCATTCAGAATCACATTTATCATTCCATCCACTACATTCCTCGCCTCAGCCATTCTCTCTTTTCTCTCCTCATTCGCTCTCCCATCCACCTCATTCATCTCCTCATTCCCACCTGGCCGACACCTCCTTATCAACCCCTGACCCCTCATAATTGTATACATTCTTATCAAAATTCAAAATATATAATTTCCTAATCAAAACCAAAACGAAACCAATAACTGGTTTATTTCAAGATAAACAAAAAGCTGATTGACAACCACGGCCCAAACCGGTTGCCACCACCCTATTACCAAAAAAAAAACCACAACTGGTTTATCCTAAAACTTACAAAGAGAAACGCGGAATTCTTTAAATTTTGAAAATATAAATTTAGAGTACTTATGATAAATATACACATGAACACCTTAGAAACTAAACCTTTATTTTTTCCTCTAGCTTTTTAACAAAATTTAGCTAAATAAACCGACGCGAAAAATAAACTATATATAGATATTAATTAATCTGAATTGAAATAATCAATATATAAATATATAAATATAATAATATAAAATGTTCCACAAAAAAAAGTTTTTTCAAAAAAAAACCGGCTTGCCAACGCCCAACCTGGAAAATATTTTCCCACCAAATTATTTATATATATATATCTAAAAAAAATACAAGAAATATAACTGTAATTAACCTAACGGGTCCCTTTTGTTCGGCGCTAGTTCTTATACAGGCCCTGATACGGAGCCAGTTATTATGTTGGACCTTTGTTAACTATTGCGAATAAATATATATTCCTAAAAAAAATTTGCGGGATGGACGGAATTATCCCCACACGAATCTAAAAAATTTTGGGAATCTCTTAAGTTTTTATACAATTATTCTATCATCAAAAAAAGAAACTAAGTTGAACCACATAAAAAACTAAATTTCAATACTAATATAAAATAAAGAAAAATACCTTAAATTATTAACTGTTGAAATTAACTGCTATTATTTCACCCAAAACTTCATATATTTTCCTGACATTAGCCTCATTAACTCAATAGATTTCACTTCTGTTATTAATTGCCAAAACTTCACAGATTCCTGACAATAGCCCAATTAACTTATTGGATTCCACTACTGCTACCAATCCACCAAAACTTTTATAGATTTCTGACAATAGCTCAATTAATTTATTAGATTTCACTACCGCTATTACCTCACCAAAAACTTTCATCGTTTTTTTCTGCAATGGCTGCCACCAAAATTAATGGGTCCACACCCACGATGTAAATCAAGGAAAAAGCAAGACCCCAATTGTGTTGCAAGTAATAAAAAAGGTCACTTCTTTTATTTTCAACTTTTTCCTTTATTCCTTTTATATTATTTTCTTTTATTTTTAATTTAGCTAAAATTTTTAATTTTTAATTGCTACAAAGTTGAACACCGAATGAATATCTATCAGTTGCAAAAATACAACCATGAAAGCATTCTTTTATTTCTTGTTTTATTTAATGTTTAATCACAAAGACAATTCAACATTTTCTTTTTAAAAGCAAAAATGGAATGCCTCTTTTTTTAAATTGCAAAATGTGATTTTTCTTTTGACATCTTATGATGTCAAAACAAAATCGGGTAATCTTCAAAATTCAGCAATGATTAACAACGACATCTGTTCATTAGTATTGGAAATAAAAATTTAGTACGTTCGTTGGCTTTTTATAATATATTCAAAATCAATTAGCAGTTAAGTTGGGAAAATTTTAAAAGTACTATTAATGTAAAAATGAACGGAAATTAATGAAATACATTTCTATTGAATTGAAAACAAAGAGGAATTTGGTTTTATTATTATTTTGCGATTATTGCGATCGTTACATGTTTTAGGAAGTCCATATGTATCTTTTGTGGCAAGATAACTAATTGTTTGCAATGCTTTTTCTTTGGCAAGTTGATTTGGTGCGCCCGACACAATGTCAATGGCTTCTACCACAGCACCTTCAGTCTGCATAGAAGATAAAACTCTGTTATTAAAGTCATCTACCGCCTTATTACTAGCGAATAGATGTATTGCACCGTCAGCTTCTCTTGGTAGATCTTTTGTTTTAAAACACCGGTTTGTTATAAGTAAAACATCAGCAGTTGTCATCGTTCCAGAGGCCATGTTGTTCAATGCACAAGCGAAGCTGTAATCGTCCCGTTGACGCATAATGGTATGCATTTTGAACAACTGAAACGGTTCCCAAAGTGGAGCACCTGCTAAAAGTGCCATTGGATTATTATTAGTGTTTGGTTGAAACACCCAATTGTCGCCTACAGGAGGAAGCTGCCGAAAATCTCCAACTACGATAATTGAGATGCCTGCAAATGGTGTATTTGTATGAAATATCTGCTGAAGTCTCCTGTTGATCTGATTGAATGTTCTACTCCCTAGCATAGATATTTCATCTAAAATTATCAATTTTACTGTTGATAGCTTGCAGGTAAGTTTATTAGCAGTGCTGGCAGATAACTCGGGCATAGTGTGACCGCACTGAGAAACTGGTAAACCAAAAGCACTATGAACCGTTTGTCCGCCTATAATAAAAGCAGCTTTACCAGTATAAGCACATAACAAAATTCTCAAATCATCTGGATTTGAGCCAGGTGTTTTATTGAAATGGCTTGTCATTAGATATTGGTATAAAACTTTTATAAGCAAGCTTTTACCAACGCCCGCTCCACCGTTTACAAACAGATTAAGTGGTAAAGTAGAAGATGTTTGACTAGAAAAGTAATTACCAACATGCAAAACAAAATCTCCTTGGTCATTATTAAGAATTTGGATTAAACTCAAAAGATCATCCCTACTAAATATTGATGGTTGAGCAATATGTCCTATGACAGACCCGCAAATTCTTTGATCTCTGTTTGTATCACCAATATTTAAAACATCTCCAGTTTCATCTTCTTGAATTTCAAACTCAAAGCCTTCTAGTGGGCGGTTTTGACTATTACATATATCTATATCACACTCATCATTATTATATGCCGCAGCTTTTCTAATGGTTTCTAACAGTTCTGCAAATTTTTCAGCTCCACCTAGCTTATTGAATTGAAAACTTTCTGTTCGTATTGCATCAATAAAAAAATCAAATTTTTCTTTTAAATTAATAGTGTCTTTTAAAAGTTCTTCGTGTTCGTCACGCCAAGGAATATAGAGCATTAATTGCTCTCTATAAAAGTTTTCTAAATCTTGATCTTTATCAAAGCGACAAAAACGAATTATTCGTGGTTTCTTCCGCTGTCGAACATAGCCGTCACTGTTTAATAGTTTTATCCAGTTGCCTGTACTACTATCTTCATCAGTTTCGCTAGAACTTTCCTCAACCTCTGGTACCAAACTATTGGCCGTAGTCCTGTTACTTTTTATTTGTTTTTTATACATATAAAAGGCAGCAAAATAGGCTAAAGATATGGAATTAAATCTGGAATCATTTGGACGGTTGATATAATGATCTATCAGATTCCGTTGAAATATTTCAGTAGAAAGAGGATTCAACTTTTGTAACTCTTGAGGTCTTTTCAAAATATGTACTCTTTTTTCGGGGTGAGAAGTATTTATGAAAATTGAGCTCTCACTACTTCTGGACATGGGCAGACCAGCTAAACAGTAAATGGCTTCTTGCGCTAAAATTTCTGAAGAGTTCAGAAAAACGTTTGAAACTAAGCGTAAGGCTTCTTTAATGCTTTTGTTTCCTTTTTTGGCTTCTTCAACAGCATTTCTTAGTAGATTTGACATGCCGCGATCTGCCTTATTAATGTAATCTACAATATATACGGAACAAGCGAAAGGATCTAAAATAAACTGTATGTCCATATTTGATTGTTGAAGCTCCAATATTTTCTTCGAAAACGGGTTGAGATATATATCTTTTGGCAGTCGTTTATGAACGATTTTTGGCCGTTTCAATGTGCCTCTTACAGCAAGTATAAAATCATCTAATGATAGACCTGTAAATGTTAAATAATCATCAAAGTTTTGGTTTTCGGGAGGAATTTCAAGTAACTGTTCTCTAAGTTTAAAACCAATCTCTTTCCATTTTTTTGTGGCACTGTCGTCTTTATCTAATTCCAATAACAAACGCGTTTTGTCCATTGGGAAGAAAGGAATACCAAATCTACATGGCCGGTTCAACTTTGGTCGACAAGTATGTGTGTGCTTATGCTGCTGCAATTCAACAAGTGAAGCAGGCATGTTTTCGCTACTACAAGAAATGACTTCATCAACAAACGAAATAACTGCAGACATAGATGAAGCTTCACCTGGTTTGAAAATCGGTGCCTTCTGCAGCCAAATCATCATATGTGCATGCGGTGATCCTCTATGTTGAAATTCTATCCTGTAGTAAAAATGTTCAATCTTGCGTTCACCAAAAGGTCCAACCAAATTGTCCCAAGTCCTTCTAAGTTCTTTCAAACGGCATTCAAAAAAAGTTGCACAAACATAAGGGTCGGATTGAATTAAACGGGCTTTTGTTTCATATGAGAGCTGACCTGCGTTATAGAGTGTTATTTCTTCTTTATCGACAGATTGTTTTAATTGTCGTATCAATTCAGGCCACCTCGATTCCGCTGCTGAAATGGTTACAAAGAAAGAGGGAACACCAAACTGTCTCACCATACCCAAAACCTTTTTCTTCTCTGATTCCCAGTGAGCAGGAGAATTACGTATTCCCCTTAGAATTCTATACCCATCATCATGTTGGATCAGATTTTGAACAAAATCACCATCCAGCAAGTTGCCGGCAAGTACTGAAACACCTTTTGTAGTCTTTTTCCTAAGACATGTACTAATATTTCCCCTTATGTAATGCATCTGCTGTTTTTTTAGAGCTGTAAAAAGATAATCAACGCGCATCGCTCGTCGATCGAATCTCGTAATTTCGGATTTTATAATATCGGCGTGGCTTAGTTTCACACTAAATTTTCGTTTCACACCTCCGTGGATTTTAATAAATGCAAGCTCCTCTAAGAACTCATCATTAAGAATACAAATAGGTCTCTTGCCTTCACCTGGAGCCATTGTGATTACAACGTCTTGCTCGCCATCCAGAAGTGTTTCGGCATCTCCTGGGTTTACAGGTAAGTCCTCGAATTGATTATTTTCTTCTAAACACGTGCACTTGGCATCGTCATTGTCAACGTTTGCATCAACATTTTCACTACCCACCCAGACTTCATTGAAGATGATGCCTAGCTCACGAAATAGTTCTGTTTGGACTAAGTATCTAGCCGCAGCCCTCACTTTTTCGGGACAAATTACTTCTTTGCGGCCGTGTTTATAGCACATCTTTCTCTTTAGCTCAATGGTGATAACATTATGGTCATTAACATTTCGAGGCAACGCTGATACCATAGTATCAATTTCCACAGGAACATTCACTACATTACCCATCAACCCGTGCTGAAAACCAAGACCCTGCCCTTTGCGAATTATTTTTAAAAAAACATGACGAGGGGATACCAATCTCTCCTCAAGAGGAGTTAAATCCGCTAAAACTCTAGGTATTTCAGGAAACATTAAGCCGTTAAATAGAGCAAGTTTCGGAATTTTCCCTAATAAAACATACCTATAACAAGTCAAACAAAAATTTCCAATACCAGAAGAAGAAGAGCTCAAGAAATATATTTTATTTAAAAATTCGTCAGATAAATTCTCTTTATTCGATTTTCTATTTTTATTTTTAAGTTCATTCCTACATAACTGTTTTATCGACCTTTTTTGCCACAGACGCCCACAACAGTCACAAACATGCGTTTGGCCCTCATTTATTGCTGTGAAAAAACGCTCACTAGCTTTGGACCAGTCTCTTTGAGCAGTTGTCTCCGGTCTAGCTCCACGGTTTTGTCTAATACCACAGCGTGATAATATATTACGCTGTTGCTCAAAAGTTTGAGGTTCAGAAGCTAGTCTGGAAACGCGACGCACATTGCCTTCGCTTTGGTTTTCATAAGTTTGGTTTCCTTGATCTTTTCTGTAATTAGTGTGGTTTGAACGTTCTTTGAGTTTAATTTTTGGTTGTAGGTGAATCTTTGAATTGAATCTTTTTTTTGGTCTTGTTATGTTTAATTTGATTTTAGAAAGCGCGGAATCTTTAGTAGCAAACTCATTCTTAGGATAACTACTCTTGCTAGCAGAACTTAGAGTCTTTAAAACTGGACTATCTGATTCATTGTTTCGTTTGTCATGTAGGTTTATTGATTCTGAATTTATAGATTCTGATTTATTCAAAAGTTGATTATATGTCATATTAATTTTCGTCAATCGTTAAATACGATTAGTTTTTTGGCGTTGGTTTTTTTGTTTTTTCAAAATTACGAGTTCTTTGTGTTTGGCTGCCAACAAACTTCTTTCTGGGACGACCACGTTTTGAAACAGATCTTATTGATTCATAAACTGTAAGTTCAGAACCAAAGTTTTCTGTACTGATTTCGATCGGTAACTTTTTCAACGTGGTGTTCCTTATCTGTAAAGGCAGATTATTTTTAACAGAGCTACGACCAACATCTCGGTTAACAGTTGAATTGAGTGACTCAGAAGTGACAGAAGATATGGAAAGTCTATCAGCAACTTCATTACGAGGACAACTTATTTTTTTAGCAGAGCTTAGAGTTTCTAAGACCATAGGAACTGATTCATAATTTAGTGTGTCATTTTTATTTGATGCTTCTGAATCTAAAGGTTCTGATTCATTCAAAAGTTTATTATTTGTAATATTAATTTTCATCGATCTCAAAAGCCGTTTTTTTTTTTTGGTGTTGTTTTTTCGCTTTCTCAGAACTACGAGTTCGTTGTGTTTGGCTGCCAGCAAACGCATTTCTTGGACGACCACGTTTTTCAACAGAATTTATTGATTCATAAACTGTAAGTTCAGATCCAAAGCTTTCTGTACTGATTTCGATCGGTAACTTTTTCAACGTGGTGTTCCTTATCTGTAAAGGCAGATTATTTTTAACAGAGCTACGACCAACATCTCGGTTAACAGTTGAATTGAGTGACTCAGAAGTGACAGAAGATATGGAAAGTCTATCAGCAACTTCATTACGAGGACAACTTATTTTTTTAGCAGAACTTAGAGTTTCTAAGACCATAGGAACTGATTCATAATTTAGTGTGTCATTTTTATTTGATGCTTCTGAATCTAAAGGTTCTGATTTATTCAAAAGTTTATTATTTGTAATATTAATTTTCATCGATCTCAAAAGCCGTTTTTTTTTTGGTGTTGTTTTTTTCGCTTTCTCAGAACTACGAGTTCGTTGTGTTTGGCTGCCAGCAAACGCATTTCTTGGACGACCACGTTTTTTAACAGAATTTATTGATTCATAAACTGTAAGTTCAGATCCAAAGCTTTCTGTACTGAATTCAAGTGGTATTCTTTTCAACGTGGTGTTCATTGTCTGTAAAGGCAGTTTATTTTTAGAATAGGTGGTACCAACATTGCGTTTAACAGTTGAATTGAGTGACTCAGGAATGATAGAAGATAGGGAAAGTTTATCGGCAACTTTATTTCGAGGACCACATTTTTTTCTAGCAGAACTTACAGTTTCTAAGACCGTAGGAACTGATCCATTATTTAGTGTGTCATGTTTATTTGATGCTTCTGAATCTAAAGACTCTGATTTATTCAATTGCTTATTATTTTTCATTTTAATAATCGTCGATCGTAAAACCCGATTATTTTTTTGTCGTTGTTTTTTTGCTTTCTCGAAATCACGAGTTCGTTGTGCTTGGCTCCCAACAAACTCATTTCTATGCCGACCACGTTTTGTAAAAGAACTTATTGATTCATAAACTGTAGGTTCATATCCAAAGTTTTCTGTCCTGATTACAAGCGGTAACTTTTTCAACGTGGTATTCATTGTCTGTAACGGCAGTTTGTTCTGAACATAAGCACTATCAACACCGCATTTAATAGCTGAATTGATTGGCTCACACATGATAGAAGATTGTCGACCCGCAAACGGTCTCTGAGGAAATCCACTTGTGCTAGCAAAATTTAAAGTTTCTAAAACTGTACGTTTTGATGCAATGTTTAATGTGTCATGTATATTAGATAGTTCTGAATCTAGAGATTCTGATTTATTCAGTGGTTGGTTATTACCGGTTTTAATGTTCATCGATCGTAAAACCCTATTACTACTTACACAAACTTTACGTTCGGGCCCTAATTTGTCTGTATCTACTACAGACGGTAAGTTTTTCTGTGTGGTGTTCATTAAGGAATGTTTATTTTTGGACGAGGTATGACAAACATGGATTGCAATAGCTGGATTTACTGATTCAGAAATGATAGAAGGTACGATAACAGGATCATTTAGAGTAGATTCAACTGGAAAAGGAGAAAGAACTTTGTTCTGAAGCATTTCATAAAGGTGTCTACGCATTAATTTTGTACAATATTTTATTTTGGAAGGATCTTCACCAAAAGCAATTGAAGTTGCAAATGCAATCGCATGGATGCCGCAATCTTTAAAATTAGTTTGTTTTTGTACCTTAGGAAATACAATAGGTGGCATATGTGGAAAGAGTAAGGCTAAACAACGAGTTTGCGTTATAGTAAGATCACTGTAAAGACTATCATAAACTTTTAATATACCACTCTCGTGGTGAACGCATAACCAATGACCAACTTCAGTTAACAAGACGTCATTCTCATTGTTCTCTCGAAACAGCAACTGCAAATGTTCCTCTGATGATGGAACAGCACGAATTTGCTGTTGTAAATCTGGTACAAGTAGTTCATAAATATTCAGTGGACTATATTTAGTACTTTTACTGAGAATTATTTGAAATTCGTTCACACATTCATCCTCTACAAAGTTGCTGTCGTCAAGAATATAGGCAAATTTTGTTTTTTTATTTACCTTCATTTTACCAAAAACTTTCCAAAACGTTTAAAAAAATTCAAAAATTTTAATTTAACTGATTGCTAAAATATTAATATAAAACAAAATCGTCAAAAATTTAAAATAAACGCACAGTTTTTTGTACAAAACAACAGAATCCTTCGATTTTTATTTCACGAAATACAGCAATAACAACTAGGTTTTCTCTGGAGCGACGTCTTAAATTCTTAGTTTAAACAACAACACTAACCGATTACTCAGTAGTTTGTACAAAATAACTGTGTGTTTATTTCCTACCTTTAAATACAATAGAATAGAACACAATTTTCTTTTGTATATTATCCAAAACAAAACAAAACAAAATGATACACAAAACTGTGATTTATTATAATTCATTCAAAAATAATATACTTCAATTTTCTTTAAAACACCAAAAACTTAATCACGAAACTCAAAAATATCGTTTTTTTATAAAATTTTTGTGTGAATTATATTTATCACATATAAGAAAATTTTTTTTTCACTCAAATTAATCACTTGTTCATTCAATTTAAATCAATTTAATTCACTTTGAGTTTTAATTTAATGCAAATTTTGTTAGTAATTTTTTCATCCGCTTTCTTTCTATTAGTAAAATCGAAAAACAATAACTCTATTTCTTTTTCTGCATTCAAAATTAGCTACCCTTTAATTATAAATAACGGGAAAAATGAAACAAAGATATAATGATAAAAACATTATAGGTTGAATTACAATTTATGGGAAAGGGATGAATCTCATATAAATGCTTGTCATGTTTGTAAAAGTAATAGTGTGGGTGAAATTTAAACACCGTCGCGAGATAATGAGAGATGCAATCCAACAATACTTTGACACCATGTAACAATATTATGAGTACATACATACCATACAAACTTGTCATTTTGGCTGTTTGAGTATGTTTTGTTTTTTAACTATTTAAAAACCGAATGTTAAAAAAGAAAACGACGGTTTATTAATATAATGTAAAAAAAGAAAACTCTGTGATGATAAGTTCATAGAAAACCGTTAGGTGTTGTGATTTGAATGATTACTAAATACGGTGATTTTTAAATAGGAAAACTGTTAAGACTAAATATTACTTACAAAAATGTGTGAACATATCCCACACATCCCATACGTGTGCACATATAGGGGGTGGTTTTCTATAAAACTAAATTAACGAGACTATCAATCCACTGAAGTATTGTTACAAACGCATTAATGCTATGTAGTTTACTATTTTGTTAGTTGTTTTATGTTATTTTGTTTAGAATTATTCTGATTTATGCTGAATTATTCAGTTGTTTCAGTCAAATCGAATGCGGCTAAAATCTTTATAACACGAATTTTTATTGTTTTGTCTCTACATATAGAAATATAAATATAAACTAGCATGAGTTCTTTAAAAATTATATGCAGTTGGCAATGGTTGTTCCATAGAATTATAGGCTCATCGCTTTACTAAAATTTTCAGTTCTTTCTATAGCAACAATTTTTTTGTGTTAGATTACATAAGTTCGACATTTAGGTCGGTGCTTGAAAAACAACGTATAATTTTAACAATATTTAAAATTAACAAAAGATCAATGTTTGACTTAAACATAGCATATTAACAAATATTAGCCCTAAAATAATTGCAGGTTATCGAACTTACCATTCAATTAAAACTCAACATTTTCTAAAGTTATACAAGAAATTTATTAAACCAGTAATTATGAATGAATTACAAACGTGGATCTTAACACAAACTAACAAATCACATCAATCTGATTTGAACCTTGAGAATTTACTTCACCTTTTTGGCCCACTTATGGCATACAATACAATATACAATAGATAGTAAAGGACCGTGATAATTTTGAAATAAAGTTCTTTCTTTTGGATAACTAGTGATCAGTATAGAATCAGTACAAAGGATGACATGACTAAAGTACTAAGAATCAGTACAAAGGATGACATGACTAAAATATACACGCCAGTCCCACTCGATATTGCTATTCGGGTTAAAAAAGCTTTATTTCACCTTACCATTCCTACCCTTTCAAAACGATTAATAAATATTTGATACACGGGGAGACGGTCTGAATTTTGAACATTTTTGATCATAACTCAAAAACTGTGCACCGCAAAATTCTAAAAAAAATTGCAATGATTTTTAAATTAGGTGTTCTTTCAAATGACACCCCACTCGCTTGGGTCAAAAAAGGTTTTTTTTTACCCTCTCTACCCCGGTGCCCTAAACACATAGAAATATAATTATTTGAGACTTCGGTATAATTTTCATACAAAATCTACCAAATTTTCTAGCTCTGTGAATTTTTCCAAATTTTTCTGTCAATCAGTGTCGAAACGTTGGGGGGGGAACGGTTTGAATTTTGCACTTTTTTGTCCATAACTCAAAACCTGTGCACCGCAAAATTCTAAAAAAAATTGCAACGAATTTTAAATTAGGTGCTCTTTCAAATGACACCCCACTCGCTTGGGTCAAAAAAGATTTTTTTTTACCCTCTCTACCCCGGTCCCCTAAACACACAGAAATATAATTATTTGAGACTTCGGTATAATTTTCATACAAAATTTACTAAATTTCCTAGCTCTGTGAATTTTTCCAAATTTTTCTGTCAATCAGTGTCGAAACGAAGGGGGGGGGAACGGTTTTAATTTTGCACTTTTTTGACCATAACTCAAAACCTGTGCACCGCAAAATTCTAGAAAAAATTACAACAAATTCTAAATTAGAAGCCCTTTCAAATGACACCCCACTCGCTTGGGTCAAAAACTTTTTTTTTTTACCCTCTTTACCCCGGTCCCCTAAACACACAGAAATATAATTATTTGAGACTTCGGTATAATTTTCATACAAAATCTACCAAATTTCCTAGCTCTGTGAATTTTTCCAAATTTTTCTGTCAATCAGTGTCGAAACGTAGGGGGGGGGAACGGTTTGAATTTTGCACTTTTTTGTCCATAACTCAAAAACTTTGCACCGCAAAATTCTAGAAAAAATTGAAACAAATTCTAAATTAGATGTTCTTTCAAATGACACCCCACTCGCTTGGGTCAAAAAAGATTTTTTTTTACCCTCTTTACACCGGTCCCCTAACCACACAGAAATATAATTATTTGAGACCTCGCTATAATTTTCATACAAAATTTACTAAATTTCCTAGCTCTGCGAATTTTTCCAATTTTTTCTGTCAATCAGTGTCGAAACGAAGGGGGGGGGAACGGTTTTAATTTTGCACTTTTTTGTCCATAACTCAAAACCTGTGCACCGCAAAATTCTAAAAAAAACTGCAACAAATTCTAAATTAGAAGCCCTTTCAAATGACACCCCACTCGCTTGGGTCAAAAAAGATTTTTTTTTACCCTCTTTACCCCGGTCCCCTAAACACACAGATATATAATTATTTGAGACGTCGCTATAATTTTCATACAAAATTTACCAAATTTCCTAACTCTGTGAATTTTTCCAAATTTTTCTGTCAATCAGTGTCGAAACGAAGGGGGGGGGAACGGTATGTTTTTGACAATAACTCAAAAACTGTGCATTGCAAAATTCTAAAAAAAATTGCTATGTTTTATAAATTAAATGCTCTTTCAAATGACACCCCACTTGACCACATTTTAAATAGTGTTTTTACCCCTCCTCATTTCCACCCCCTTAATAAATCTAATTATGAGAATATGACACTTTTATATATTTTTTATTAAAACTGTACTAATTTTTCTACCATTCCAAATACATTTGAAAATTTTTGATCAGTTAGGTTCGGAGCTAATCGAGGTAAGAAAACACGAAAAAAACGTCATTATTCAGAATTATACAAAAAATGGTGAGGTGTAAAATTCCAAAATAAATTTTTATGGAATACTGAAATGAAGTCCTTTCATATGATACCCTACTTGAATCTATAAAAAAATCTATTTTCTCAAAGGTCTCACATCGAACCCCTGTAAGCCGAAAGAAAACCACTTTAATTTTATTTGTATTCGTCATTTCATGTGGACAGATTAGTTTTATACGCACGTCAAATTTCAAGTCCATAGCATTTATAGTTTACGAGATAATCGATATAATGTGAAAAACTCGTTTTACTCTCACCAATAGTGTTCCGTATAAAAAACGGAACCCTAAAAACAATATGGTTGTAAGTGTAGGTAATAAATGATACAGAATTCAATATACATGTAAAATAATTTATATGTGTAATAAAAGACGTCAGAAATTTATCAAACAAGTAAGGTTATTACTGTACAGTTATGAATGAGAATGTTACGTTAAAAATACAAATATTGTAAGGAAATATTACTACTATACTGGTATAAACTATAATGTTATAAATAATAGATACATACTTGAAGGATTTAAAACTGAGGTGAAAACCAACTGATTATCAATTATATGATGGTCAACAAATAATTTAAAAGTAACACATAATTAACATATTTAAAATAGAACACTTAAATTATTAAATTAAACATAAAAACATAATTAAAAGAAATTTTTTAAAAACTTTTTAAACCACATTATCGATGAGGATCGATAAGGGAAAAACGAGTGTATGTTAACTAAAGTCCAGATACAAAATTATTCAAAAACAGTTGATGAGAGATGAGAAATCAAAATCTGCTAATGGCAAACATTGTTAAATAGAATGAGGAGGATATGAGAGAAAAAAGGAACGAATGTAGTTGAGAGAACGATGTTTTCTTATAATTAATATTGTTGAATGTGTGAATGTAAAAAATTGTAGTGACACAAAACAGCTGGGATAAATAGTTAATGTTGTCCCACCTGAGTTATATCTAAGTCAAGAAGTTAAGCCGTTATGATGTAATTCAGAGTGTCTATGGTGAGATAAGAGGTAACAAAAAACAGAAGGTGGACATAGAAGGAGGGTTAATAGGCAGATGTTGATCTTGATCTGGGACGAGTGATAATATTGTTGTATTGTGTGTCGATATTGTTAGTGTCCGTCTTTTTGTTGATGGAAGTAGAACTAGAAAGTATATGGCAAGATTCAATGATACGTCTCTTATATTTATGTGATTCTTTTGCTATAATCCGGGCTTCATCGTATTTGAATATATGACCTGTATCCAAGGTATGGCGTATCAGAGCTGTTTTACCTTGTTCATTTTTATGACGTGAAGTCAAGTCATATTGATGTTGCTTAATTCTGGTACCTAGTTTTTTTGACGTTTCACCAATATAGACAGCATCGCAAACTCCACAGGGTATACTATAGGACATGAAGAGCAACATGTAGTGGTACGTTGGTAAATAGTGATACTACGTCAAATGATACAAGTGATTCATCATCAGACATTTGAATTGTAGTAGTGAAGTTTTTGAAATCTAACGAATTTTTGATATCATATTTAGTGGTATCTGAGATATTTTGTAATATGCTGGCTAAGAATTTGGACAAGGTATAACCGGGGCTATTGATAGTAGAAACAATAGGACGTAGTGGAATATGTGGTCTGTGTATTTTGGGCTGGCCATAGATACGAGATGGAGTACAAGTATCACTTTTAAGAGACAGTACCTCGCTAGTTGTTATAAAATGTTGTAGCGATAACGATTTAATTAGTCTATTAGTCATACAAAATAAATGGCCTCTTATCTCACAATTTACCAACATAGACCAAAAAACATTTCTGAATCTTCTTTCTTTTACTTTGACAGAATGTAGCCTTATTCAATATAAAAATCAGTTTTTCAAACAAATAAAAGGTTTACAAATGGGCTCCCCACTAGCACCTATTCTTTCCGATCTGGTATTAGAAACTCTTTGCGACACTGTTATTCCCACATTACCTAGCCCACCCAAATTTGTCAAAAAATATGTTGATGACTTTATGATCGCAGTCAAAACAACGGAAATTGATCATACCCTCCGAGTTTTTAATGAATATCATCCCTCTCTACAATTCACTATGGAGGTAGAAAGTAATGGCGTCATCAATTATTTGGACATATCCCTTATTCGCGAACACAATAGTATCAGAACGAAATAGTATTCCAAACCCACATCATCCCAACGTATCTTAAATTTCTTATCCTCACATCCCACCTATTTAAAACGCAACATAGCCAAGTCACTGGTTAACAGAATCCTAGATCTTACTGACAATCAATTTTTCCATGACGTTGTTAACGATATCACCAACATATTAAAAAAGAACAACTACCCAAACAATTGGATCTATAAAATATTACGCAATAGAATTAGAGATACCAATAGTCCAAATACTCTTATGCCCACACCTCAAATAATAATAACACCACAACCATCGTCTTCCCAACCCCAACATCCCATTCAAACCACCTTTGTTTCCTTCCCATATATTGCTCCGCTATCAAATAAAATCAACAAGATCATTAATGCCAAATCGTCCAACCTCAAAATCACATTCAAACCTTATAACCAACTTAAAGACACCATCTTTTCCAAAATAAAATCCTCTATTAATAAATTTGACCAGTCTGGTCTGACCTATAGTATACCCTGTGGAGTTTGCGATGCTGTCTATATTGGTGAAACGTCAAAAAAACTAGGTACCAGAATTAAGCAACATCAATATGACTTGACTTCACGTCATAAAAATGAACAAGGTAAAACAGCTCTGATACGCCATACCTTGGATACGGGTCATATATTCAAATACGATGAAGCCCGGATTATAGCAAAAGAATCACATAAATATAAGAGACGTATCATTGAATCTTGCCATATACTTTCTAGTCCTACTTCCATCAACAAAAAGACGGACACTAACAATATCGACACACAATACAACAATATTATCACTCGTCCCAGATCAAGATCAACATCTGCCTATTAACCCTCCTTCTATGTCCACCTTCTGTTTTTTGTTACCTCTTATCTCACCATAGACACTCTGAATTACATCATAACGGCTTAACTTCTTGACTTAGATATAACTCAGGTGGGACAACATTAACTATTTATCCCAGCTGTTTTGTGTCACTACAATTTTTTACATTCACACATTCAACAATATTAATTATAAGAAAACATCGTTCTCTCAACTACATTCGTTCCTTTTTTCTCTCATATCCTCCTCATTCTATTTAACAATGTTTGCCATTAGCAGATTTTGATTTCTCATCTCTCATCAACTGTTTTTGAATAATTTTGTATCTGGACTTTAGTTAACATACACTCGTTTTTCCCTTATCGATCCTCATCGATAATGTGGTTTAAAAAGTTTTTAAAAAATTTCTTTTAATTATGTTTTTATGTTTAATTTAATAATTTAAGTGTTCTATTTTAAATATGTTAATTATGTGTTACTTTTAAATTATTTGTTGACCATCATATAATTGATAATCAGTTGGTTTTCACCTCAGTTTTAAATCCTTCAAGTATGTATCTATTCTTTATAACATTAGTATAGTAGTAATATTTCCTTACAATATTTGTATTTTTAACGTAACATTCTCATTCATAACTGTACAGTAATAACCTTACTTGTTTGATAAATTTCTGACGTCTTTTATTACACATATAAATTATTTTACATGTATATTGAATTCTGTATCATTTATTACCTACACTTACAACCATATTGTTTTTTTTATATAAAAAAGCTTTTTGTTAACTTGTTTTTAAGTCATTCTACAATTTGTTTTTTGATAAATTTCTTAGTCTATAGAATTTTGTAATTTTTACATATTAATTATTCTTACAGAAACTCTAAATAACAACCATTTGAAAATGACTCACAAAAGAGTCGAAATATAATGTAAACACTAATTTAATAATGTGTTTGTAATTTCATCAATCATTGGTTTGAATCTGCAGCTATACTACGATATGATAAAAAATAATTAACAATACAAACCAGATAATAAAAATAAGCCTTTGCTTAATAATTTAAAGCTAAATTTATTTTCCAAAAAATTATCTAAAAAAATAAATGATATCATTTTTTTGACACACTTG
Organism: Diogma glabrata; assembly: GCA_963693315.1. Lineage (NCBI taxonomy): Eukaryota > Metazoa > Arthropoda > Insecta > Diptera > Cylindrotomidae > Diogma > Diogma glabrata. The sequence continues at coordinate 5,842,597 of OY856187.1, read as the reverse complement.
ACATTATTTTTTTGACTAACTTATAATACTTATAATTCTTATTATAAACTTATAATGCCATAATTCTAAAGAATAATAATAAAATTTTATGTCGTACAAACAATTAATTTTATTTTTCCTAAAAATTGGGTAAAAAAATAAATCAAAATCTTTTTTTTGACACACTTGACAACATTTCTTTGACAAACTCATAATACAAAAATCTAGATTTTGGTCTCACATACCAATCCCGACCATCAAAATTTCTCCAAATTCAATGTTCCTACTCGTAATCACTTAAAATGAACGTTTTTTAAGCAAAAAATATTCAAATTTCCTTGTTTTGACACACTTGTTGATGTTTTTGACACACTTCCGGTACAGTTATCGAACACATCGTCCTTTCGGCGCTCCCCATTGAGTAAACCTATTTTTAGAAAAAAAATTTTTCAAATTCGTTCAGCGATTTTCTAGATTTCGTAGGTTGTGACGGCCGAACGGCCGGCCTGCCTACAGACAGACATACATTTTTCTTTTCAATAACGCCAGCTTATAAATTGTTTAAATTGGAAAATATATTATCAATTGTTCAACTGTTGTCGGTTCATGAATTTTCTTTATAAATAGTTTTGTAGAAAATAGTTTGAGAGCATGTTTTGAGAATTTTTATTGAAACCAACATTAAAGTCACCTATCACAATGGTTGGAGGAAAAAATGTCGTCAAATCATTGCCAATTAGTGCACTGTTAACACAGTCGAGTGATTGGTCTACTGAACATTGGGGTGATCGGTATACCTACAGAATTTGAACTTCAGCTAGTTGAACATTCACAATGACTGCCAGAAGATCTAAAATCGAAGTGATAGTGGCTACCATTTTTCTGCACTAGTAGTAATGCAGCAGACATAACGAAAAGAACAGATCCCCAACCTCGATTTTACTTGACTGTAACAATCTTCTACTTCAAGCTTTGTAGTTCAAAAGTTCAAAAATTTTAAAGATGTTTGTAATTAGTGATCAACTTCACAGAGAACATTTGCAACGCAACCATATTAAATTATAATCTATTGAATAGCAAACCATATATAACCATATATTGAATAGCAAACCATCCATATCTGGTTCAATTTAAAATATCAGAACCATTGGGTGGTTCAGATCATAATTTGATCTCCACACAACTAAATATACAAATTCCAAAACAATTTAAAGCGAATCCTCGCAATGTTTGGGATTACAACGCTGCGGATTGGCAAGGACTTAAAAGTTTTTTTAGATGTTTTCCTTGGAAACGCTATTGCCTTACCGGCCAAGACCCAGACATAGCTGCATCAAATTTTTCTGAAACTGTAAGATGGTATGCACAGACTTATTCCTAATAAATTAATCATTCCGAAAACTGATCTATGGTTTTCTAGTAAATGCAAAAAAGCTATAAAAGTTAAAAAAAAAGGCTTTTCGAAAGTTTAATCAAAACAAAACCGATGAAAACCTTAGACAGTACCGTAAAGAGAGAAATTTATGTCGTAAGTTAATAGATGAAGAGAAACATCTATTTAATAAGAAAAAAGCATCTAAATTCGCAGAACATCCGACTGGTTCAGGCCATTTCTATAAAGCCGCAAAGACTGTCCAAAGCAACTTTTGTAAATCTTCCCTACCGCCTCTTGTTAATAGAGATATCCCTATCATTGATCCAAAAGAGAAAGTTAATTTGCTTGGGCATTATTTCTCTTTAAATTCTACTTTAAAAGAACCTAATTTCCAACCTAAACCTATTTCTAAAGTTTCTTATAAAATGAGGCGGATAATTTTTCGGAAAAACATTGTTCGAAAAATGCTTTTAAAAATCAATACTAACAAGGCAACAGGCCCTGATTTTATTCCTCCGATTATACTTAAAATATTTGCTAGGGAGCTAGCACCAATCCTCACTAAAATCTTCTATTTGTCATATAAGAAAGGAACTTTTCCTGAAATTTGAAAAATGGCTAGTGTACAGCCAGTTTCAAAAAAGGGCAGTAAGACTGATCCTACGAATTACAGACCCATTTCAATTTTATCGGTAGTTGCTAAAATTTTTGAGAAATATGTCGATTTTCGAAGCAGGTTTCTTTTCGAGCGTTCGGGATGTGCGATCCTTTAGAGGTGCATACATCGGAAGTGATCACTTCCTTGTATGTGCAACGATAAGGTTCCACTTCCCAAATCCAGGCATTCCAAAATTTAATCAACGGAAACGTTTTAACATCTCATCATTAAAGAATGCTGAAACAGAAGAGAGATATCAAATCCATATTGCCGAAACATTGGAGAAATCAGAAACCATTAATGGAGACGTCGATAAGTCATGGTATTTGCTCAAAGATGCTGTTTTAAGCGCTGCTGAGGGAATACTTGGACGACCACAGAACCACTCCCAGAAGCCATGGATGGATCAAGCATGCCTTGACGCTATTCAATACAAAAGAGAGTGCTATCTGAAGTGTCTACAAGGACGCAACACCAGGTCCACGAAGGAAAACTATAAACTGGCAAGACAAGCCGTTACAAAGCTATGTAGACGAGCGAAGAGAGAATGGTGGAAGAGACAGTGTGAGGAGATTGAAAGCTTCAATAAGGAACATCAATCGCGTAACTTCTTTCAACAGGTTAAAACCTTAAAGAAGGGCCCTCAAACTAGATCATCTGCTATTCAAAATGAAGATGGGGAGCTACAAGTAGACCTTAAAAATATTTTAGATACTTGGGCCGCTTAATTTGAGAATCTTCTCAACTTAAGTGACCAGCAACAAGTCGGACGACGAGCAAAGCTTATTCGTGCGTCAAAGGTACATGTAGACGAACCCACCAAAGAGGAATTCGATGCGGCGCTGTCAAAATTAAAATGCAATAAAGCACCTGGTATCGACGATATAACATCCGAAATGATTGTACATGGTGGCGAAACTCTATCCTTAAGATTGTTTGAACTTGTTCAAATGATCTGGCGGACTGAAACCATGCCACAGGACTGGAACACAGCTATGCTGATACCAATCCATAAAAAAGGTAATCGCCTACAATGTGCAAACTACAGAGAAATCGCTCTCCTCTGCACAGCATATAAGATCTTTTCCTACATTTTGCTATCCAAAATCAATCCTTTTGCCGAACAACTGTTTGGAGAATATTAGTGTGGCTTCCGGCGGGGCCGAGGTACCACCGATGCACTTTTCTCGATAAGGATGATTTTGGAAAAGTGTCGAGAGTTCAACATACCTGTGCACCAACTTTTCATTGATTTCAGGCAGGCCTACGACTCTCTCGAACGAGAGACTCTATGGTCTGCTCTGGTGTCGATGGGAATTCCTGGTAAACTGGTATCACTATGCAAAATGACAGTACAGAACTCTCAATGCTGTGTACGAGTAGAGAACGAAATATCAAAGTTTTTTAAAGTCGACTCCGGTTTAAGACAAGGTGATGCTATCTCTCCTATACTTGTTAATCTAGCCTTGGAATATGTGTGCCGTCAAAAGAAACTACCGACTAATAACAATATCTTGTCAATAAACTCAGTACAGATGATTGCTTACGCTGATGATGTTGTCATCCTCGGCCGAAGTGAAGCTGTTATGAGTGAGACTTTCAAGTCGCTTGAGAGTGGTGCTAGGAAAATTGGTCTGCAAATTAACTACAATAAAACCAAACATATGAATGTTTCAAGAGAGGCTGAGAAGAAAGATTTGATGTGCGGCGATGAACGAATTGAGGGAGTTGAATCTTTTAAATATTTGGGATCAATGCTTGACTCAAACAACAGCATACTTACAGATATTAAAGCTCGAATCGCTGCAGGTAATCGAACTTTCTACTCAATTAAACCTCTCCTTGGATCACCGTATGTATCAACTAACACCAAGCTCAAGTTATACAAGACATTGATTAGACCGGTTGTGATGTATGGGTCACAAACGTGGACCCTTACACAAAATGACGAATCGCATTTATCTGTATTTGAGCGTAAGATCCTACGCTACATATTTGGTCCACTTAAGACAGACGATGGGGAGTATAGAACCCGGTATAACTTTGAGATCAGAGACCTTCTTGAGGGTCCTGATATAATAGGTTGTATCCGTTCTAATAGGATTGCTTGGTTTGGGCATGTTCTACGAGCCGATTCACAGTCTGGAATGATTAGAAAAATGTACGTTAGTACCCCAGGGAGAAGTAGACCGCGAGGTAGACCACGACTACAATGGGAGACTGACGTAATAAACGACCTTAAAAAAATCGGCTGCCATGGTAATTTTGTCGCTGTTGCGAATGACCGTGGTGAATATTCAAAGCTGATTAACCTGGCAACGCTCCTACATGGAGCATGAACGCCTTTAAAAAAAAAATGTCGATTTTAATTTAATGAGCTTCTTAGAGTCTTCCAAATAAAATTAATGAGAGACAATATGGATTTCGAAAAGGAAGAGCGACGGGAGATTTGCTGTCTTTTGTCACTCATATCTGGAACAAGTCGCTTGAAAACTTTGGAGAAACATTCGGTGTTGCTCTTGATATTTCCAAGGCATTTGACAAAGTTTGGCATAACAACCTTATATGCAAATTGAGATCCTATGGTTTAGACGAGCAGCTTATATCTTGGACACAGAGCTTTATATCTGATCGAAAATTTCGGGTCAATGTTGACGGTGTATCATCGAATACTTTTTCAACTAATGCAGGAGTTCCTCAGGGTTCCGCTTTGTCACCAACTCTTTTTCTTATCTATATTAATGATTTGTTGGACTCAACGGTTCATCCTATACATAGTTTTGCTGATGATAGCACGCTTCATGCGTCTCATGAAGCACCTAAATTATATGCACCCTTAGCGCTTAGTGAGTGTAGGTCAAAATTGATAGATTCCCTTAACACTGATCTTAAAACAATTATGGATTAGGGTATTGCTAACAGTGTTGAATTCAATACAAGCAAAACACAGGTTTGTCATTTTTCTAGGATAACGACACCCAATCCTTTTCCATTAACGTTTGGCCCCAAAAATCTTTTAGAGAATGAGTCTGTCAGACTTCTAGGAGTTGAGATTGAAAATAATATGAAGTGGAATTCTCATATTTTTAATCTGGCTAGGAATGCTGTTCAAAAGTTAGGATTTTTGGGGCGATGTCGTAAGTTTTTCGATAGCGAACAACTTCTTTTAGTTTATAAATCTTTTATACGTCCCTGCATGGAATACGGTTCTCACATATGGGGTGGAGCGTACTTGAGTTGTCTCAACTGCCTTGATTCTGTACAGCGTAGAGCTATTAAACTCATTGGTAACCCAAGTCTTACTAACGGTCTTGATTCCTTGCAGCACAGAAGAAATGTTGCTGATTTGACTATATTTTATAAATATATTATGGATGAACGAGCTTCTGAAGAGATCAAATCGATTTTACCTAAATCAGCAAACCTTTCGCGTCACACCAGAGCAAACGTAGCAGCGCATCCCTTTACAGTTCAAATAATTAGGTGTAGAACTGTAGCCTTCCAACGTGACTTTTTCAACAGAGTCTCTCATCTTTGCAATGCCTTACCTTCCTGGGTTCTCCCTGATGAATTTAATCCTCAATGCTTTAAAGTTAACGTTCATAAATTTCTCAGAGAATCTTAATTTGCATTCCATTCTTATCCCTAGTTGGCATGGTATCTTCGGATATTCAGAGACGTTAATTTATAATTTATTATAATTAACACTAAATATGCCTAACTTTGAATAAAAAAAAAAAACAGGTATGTTATAACATAATTTTTCAACTTAACGCCTTTCGCCTGAAGTTGAGTTCATCTGACTTGTTAAACTTTTTTGATCTAATCTGATCTTGTTTTTTCATTTCTATAATTCGTTTCACTCTATATTTTACTATAACTAGGCGGGTATCCTTCCCGCCCCCGCCCCCCCCCCCCATATATTCTTTTCAAATATTTCAGTCAAATCGAACACGGCTATTACGAAATATTTCTCTATCTTTGGTTTGTAAAGAAAAAACAAATCAATTTTATGAATTGTTTCTTTAATTTCTAATCAATAGAAAATATTTAAAAACAAAAAAAATTATGACTAAAATAAAAAAAAGGAAACTTAAAATAATTTTTTTTAAATCTTTCCCTATGCATGAATTTCATTTTTAATTTTCCGAAAAAAAGAAAGTAAAAAATGAATTTTAACACAGCTGAAATTTTAAAACAAATAGTTTTTTATGCCTGAAATAAATTAAATCCAAAATAATACGTCTATCCACTCCTCAAGCAAAGCATAAACGAATTTACTAAATTAAAAATATTAAAATTTAAATTTCTTATTTCGTTTGTTGTTTCGTTTATTGCATTTTCCCCTTTCCGTATGGCTACGCTTTTTCATTTGTTCTGTATTATACATATTGATACACATTTCCTAAAACGTAGCAAAATTTATCCTTTTCTACGATTATTTTACGTGAATAGTCCTTCACAAAAACACAATTTTAGCATTTTAATCAAATGAATCAAAAACGATGTCTTCGAAAACTACAAAGAAATTGTTTTGCACTAGAAAAAAATATTGCGACGCTGATGCATAGGCTGACTTCACCACAGCTCTGGAAACATAGTGTTCTGGATATATAATGAGCTAATATCCATAAAATACTTTAATTAAAAGCTAACCAATATTATGGACTTCGTAGTTCTAATAATAAAAATATTAAAGCAGGCAGTAGTATCCCAACAAACATAAATTCTGTTGTACGAGAAAAAGTAAACAAAAATTTTATCGGAAGTGACAAAGCGGAAGTTAGGATGCAGAATTGTTGTAAACCGTGCTAAATGTGTATGTACCAAATTTCATCCAACTCGATTATCAGGTACAGAAGTTATTGAGCTTCCAAAATAACAGGTGCTTGGAGGACCCCCTACCACTTTGTTCACTATCGCTAAAAAAACTAATCAGTTCCTTTGCATACATATTTGCATCTTTTTGCAAAGTGTAATCAAAATTACTTAACGAACGAATGTTGTATGCTTCCAACAAACATTGAAACAATAAACAGGTGTTCGGGAGGACCCCACCACTTATCCCAATATTGTCCAAAAACTAGTCAATTCTTTGTCAATAAAGTCTCTTTATCTTTTTTCAAAGTGCCATTAAAATTGATTAATGAATGAAATCTGTATGCTCCCAACAAACTTTAAAAACAAAGTGTGAAAAGTCAGCAGTTGTATGGTGGATCCCCCGCCACTTTGATCAATGTGTCCCAAAAGATGATAATTATCTTCTTACACTAATTGAAACCTTTCCATAAGTTTTATCATAATCGCTTCATTATTGTAGGCTGTAGTGTGCATAAAGACACTGAAAAAACTGCCAACAATTAAAAAAAAATTTTTTTTTCCGGAAGTAAAAAACCGGAAGTTGGAATGCAGAATTTTTGTAAATCATACTAAATGCTTATGTACAAAGTTTCATCCAATTCGATCATCAGGTACAGATGTTATTGAGCTTTAAAAAAAACAGGTGTATGGGACAACCCCCACCACTTTGTTCACTATCGCTCAAAAACTAATCAGTTCTTTGTCATACATGTTTGCATTTTTTTCCAAAGTGTCATCAAAATTGGTTAACGAACGAATGCTGTGTGCTCCCAACAAACATTGAAAAAATGCTGACACAGTAAACAGGTGTTCGGGAGACCCCGTACCACTTATCCCAATATTGTCCAAAAACTAATCAGTTTCTTGTCATTTAAGTTTCCATCTTTTTCCAAAGTTTCATTAGAATTGATTAATGAATGAAGTCTGTATGCTCCCAACAAACTTTTAAAACAAAGTGTAAAAAGTCAGCAGTTGTATGGTAGACCCCCCGCCACTTTGATCAATGTGTCCCAAAGATGATAATTATCTTTTCACACTAATTGGAACCCTATTCCATAAGTTTCATCATAATCACTTCATTATTGTAGGCTGTAGTGTGCATAAAGACACTGAAAAAACTTAAAAAAAGTACAAAAAAATGTTTTTTACCGGAAGTGAAAAACCGGAAGTTGGGATGCAGAACTATTGTAAACCGTACTACATACTCATGTACCAAGTTTCATCCAATTCGCATATCAGGTACAGAAGTTATAGAGCTTTCAAAAAAACAGGTGCTCCAGGGACCCCCCACCACTTTGTTCACTATCGCTCAAAAACTAATCAGTTCTTTGCCATACATGTTTGCATCTTTTTCCAAAGTGTCATCAAAATTCGTTCACGAACGAATGCTGTGTGCTCCCAACAAACATTGAAAAAAGTGTGACACCTTAAACAGGTGTTCGGGAGGACCCCCACTTCTTATTCCAATATTATCCAAAAACTAATCAGTTCTTTGTTACTTAAGTCTCCATCTCTTTCCAAAGTGTCATTCAAATAAATTAATGAATGAAGTCTGTATGCTCCCAACAAACTTAAAAAACAAAGTGTGAAAAGTCAGCATTTGTATGTTAGACCCTCCACCACTTTGATCAATGTGTCCCAAAACAAGATAATTATCTTTCCGCACTAATTGGAACCCTTTTCCATAAGTTTTATCATAATCGCTTCATTATTGTAGGCTGTAGTGTGCATAAAGACACTGAAAAAACTTCAAAAAAGTACAAAAAAAATTTTTTTACCGAAAGCGAAAACCGGAAGTTGGGATGCAGAACTATTTTAAACCGTACTACATACTCATGTACCAAGTTTCATCCAATTCGCTTATCAGTTACAGAAGTTATAGAGCTTTCAAAAAAACAGGTGCTCCAGGGACCCCCCACCACTTTGTTCACTATCGCTCAAAAACTAATCAGTTCTTTGTCATACATGTTTGCGTCTTTTTCCAAAGTGTCATCAAAATTCATTCACGAATGAATGTTTTATGCTCCCAACAAACATAAAAACTTTGTGGAAAAAACCACCTGTTGTATGGTGGACCCCCCAACCCTTTATCCAATGTGCTCCAAAAGCTGATAAAATCTTTCTCATGTTATTTAAAAGCTTTTCGCAACGTTTCATGAAAATCGATCGGCAATTGTAGGCTACAGTAGGGATAAGCACCAGAAAAAAAACTTTTTAACCGGAAGTGACAAACCGGAAGTTGGTATGCAGAAATATTGGAAACAGTACTAAAACCTCATATACTAAGTTTCAACAAGATCATAGCCCGGGATCAGAAGTTATTCAAGATTTAAACTTAGAGGTGTTCGGGAGACCCCCCGCCATTTTGTCCAAATTTAAAATGAATCCAGATCTTCCATTTTCAAGTGAACTTGTATGCCAAAGTTTCATCAAGATCCTATGCAGAAAACTCACCCTTAAACAATTTGACTTTAGTATTTATTCATAAAAATGTACGTATAATAGGTATAAGTATAGGTAACGTGAGTATATAAACACGCAGAACTATATCAAATTATAACAATAATAAAAAACTAAATAAATAAGTTTGCTGATTTTTATATTTTTCATTTACTTTCTGAACAAGTACTACCAACCTACAGAACACGCTTGATATACAAATCGAATTCTTTGGTTCATTTTATTTGAAAACTCTCAACACGCGGTGGCGAATTCCGATTGGGCAAATAAAATACTACTACAATTTCACAAATCCAATTTATTTTACTAATTCGATATTAAAAAGATGTAAAACATATAAAGGGCCACATAACCAATTTGATGGGATTTTTGTATTAAAAAACTTGATAAAAAACTTTAGATTAGGTTCCAGCTTAGTAACACGTACCTTGAGTCGGTCTTCTTAATGAACGTCAGCTATCAGGGTCCTTAAGTTGATTTTAATTTGGGCTAAAATGAAAAAGTTTATTCGTAAGTAAAAGTAAGTAGTTCCAAAGCAAGAGAGAAATCGACCAGCATGTTTGCATAAACATGGGCATTCTACTGCACTTTTCCATATTTCAATCGGAACTTTCTTTGCATCAAAAAGAGATTTTATAATATTATCTTCACATAACTCAAATAACTAGATCTGTAGTTCACTCGGTGCTTTTGAGTTTTGACTTTTGAGAAATCAACTAGATGTGGTTCAAATGGTAATTTTATTGTAAGAGTATGTTCTTCAAAACCAGAAAAACGTTGCGTATATTTTTCAATTAATGAGTCCAAAACAGTAATGTAATCTTGAAATATGAAACTACCAGGTTCCTGTTCATTTATTTTTTTTGCTTATTGCGGAAAACATTCCTAAATTTCCGATCCAGATAAAATAGTTTTAAAGAAAAATAATTTTTTTCGAAATGCATGGATTTTTTGCCACATATCATAAATATATCGTAAATTTACTTTTCCTACTCCTATCACAGTAAATTATAAATTACATCACACTATCCATGACATGTAAATTGATTATTTCAAATAGCGTGCGGTAAGCAAAAAAAAGCGTGCGGTAATGGATTTTCATATATATATTACCGCACGCTTTTAACAAAAAGAAAAATTTTTATTTAAAGAAAAATTTGATTTTTAAAAATTAAATATTTCAATTCATTTTGACACAGAATAATTCAAAGCCTACCACAACTTGTAAACTATTTGCCTTTAATTTATAATTAGTAGTTCATTTTTTCAAGTAATTCTATGCGTTTGGGCATTAAAACAAAGTCGTAGGAAAAGTATATAACAAATCTCGAGTTGTAAAGCATTTTCCATGCACGTTCCATGCTCGTTCCCATGCTCGACGCTACGCGTCTCGTGCGCAAAATTTTCCCTCGCATGTAAAATGCTATTTACAACTCTAGATATGTAATATACTATTGCAAAAAAATATTGAAATCGTTTTGCTTTATCATAATATCACACAAAAATGCAGAATTTCTGCAAAATTCGGCCTCAAGTAATTCACAATGCTGTTTTTGCTCCTCATACAATTTCACGATTTGCTCTCACAATGATAAAAATTTAATTAAAACCATTCTTTTTGATAGCCAGCGCACTTAATAATGATATGGTAAATCTACACTGTATGTTTCATCATCTGATATAAGCAAGTTTTGAAATTGGCGGTGTCGTGTTGCATTTTCTTGAATAAAATTTACAAGTACAATAATATGTCTCTATATTGTATTTCTTAATTTAGTAGATTAGGCACAAAGATTTTGTTAGTGCAATATACAATGCAAGGAAATTATTGCTTGTAAATTTAAATTACTTTTTTAACAAAGAAACAACTCCTTCTTTTTTTGCCTCTCATGGCAGATTCACCATGGCGGTGCACACACTCACCAGATTATCCAGATTTAATCCTGCTTCACAAAATATTTGTTGAACATTATCATGAACGTTATTATTCCACGTGTTTTTCCAGTAAGCGTGCCCATACCGAGTAGTCCCTGATACACATTGAAAATCTTCAGATATAGCACGAATAAAATAAAATAACTGAGCCGAGTCAGTTTTATCAGTAGATTCATCTAACGAAAAACATACATCCTTTTTTGAATTATTGTGCGAAGCGGTTCTGTTACATTGTAACCTAATTCGTGTTGTCTATCAGTAAAAACCATTCTTGAAAGTGGTAGTTGTTTTATTTTTCGACATTTTCACGATCTAAGCACCCAACTGCTTCAACAATGTATTAAAAGTGTAAAATCATTTTCGCTAAATAACAAATTGTAGTTGCTATGGTATTTTCTTGTAACTTTACAAAAAATTTAAATCACAGTAACCATTAAAAAAAGAATTTGAATTTAGAATGTTATGTTGTTGATTTCTAATTTAATAATTTATAATAGATATCGTTCATTATTTATTTACCATCGTAGAAAAAATTGCAATTTCCTACGCGAGATGAAAACATTTTACGTCCACGAAAAAGTAGGCAATTTAACTATAAGACAAAATATTTTCGAAAAAAAATAAAAATATTTAAAAAAAATAATATTTTACAAAAAACATTTCAACGAAAAAAATTGGTTTGAATTTTGTATAAAATTCAAAATATGTGATAAGGCCGCAAAGAAAATCTTAAAAGGCCGCAGGTTCCCTACCGCTGGGTTAAACCTTAGTAAGGTATTTTGTATCAGGCCCTGATCAGATTGCCAAGCTAACGGATTAAATACGAAAAAACAAATCAGCACCGGATATATTCAAATAAGGTTAACCCTTAAAGGGTATTCTATAAATCAGGGCCGGAACAGGGCCTTATAAGATTGTCATAGTAGGGCATACCCGTTCCGGACTGATCAAGACCAGATCAAACCCTGACTTTATTCAGGCTTTCCCTAACTTTTTTCTGGTGGGTACTTTATTGATTTGGTACCCATTGTTATGATTTAATTTACTATTATTCTAATTTTCATCTAAGAAATAATATTTTCATGTTTTTTTAATAACCAATATAATCAATGTTATTAGTAAATTATACTTATCAAATAATATAAATTTTTGTTAGTTATGCAAGGAATACGTTTTTCAACTCAAAATAAATTGATACTTACTATTCTTTAAAATATAAACTAATCAACAGTTCATCACAAACACCTTTGCTTTGCTAGTTGGACTACATTCACACTACTTTTTCAGATACTTTTAGAAATAATGTTGTAAAATGAAAACAAAACACAATTTTTATTTGCCATTTTTGTTAAATACATTTTTTATATAAAATCTAAAACCATCATTAATTTATTTAAACTTTCAATGATTTATTTCTTTAAAACGTTTATTATTACTTTGTAAATAATAAATAATTAAAAAACATAAATATTATGAGCTTTTTATTTAATTATGTTGTTTGTTGAATGTTGATCTACTACAAAATTTATATTTAATAAAATGCCCATAATAATTAGTTTAAAGACTTCTTAATTAGTTATATTTGAGCAATTAGATTTAAGTTTAATATAAATGCAAATTAGATTTTTTGTTTTATGATGATAATTTAAATACATTTAGATTTAATTTTCTGTTTTAATAATTTTTAAATAAATTATTAGTCAACTTGAATTTGATAGCATTTTTTAATAATAGGATAACCAATTTAACGAAAACTAAATTCTATTTAGAAGTTATTTTATTTGTTATATTTTCGGTGACATTATCACTACAGACGATGATATATATCACTACAGACTGTTCTGAGATAATAATACGTTTGATTTTGTTATCCTGGTTGTTCCAATATCTGTAAAATAAATGCATAAGCTTTAAAAAATATATTATACTTAAATTTCGGTCTAAACGACTTATTATAATTAAAACAAGTGAGACTAAATAATTTTTAAAAGAATTTATGACACAAATAGTTTGCGTAAAACATTACTTTTTAAAGGAAACAGAACCTCGATTCTGGTTCTATGAGAAAAAATGAAGTGGAATGAAATTATTATTTATCTCGAATTTCGATTTTTCGCTAAATAATTCCATTCCACTAATTGGTATTCTCGTTCTCTTTTCGAGATATGCTTTTTAGTATAAGTTCTAAACTAGTACAAATGTTGGAAAATGGAATTCATCTGTCAGTTTATTGACTTGTTTTTATTTGAGTTTCTTTCAATAGCTAGTTTACAAGTTGTGCTGTAGATTTTAGTTGTAAAATTATTCTTTAGAATCTTATATATTAATACGCTAACTTTGTACTTTGTACAGCCTGAAGCTTTTTTATTCGAATTTTTGCTCATTCCAAATTTTAACTGCTAACTGATATTAGTGTTATCTAGATTTGAGAGATTTTTGGGATTTTTCGGATCATAAATAAAAAAGTTATAGACGAATTATAATGTATTTTTGAATTCAACTGCCTCCCCTCAAATCAAATCAAATGGATCAAATGGAATTGTCCAAATCTTTTCTTTGTTTAGAGTATTTTATATTTTCTTTTCAGTTTATGCATTGATCTAGGAGAGTGTAGACGTTATTTTTTTTTGTATTTTTATCTTATATATGAATACGTTGAATATTTAGTTAGATATATATTGTTTGTGAATGAAAGAGGATAAAAAATTGATTATTGATAGTTGTATTTTTTTTCAGCAACAATTTTGTAGTGTGTGTGTTTGGTATGATAGTTTCAGATCGTAAATTTGATTGTTAGAATTTTTAATATATATTGTTTGTAAATGAAAGAGGATAAAAAATTGATTATCGATTGTTGTATTTTTTTTTTAGCGACAATTTTGTAATGTGTGTGTATGGTATGATAGTTTGAGATCGTAAATTTGATTGTTAGAATTTTTAATATATATTGTTTGTAAATGAAAGAGGATAAAAAATTGATTATTGATTGTTGTATATTTTTTTCAGCGACAATTTTGTAATGTGCGTGTTTGGTATGATAGTTTGAGATCGTAAATTTGATTGCTAGAATTTTTAATATATATTGTTTGTGAATGAAAGAGGATAAAAAATTGATTATTGATTGTTGTATTTTTTTTCAGCGACAATTTTGTAGTGTGTGTGTTTGGTATGATAGTTTCAGATCGTAAATTTGATTGTTAGAATTTTTAATATATATTGTTTGTAAATAAAAGAGGATAAAAAATTGATTATTGATTGTTGTATTTTTTTTCAGCGACAATTTTGTAATGTGCGTGTTTGGTATGATAGTTTGAGATCGTAAATTTGATTGCTAGAATTTTTAATATATATTGTTTGTGAATGAAAGAGGATAAAAAATTGATTATTGATTGTTGTATTTTTTTTTCAGCGACAATTTTGTAGTGTGTGTTTGGTATGATAGTTTGAGATCGTAAATTTGATTGTTAGAATTTTTAATATATATTGTTTGTGAATGAAAGAGGATAAAAAATTGATTATTGATTGTTGTATTTTTTTTCAGCGACAATTTTGTAGTGTGTGTGTTTGGTATGATAGTTTGAGATCGTAAATTTGATTGTTAGAATTTTTAATATATATTGTTTGTGAATGAAAGAGGATAAAAAATTGATTATTGATTGTTGTATTTTTTTTCAGCGACAATTTTGTAATGTGTGTGTTTGGTATGATAGTTTGAGATCGTAAATTTGATTGTTGGAATTTTTAATACTAGGAGGGCCCAGCGTGCTTCGCTACGTCTACGTAAAAACTTTATTTATAAGCGTAGCGAAGCACGCCGGGCCCTCCTAGTATCTATAAGAAATCTTAAATAAAATACAAATTACAATGTTTAAAAGAATAAAAAAATAACATCGTATCGTTTTTGTGAAAAAAAACAATATAAAAAACAGAACCAAATTTTCACATGCATTCACATCAATGTACATAAGAAGACTAAAATAAAATGTATAAAAGAATAACAAAATAACATTGTATCGTTTTTGTGAAAAAAAAAATACAAGATTTGGGCAAATCCATTTCATATTGTATGGGGGGGGGCCGTTAAATTCAAAATACATTTTTATTCGTCTATAAATTTTTTATTTATGATCCGATTTGTGTGAAAAATCTTTAAAATCTAAGTTACACTAATATCAGTTAGCAGTGAAAATTTGAAATGAATCCATCTGCGAATAAAAAAGCCTTAGGCTCCTCAAAGTTTTTTTTAGCGTATTAATATATAAGATGTCAATTAAGTTAAATTCATTTTTTCTACTTGGCTTGTACAGTCCATGATATGTTTTGGTTATTAAGTATAAAAATGTACATAATAGTTGCTTGTAATATTGATAGATTCTGGGTTTCACCAGAATGATTTTAATGATTTTAATTTAAAAATTCTGAAATTTTTATTTGCAACGCTACAATAATGGAAAGAAACAAAAAAACACAGATATTTAAGGCAGAGGCCATCAAGGAGCAATAACTTACATAAGGCCCTTGGTACATAAAAAGCTGTTCTAAGACTACATAATAAAATCATAATTGTTATTAATAATCGGGTTTATTCTTAGAGAGAAAAAGTGCTACTTTCACGAGAGATTTAACCTCGATTTAACAAAAATTTAAGTTTCGTTGTCATTGCACAAATCGACTAACACCATAAAATATGTAAAAATACTATTATGTACAATGAGTATACCAAGTGTTTTGAAACTTAAATTTAAGCCTGTTCAAAAAGTTGTTAATTATTCGATAATTCGATAAAATAATAATATATTTAAAACAGGGTTTAATATCATACCGTTAAACGATGTGTTACTGGTTTGTATAATTTGAACCAAGAATATGATTTGCACATTTAATTAATGTTGGTAATGTTAGTATTTTTCCATTTATCTGTTGTATGTGTTATTAAATTTGATCTGTCCTCGTCGTGATATTTGATGATCAATATATTTAATATTTTTCAATTCAGATTCATTTACTCGGTAACGAAGATAAAAATCTGATCTTGGTACTATAAAATAATATTGGATTCACAAAGTGTTTATTGGATATACCAAAGGATATATTTATTGGACAACAACTGATAGGTTGGAAAATTTGTTTAATTATGTTATCAGATGTTGGAACCGAAGTTTATCTATATTTTTTAAAGTAGTTGATGTTGTTACTGAAACAAAATAAATATAAAAATATTAATTCAAAGTTGTTAGAAAATAAAACATTTTTATTAAATTAACTAATTTAATAATTATTTAATTAATAACCAACTTGGAGACCAATACCATAATACATATTTTTTACATTTATGTAAATTATATATTTAGCCATGTCTCTTAATATTTGCTTATAATATATTAGTTATAATATTTATTTATTATTTATTTATTTATCTATTTTGAGATAGTCCCAAAAGGGACTAGCAATTCAATTTATGTAATATGTGTAGTAAAATTTCTTATAATGTATTTGTTAGTTTATTAATTAGTATTATTTTGTTACTATTTTAATTATTATTTTTTATTTTGGTTTTATTATACTTGTTTATGTTATATGTTTTATTTATTATATTTTTTTTGTTTTTTTTTATGTTATTTTATTTTATTTTAAATTTTCAAAGCGTGAGTCAAGGAATAAGGACTACAAGCTTATTGTTTTAAAATAATTTACTTTTGTTAAATTAAAGATATCAATTTCGATGAATTTATTGAACTGTGTCATTGATCTATTTGTTATACTGGAAATAAATTGCTTTTGATACGACATTTAAATCTAACACTACGTTCACATTAACATGAAAACAGCTAATATGATTTTAACGAATTCAGCTTTATTATCGGCTTGATTTTGTTAATTTTTCATACAAAATCGAAATCATTTCACAGCTATAAACTTATGATTGTTCACAAGTTTAGGGTGCTGTATCTATTTTCATATTGGCCCTTTTAGACTCATACAGTAGGTCGAACATGGACATTAATTTATGATCCCATGCAACTAATATTGTTTTTCGAGCAAAAAATCGAATAAATCATGGATGGCTTAAATTTGTTATTTTCCTGTTTTAATCATTAGTTGGACAGTGAAAACAACGAAAGGCTCAAAATTTCATGCTGCCATAAAGGCAAATATCAAAGAACTAAGGAGACTCTTTTTGTTTGATCTGTATATAAATGGTATGATTTTCCGAAATCGATGCCGCGTTGCAGAACGAAAACACATTTTGTCGTGGGATATATCTGTTGTTGTGACACATATTATAATTTCTATTACATAACATGTTTAATTTATTCTAAATCTGGTTTTCGAAATCTTCCAGTTTTCATTTGAAATTGTAAGACTTCTCCAGGCATGCGGTATATTTGAACAATTTTCTTGATTCACAAGAATCAAACACTTTCAACCATTTAAATATATATTAATATTTAACATATCATGCTCAAAACAATATTTTCACTGAAACAAATAAAAAATTTGTCTTAGTAACTAAAAAGATTAAATAATACGGTTGGATTTAAGTAAACAAAATTACGTTTATTCACAAAGTCAAGCCCGAGATATGTTAGTCGGTTTTTCGTCAATACGGCACTGACTTCGAACATTTTTGTGCTAAAATAACTTTTATAAAATAATAACTACTCTAACAACTATAATAATTGTAATAATTATAATAACAAATAAATTCTATAATATAATAGCTTTGTTTAAAACCGTATTTTTTTGTCAGTAGTTAAATATAATTAAACTAGGGGTGTCCAACTAATATAATTAAACTAGGGGTATCCAATAATTTTTTTTAAAGCTATCCCTATGCATGAATTTCATTTTAGATTTTCCGAAAAAAAGAAAGTGAAAAATGAATTTAAACCTAGCTAAAATTTTAAAATAAATATTTTTTTAAGCCTGAAATAAATTAAATCCAAAATAATACGTCTATCCACTCCCCAAGCAAAGCATAAACTAAACTGAAATTTGAAGAGAAAATATAAAATACTAAATAGAAATTTAATAAATTTCGTTTATATTTCGTTTTTTATTTTTCTTCTATCCCTACCGTATACTTTTCAGTCGTTTATGGTATGGCTACGCTTTTTGTGTATTATATATATAGATTAAATAAATCAATAGTTAGCTGTATTTTGTCTCTAAAAGCCACAATTGAATTATTTTTCATTTTTTTGTGTTTTTTGTATTTTTGAAGTCGGTTCTATTTTTTTTTTAATTTTTTTTTATTTTAATCGATTAATAAGAAACAGCATATTTCCTGTCATAGAAAATTATGTTGGACCACCTCGTCATTAATAGCAATATAATACAATACAATCAAACCAAATATGCGGTTTCGAAGGAATCGACGAAAATACATAAAAATATATATCTTATTCCAATTTTCTGAACAACCGTATTTTTCACATTTTAAAAAAAATACGGACTTTCTCAAAATCGACCCAAATAGAATAAAATTAAAACCATTCAAATCGAATGAGTCGTTTTCGAGAAATCGGTGAATTTATATTAAAAAATATGGTTTTTTCAATTTTCTGAAAAACGGTATTTTTGACGCCTAAGAAAAAAATATGGGACCACCTCGACATCTATCTTAATAGAACACAATTTAAATCATCCAAATCGTTTTTGCATAAAATATACAGTTTTTCCAATTTACTAAAAAACGGTATTTTTCACGTCATTAAAAAAAATGAAATAATTTCCAAATCTTTCTTAATAAGCAATTTAAATCATTCAAATTGTATGAACAGTTTGTGAGAAATTGGTGACCAAACATACATCAACATTTATTAAAAACACAATTTTTTTCCATTTTTCTGAAAAACTGTACTTTTCACGTCATCGAAAAAAATATGGGATTATTTCGGTATCTACCTAAATAGATTACAATTTAAATCATCTAAATCGAATGAAACGTTTTCGAGAAATCATTGAACAAACATCAATAGACATATAAAAAAAAACCAGAGTGAAACACAGAACCTTTTCTTTTAAGTCCGTTAAAAATTGAAAATGTTCACTTCATTAGTTGAAACCATGTTAATTGAACGCTCCGACATAGTAGTTTTGTACGTCTTTTTCTATATTTAATATGGGTTGTCATTGTCACCTAACCATGAAGAAAAATCCACAAAGTCAAATTAAATAATTTCTAGGTATCCAGTTTTATTTTTCTGGAACCTAACATCATCACGGCGGTTTCGTATAAGTTGAAGTATAATTAATTTATCTAATATTCATGAAGTTGTTTTTTATATATGTATTTTATAACGAAATGTTTTTGAATTATTCATGTGTTGTTACACCAAAACTGTTTGACTTTAGAAGTTTTTTTTTCATTAAATAACGACTTAAATAACGAATAATTTAATTTAAAAAATTTCATGTAGCGTGAGGAGTTTACATATTTTATGCGATTATAAAGTAATTTATTTGGCATATTTTGCCATAATTCCTGTAAAATCCTCTAATTTGAACAAACTTTTTTTCATCAATCTTTTCTATTAAGTTAAAGTTTTATTAAATCTTGCTTTAACAAATTTCTAATTTTAATAAAAATTTAGATAATCATCATTTGTTATTTTACGATCATATATATAGTAGATGTAAGAACTATATGGACTGAATCAAAATATAATTAAATAACCATTCAATTAAGATGATTCCATTAGTGTTATGTCTTTCCATAAGAAATGAAAAAATTTACAAAATGTTCCCAATTAATTGTTATTATTTTTGAAGTGGGAAAATGTTAGAAAATGTGAGGAAAGTAATGAATATTTGTTTTTGTTAGTAAAACGAACGTGCTTAAATTTTTAATTTGTGTATGCTCTATTGTCGATCGAACGACAAAAGATTAAATCTGTTGCCCTATTTTTGATTGTTACCTTAGTTTGTTTTCTTTAATTAATAGTTGCAAATATATTTTTCGTTAAAAATATATTATGCCAATGAGAGATTTAAGACTTCTTTTTGATCTTTGTTATTGTTTTTATCAACAAACAACAGACTCCCCTAAAACCGTATTAAAAAATTAAATAAATATTAAATTACTACCATGACGCTGTTTTTTAAATTAAGTGAGTTTGAAGAAAAGGCGAAGTTAGTTTAGCCCATACTAGGTTGAATAACTGGTCCAGTACTGCTCCATTACTGGCAATCAGCAATGCAACAATGGCCAAGTACTGGCAACTATGACTGGGCTATTAACATAATTTAACTGGATGATAAATTCGGATTATAAATGGCTGCTATTCATGGGTCAGAGTAGAAAACCAACAATGGTCCATACGGAACCTCAGGACTAGCAGGTTATAACTTTAATGAACATGATCTTCAAATAAAATGTTCTTAATCTACAAACTAGAGTCTGCAGTATAAAATACTAACTAATAAATTAGCTTGCATTTCTTTTATAGAATATTCATTTTGTACTAGGAGGGCCCGGCATGCTTCGCTACGCTTATAAATAAAGTTTTTGCGTAGACATTTTTTTGACGTAGAAGCAATGATTTCAAAAGTGGTAGTGAGAAATGATAGCATAATTTTCAATTTTTATTTTTAAAAATATAGGAAAACCAGTGACCGAAATTCGGTCATATATGAAAATTTTAATAAAATTTTATATATTAATAGACAATTGAAACAGCAATGATTATCAAAAACGAATATTCAAATATGTTTAACGATGAAAATGATAAAACTGAATGGCAACTTCAGCCTCAATATGAAATTAAAAAACACGCATATTGAGGCAAAAGCAAACGCACAGACACTCATACTCATAACAGAGGAAAAGGTTTTTGAGAAAAGTGAGAAGAAATCAGGTAACAATGACTTCTGGGAAGACGGTTTTTTTTGTGAAAACTCTATCATCGTTGAACAAATGACCTTGGTCAGATGCATCATAAATATAAAACTTCAAACATTCAAACGCACGCACTCTACCTGCAGCAACATACAATTGACCATGTGTGAATACAAGTTTTTTAAGTAAAATGGCAAATCTGTTGAATATCTGACCTTGAGATTTATTAATGTCATAGTCATAGCAAAAGCAGGAATAATAGGGAATTGAGTTCTTTGAAATTTAAATGGAAGAAAAGTTCCAGAATAAGTCAAATGAATGGGTAGAATTATAATGCGTACACCTCGCATGACACCAGTCAAAACTTCACAATCTATTGAATTTCGGTGCATAACTTTTACACGCATTCGTGTTCCATTTACTAATGCTTGACCTGTATTTAAATTACGCATGAGGAGAACAATGCAATTCACTTTCAAAACTAATTTATGAGGTGGAAAAGCTCTTACACTCAATTTATTTTAAAATTCTATTGGAAAATTGTTCTGCTCACAAATGTCATCACAAACAACTTTATCAAAACTAAAATATGCTTTCTCCTCTTCTGGCACAATACTCAAGATTTTAGAATTGATTTCATTGCAATCATTATTTTTGGGGGCTAAAATGACGGAACTCAAAATGTCATCAGATAAAATTGTATCAGAAATATTTCCAAAAATGTCTTCAATAATATTGTCTGGATTGTCAATCAAATTATAAGGAATTTTAATGATATTTGAGCCAAACTGTGGAAAACTTCGCATATCACCATTACCGAGTCTTCTAAGAAATTCTACAAATTCAATTTCATGAACGATAGCTCTCTTGTTTTGATTTGATTTCAAAATTTTAAAGTTAATAAATTCTTGCCAAGATGTGATACAATTTTCAATTAAAATAGAACGTGAGCCACGCGGTATAACTGGAAGAATTTGGCGAAAGTCACCGCTCAGTAAAAGAGTTTTACCTGCAAACAGTTTATTTTTATTTTCTTCGTTTGGAGTCAAATCTCTTAACAAACGATCAATTAATTTTAAAGCATGAATAGAACACATTGAAATTTCATCTATAATAATGATTGATGCATTATTAATATATGTGCCATGTACACTGTTTGGAGTTATATTTGGCATTGAATTCTCTAATAATGGAATTGGTAATTTGAAAACATTATGCAAAGTTCGCCCCCCAATCAAAATAGTTGATGCAATACCACTGAAGGCAGTTACAATACACGAAAGATTTAACGAATTAATTTTATGAATGATTGCCGTTTGAACAAAAGTTTTGCCACAACCTGCATGAGCTGTCAAGAAAAAAACATTACTTCCAGTATCATGGAATTGAGCTTCACGCAAAACAATATCAATCACACTACGTTGCTCATTATTTGCATTTTCATACATTCTATCGAAAACTATATCTTCTTCTTCAATATCAAAATGACCTACATCGCCAATCTGTAAGTTATATTGTGGAATCGGAAGACCAAGATCACCACATGAAGTATTATGTGTAAGAAGAATTTCATTAATTTCAATCAAGGCTCGATTAATTGACACATCTTCATCGTAATTTCGTAAAAAGTCTTCAACCATACTATTTCTAAATTCAATCCATAAAGCTAAAGCATTCGGAGGAACATTCAAACCACAGATAAATGCAAATAATTGACGTAACTGTTTTGGTGATGTAATTTCTGAAGCTTCAAGTAAACATTCACGCCATTCATTATCATTTGTTGCAATACCACGAGCTTCACATGCTGCAACAAAAGTAGGGTACTCAACACCTTCATACATACGTAGATCAGTAAAAGATTTTGGACCACGAACATGCAACAGAAGTAAACGCATATGAAACAATTCTACAACTTTTGGAGAAACCATATATAATCGTATAGCATATAACCATATAGCAACAACTTTATCAGCCCCACGTTGTCTTCTTTTCCACGATTTATTTTGATCATGCCAAACATAGTGTAATGGTAATTTTGTATACAAAAACTCATTAGCTTAATTATCAATGGAATTCAAATGGAAAAATACTAACAATTTTGTTCTTGATACATTTGCGACTGCACCAGCCACATTACCATTCCTGATATAAATATTTTGACTATTAGGCATATGAAAATCAAGTCGAATAATTGTATGAGATTGAAAATACATTGGAAATTCAAATATGCGCGAAGCAGCTTCAGTCGAACCAACATACCGTCCATTAAAAAAATCTTGAATTTCATTTCCCACAATCGCATCATCATTATTCACTGCATTCTCTCCATTCACTCTCAATTCAACATTGGCAGAATCATACCCTTTATATACATACTTGAAAACATATTTCACACTTTTAACAGTCGTACATATTTTCACGTTAATATGGTAATTGAATTTTGCAAGAAGATAAGGATTATATGGAAAAACATATCTATTGTAATGACGGGCAATTCAAGTTCCAGTGTTGTAATTCCGACCACTGTCCCGCTCACTTTAGGTTTGCCTTTAACGTAAATTCTTATATTTATTTTATGGCCGTCCTAATTTTTTTTAATGTCTTATACTCAATCCATAGTCGTCATTTACCATGGTTCCCACTGCAAAAATTTATTAAACTAGTTGGATAATATTTGTCAAATGTAATTTCTTTTTTTTTTTTCAAATTGTATTCATAAGTCCACTAATCACTATAGATTTTTTACAATCAATCGTCTATTAATTAATAATATTCCCCACTGTAGTTTCCTAGGTTTGATTTACAATCATGAATCGCCGCAAAATTATTAGAAAAGAACGGTTGGGTATCGTCATTAATCCATACTCATGTTATTTACATATATATTTCGTTCAAATGTTTTGTAACTAATGTCTCTCTTTGAAATATTTTCCAATTTCTATTACAACCTAGCCGTACGTACTTCTTAATGGGTTAATAATTAACGAAGAAACGTAAATAGAATTTCACCTAGGAACTGCTTTATCATTTCGTCATTATTCACATATAAATATGAGCTAACACCTAGCCTCGCCCTCTTAACTTTTTTGTCTATTGTGACTTGTAGTCAAATTTTCATTTCCTATTGGATTCATATTTTTCGGTTTGACGTTTGGTGGGCGAATTTTGTTGGTTAAGAACGCTAATAGCAGTGAAAGTTTTTCTGTTGTGCTACCGTCTTAATTCTACAAATGAATCAACAATAATCCGATAACCCGAAACGGCATACTCAACGGAGGATCATAGGATCGTTGGATTACTTGAATGGTCATATACAAGGTATAATTACGATTAAAATTACTGTGCATTTCGTGTTGTAAATCTAGTGACAAAGAAAACTACAAAATGCTTGATGAATAATGTTTGTAAAAGCAGGCGGCGAATAGTTGCGTGATATAAGGGAAAAATTACCCTCCGCTTCTTTTAAAATTCCTCCATCCAGAACTGGAAAGGTAATTCATAGCATGTGAGTAAATTTTTTTACGTAAAAATATGGTTACGAAGGACAAACTTGTCTTAAGAACTAACCAGAAGTTTCGTGCATGTATAAATTAGGATAAACAAATATACCAAAGAGAAAATAATTAATCCAAAAAATTATTTATATACACCAATTTATGATAGTGGTTGTATTGTCCATGTTGTCAGTGACGTATAGGAGGATTCAACTATCGCTCAACCAAATAAATAAACTATTTTCTGAAAGGAATAGTAAAACCGTGTTGCCAAGTTCCTTTCCAAGTTATAGAATACGTTGCACCAAGTGAAATTATAAATGCCGGGTAAACATTCTTGGTGTTGTAAGGAAATTAGATTCAGGAAATTAGTATACCGTCAACAAAAGCAACCCGTTCCGGGATAACGTCGAACAGGTTTTGTCCTTTCGTTACGGGATTCGTATAGTAGAGAAATCAAAGGCATTTTCACAATTACGTGTGTTTACATGAGATAAACCGAATCACATATTAATGGTGTATTATGAGAATTTGTTTCGGAAGTGATGAAACAGGATCAATGGTTGATATTATTAGATGTTGTGCCCGTGCATATACGCTCGCATGAGGAGTGCCTCTCGAATAGTTTTTGTATATGTGTGTGTAATCCACGATGGTTGTGAACCTAAAGTAAAATCATAGGAAACTTTTTTTTACATGATATTTATTTACTTAAATAACTTTACAAACAAAAGGAAAAATAAACTGTTTTGTGCATTAAATTAATATAGTTAAATTTATAAATAATGGGGCCTATTCAGTAAAATCTTTTATCGAAAGTTTATGTTATTCTTTTATTTTTTGTATGAAATTTTATAACGGGAAAATAAAATTTCATACAAAAAATAAAAGAACAGCAGAAATTTTCGATAGAAGATTTTACTGAATAGGCCCCAATAAGTAGAAAAAAAAGAATTTATTGTATGTTGGTATAACAGGGTATGTGATTTTTTTTTTGTTATATACTGTTCTTATAATGACGACCCTGTGTACCGTTAGTGTTGTAACCGTCTAATATAAAGACTTGTTCAAATCTTGATTTTTTTTTTATTTGTGTAATACTGTGCAAAAGAACTGAAACGTATAAAAAAAAAACCCAAAATTACTATTCTAACAAATGTATTTAGATAATAATAAATGTATGCATGGATAAAAGAACCTTGATTTATGGTTTTGTAAAGCTGAATCCAGAGTTGTTGTTTACGATTGAAATTAAAGAACTCCTGAGAGTGATATCCGTTCTTATCTATTGGTGTTTAACCGTTGCATTAGAGGAGATTAATTGTAAAGTGAATCTTCAGAGCATGGCCTTCGCCAACCATATGAGTACATGAAGGGATAAGGCGTATTCAAGGGAACCGAGACGTGGGCTTTGTCGACACTATAAGGTGAGTCGTTTTTTTTTATTTGTATATATAAAAAATGGGTATGGTATGTATGATTATGGGTGGGTGCGTGGATGGGAAAGTGTGGATGGGTGTATGAGAATATATATACAGTTTGAGAAGAAAAACAAACTTAGTTTTTTTGCGGGTTGTTTTAAATCATATAACTTGAATTTTTTTTGTTATTTAAATTTTAAAAATCGAATTACCCTTGTCTTTGTGGATTATTTACTTCAAATCAGCAGGAAACTAGTATAGCTATTGCCGTTTGGAAATGTTCGTAATCATCGTGACGTTATATAATTGATTGAAGCTCAATATTGGATAATTGTATTGCTGCATGCTAGATCACTGTTTCTTTTTTTGTTGTAAGTCACCAACTTTATTGAAAATGAATTGATGTAGTGTTGCGGATTAGAAAATCCTATAATGCAAAGGATTTATCATAACCACCATTCCATTTAAGATGTTTCCATAAGTGTGCAAATCTCTTTGGTACTCTCGGAGATAATTATGCATGTCAACAGGATTTAGTGTAGTCTGTAGTAAATAATATTCAGGATTTAACTAAATGGTTGGCTTACTCAAAGTTCGTTTAGCCGATTGAGTGATGCTGGCCAATTTTGTTTAAATCAATGAAAATGGCGCTGGCTCTAGGCCTTCATTTGAATGTTGCGGTAATGCAACCAAAAACAACTAGTCTCGGCAATTTACATACAAATGCCGGTGAACCATAACGATGACCACAGGGATCTTAATGAGGTGAGCGGTGTAGACTTGCGTATATATATGGATGTATCGATGTATGGGTATAGATGTGTAGGTGTACGTATATGAATGGATGGCCGTATGGGTGAGATGCGAGCGCGTGTGAATGGAGGGATTGGCCGTGGTGATCGCGGTTCCTTCATATATGGGGGTCGCCAGAGTCTCATATATTTTCACTTGCTTTGTATCATATCCGTATACATAATGTATTTCACGTACAATCTGATCATTTGTGCTGCAGTAGCAGGAATTCTTACTCGATCCCAAGGCTGCCGCTAGTCAGGGGCAAAAAATATCTTCGCTTGGTACGCAACCTACTATGCTGCTCCATTGGTTCGCCAATGAATCAGCGCTTCATTACACTATTATCAAGAGACGCACCACGTACATCAACACTTATGCCATTATCACGTCGACGATACAAAGGATAACCATTCACAGATTCTTTAGTATTTTTAGAAAAAGGTTTTGGAAAATTCTTACTACATTTACCATCTCTCATACAAACAGAATTGGGATTCAGAGCACCACATGGTCCATGCATCGTATGACGTTTCACATATTCATGCTGACAAATTTAACAGAATATGAGCATGCGGAAGATCACGTTTTTGAAATTCAATGGTATATATAAATGCTTTGACAGAACCGAAAATCTTTTTTTTCATTAAACAATCTATGTTCGACGACTCGATTTTAGTTTGTAAGGGGAGTTCGCTATATAAAGAAGTAAATTTAATTCGTCTATAACTTTTTTATTTATGATCCAATTTGTGTGAAAAATCTTAAAATCTAAGTTACACTAATATCAGTTAGCAGTGAAAATTTGAAATGAATCCATCTACGAATAAAAAAGCCTTAGGCTCCACAAAATTTTCGTTAGCGTATTAATATATAAGATATAATATTTCTCATTAAATAAAATTCTTAGCTCTCACTGAGGTTGCGTGATTGTTCTGCACTTCTCTCTATTCAATCAATCGTATTCATATCGCATTCCACATTTTCATTCGAATATAAATAAATAAATAAATATTATTTTGTATTTGTACTTTTACTAAAAACTTTTGTTTTAATACTTAGTTAGTTGAAGTTGTTTTATCCTTATCTCTAATCCGAATGACAAAGTAAGTATTTCGAATTATGTAGAACACCTAATTATTTGAAAATGTTTTGTTTTACACTCGTTTCTGCTTGACACAAGATATCACTTCTTTTTCTAGTGAGTAGATAGTTTTGACTATTAAACTTTAAACTGGTCCTTTTTCACGAACTAAATTTTACATTTTTGATGTTTTTTGTACCGATATCACGATTTTTTGTAGTAAATAATAAATTTTATGATCTTGGATTCAAATCCAATTTTTGAATTTTTGATTCAAATCCAATTGAATTTTTTGACAACTATTTATTTGTATACCAACTTCAACGATTGATTGAATTATTTCCAATTTTTCTGCGTTTATAAAAACAACATGCCCAATAATCCGCAAGATATATAATTTGGGTCAAAGATTTATCTAGTGGTGTGGGTTGACTGGATGAACCTCGCATATTGTCACAAAACTTTTTGAGTATACCCGAATTGCTTAAGCATATGATCTAAAACCAAAACATAAGTCTCCTCATGTTTGCTATTGGTCCATATTCGACAATAATTTGTTTATCGCTTTTAGAATAACTTTCGATATGCAATATTTTTATGAAGTCACATTAGGTAATTTTTAATTTTTGAAACGAAAATAAAATTCCCCAAATCGAATAACACGTTCGAACACAATTTAACGATAATGTTTGATTATCACTTAATTTCTTAAGAAATATCCAGCCACCCTGTGTCAAAACAAAGTAAAAAATAAAAACACGTATTAATTTTTTTATTATACTAACGATTGCCGAAAATTCAAAAACATGTGAGAAGTTTGGGTTCAAATTTCTTATTTTATTTTATCGGCATTTTGATTCGATATCAATCCATTGTGGAAAGGGCCAATACAATCAACGAAAAGAATATGAGAATTTGACTTGCAATTTGATTTTTGAGAACAACAAATAGAAAAGCCATTGTGATATTATTTGAAAAATAATTTTTATACAATCATAAACTGTCGAATAATGATAATTTTTTATGGGAAAATTTTCATAACGCAATAGGTTGAGTATATTATGCTATATGTTAGAAAACAATACAATAATGCATACTAGCAATTTCACGAAGATTCAACAACGTTTTGACTTGACCCCTTTTAATTTTGATTATTTTTTGTTTATAGATAGTCTTTCATAAATAAAGTATACAAGTTCTCTTAGAATTTTTTTTTTGATCAGGGGACTTCACAGGGTGCCCCTCAATTTTTTGTTATTTTGTTATGTTAGTGCATTTTGACGAGCGATTGTAGAAAAACTACTGAATCGATTTTCATAAATGATATGTCGTTGAAAAGGTATTAAAACAAAGTTTTTAAAAATGTACACTGTTAATTTTTTTAAATAATTTTTAACGGTTTAACATAAGAAAAAAACGGTGTAATTGAAGAAAAGATGGCGCTGCACCCTTTTTTTTTAAACCAAATTGAAGCTTATTTTATATTTAACAACTTGTGAAAGTTTAGGACTAGCATTATTTTTGTTTTGAAGATAAAATTCGTTGTGTATATGACTGTCGGGAATCAGTTTTTTTTGTTCTGAAGAAAAATTATAAAAATGGCGTTATAAACTAAGAAATTTTTTTTTTTATGTAACATCAAAAATTTTATTATTAAATGAACTTTTTAAATTATTATAAAAATTATATATGTAGTACGATAAATAAAATAAATACAATTGTTATTTTACAAACAGAAGTTTATTTTGAATAGGAAAACACTTCTGCAATTATTTTCTTTGTATTAGATGGCATTAAAAAATTACATGTTTTTTTATCACTTTTAGTAATCACTTATCACTCTTATAAAAAATTATTTGACAGTCTCGATTGCAAACAAAAAAGTCGTATAAATAACTAAATCTATTTAGGAACTTTTGACTGAAGAAGTATTATGTTCGTATTATGTTATTATGGAATCATAAAGTAAAAGATTGTATTTTAACATTAAATTACAAATATTTTATTATTGAATAAACTTTTTATTCAATTTTGTTATTATAAATTATATATAAATTATATATGGCGGGTTCAGAATACAAGTGAACCAAGTCCATTTTTAATTTTTTGCTCAGGCATTTTGTTGAGGCATATGTTCAGGCATTTTGTCATTCGTTTGGCGTATGCTGGACCACATAAGGTTTAACCAATTTAATTTATAATTAAAAAAACGTTAATAGGTAATTTTGTTATAAAGCTTTAACTTTAAAACTCTGTAGCACAAAAAAGCACAAAATGGACTTGGTTCACTTGTATTCTGAGCCCTCCATATGTAGGTTAAAGAAAATAAATATAGTTATTAAAAATTATTTTCTTATTTTACATTCAAAAGTTTCTTTTGAGTTGGAAAACATTTTTGTAATTATTGTCTTAGTATTTAATGGTACAAAAGAATGAAATTTTGGAGTTCCACTTATAGTAATCGCATTTTTATATCGATTTTGTAATTTTTCTTTTGTTAATTGATATTTATTTTTATCGGCGTATCCAAAGTTCATGGTAGTTTCCCATTTTAAAGCCCATTCGAAAAGTTTTTTGTGTATCAATAATATCTCTGCTCCCCATACTATAACGGTGTGCAGCACGCTTCGTACCAACAATCCCATCGCAAGGTCCCTTTCCATGGCTAGTAGCATGAAAATGCCATTCTGCATCAACCTTAAAGTCTTTTTTATGGTGGTTTATTTTTGTATTGAGAAGGTGCACCATCGGTGCTAGAAATTATTTTCCTAATATTAGAATTTATATGCGTTCTGATGAATTCAATAAGTTTTGTAATGAAAAGATGAACTGTAGTACTGTTGTGATATCCGAAATAAGTATAACACTTCGGTGCTGTATTTATTCATTGCGGCACTTTTAAAATAAACGACAAATGGAAGAATAGTAGCTTGTGAATTATTATAAGGATAACCTTGAACCAAATCCTGATGGCACAGTTTTCAGAAAAATCCCCTTGAACGAAGCACTCTCCTGGTTCTAATTTTTTTTTCTTTTTTCAATGAATGTTGATTGCTGTTTTGCTATAAAGTTGTGTGGTATCAAAATTTGTAAACGGTAAACAAATTTTTCATATATTCTTCTACAGTTTCTATTAAAGTATCCAAATTGCATCGATCAGTCTTATTCCATTGTTGATATTTGACTTGAAGGATTCCTTTAACGTCAAAATCATTTAGTAATTTTTCTTCCAGTTGTTGAAGTTTTTCTAAACATTCATTGCACTTCAAAGTATGACAATCTTCTGTTAATTCACCACATGAAACAAAGTCAATTAATGTTTTATAATTCTGGAAAGCAGCATCAGTAATCCAAGACATCTTAGAGTGTTGAATCATTAGTTTCATATTTTGATGTATGGTACACACGCACACATTATGAACTCCTTGGAATAATTTTATACATTTTTGTGGTCGAAGGGATGTGAATTTAGTAAATCCTATTTTCACATCAGAAACAGCATGGCTTCTTTAAAAATAGATCTACTTTAACAAATTTATTGAATTTTACTGAATATGTTTATACTTCGCTTGATTCCGGATTTGGTGTGGATGTCATTTACACTGATTTCGCTAAAGCATTTGATAAAGTGAAACACCCTATATTATTAAGGAAGCTTAAACGGTTTGGATTTAATGTTGATATCAATAATTGGTTGCACTCTTATTTGGTAAATCGTAGTCAATTTGTTAGTCTTAATAATGTAGAGTCCTTTTCTTTCCATCCTCAATCTGGTGTCCCTCAAGGATCTATTTTAGGTCCTTTATTATTTATTCTTTTCATTGACGACATTGTTAATGTTTTAGATAGTAAAGTTTTATTATTTGCTGATGATCTAAAAATATTTTCTTCAATTGAGTCCATTAATGACTGTCTTAATTTACAAAATAATCTAGACAGATTATACTCTTGGTGTTTGGAAGATGACTTATTTCTAAATATTGACAAATGCTTTGTTCTCAAAATTAAGACTAGACAGAATTTTCTAAACTATGTTTATAAAATTAACAACCTAACTCTTATTCGAAAAATGAATATTCGTGATTTGGGCGTTATTATGGATGAGTCTTTCAAATTTAATGTTCATATCCAAACTGTTGTTAACAAATCATTTAAAATTCTTGGTTTTATGATGAGAATTTGTTCTAATTTTAAAAAACGTGAGTTCTTTCATTTCTATATTCAATGGTATTGTTCGATCAATATTAGAATATATTTGTCCTATTTGGAATCCAAGATATATCAGGTACATATAAACACAGTCGAAAGAGTTCAGAAAAAATTTACTAAATTTTTAAATTTTAAAATGAATGTTCCATATGAACCTTACTATCTTAGACTAAAAAGATATGCTCTGTTTTCTCTTGAAGATAGACGCACTATAGCTGATGAAATTGTTTTATATAAAATTGTCAATAATATATTTGTAAGTGATTTAACTCAATTAATACAATTTAGGCCTCATAATCAGTATGCAATTCGTAATTCAGTTTGTTTTAATTTTCCAACTTGTAGAACTAAGCTTAAATTTCATTCACCTTTAATTCGTTTACAAAATTCGCACAATACTAAATTTAATGAAATCAATCTGTTTTCTTTCTCATTACCAGTTTTTAAAAAGCAAATTTTTCAGTGTTTTTGATTTAATTAGTTTTTTGTTTTTTGATTGCATTATATAATTTTTATGATTATTTTGTTGTTGTTTTAGCTTTTTTTAAATTTAATTCTTTTTTTTCTTTTTGTTTAATTAATTAATTATATGTTTGTGAAATTTTATGCTAGTAAATAATTGGACAGTTGTCTGTTTGCTAGTTTTTGTGAATATAAATAAATAAATAAATAAATAAATCAGGAAACTTATTTTTAAACTCCACATAAGCTTCATTTAATGTACATAGCAATAAGCGCTTTTGTGGATTTATGCTGAAATCGCTCATATTTTCTTTATTGTACATATATAATTTTTATAATATTTTAAAAAGTTCATTTAATAATAAAATATTTGATATTTAATATAAAAAAATCTCTTTGTTTATAACGACATTTTTATAACTTTTCTTTAGAACAAAAAAAACTGATTCCCGACAGTCATATGCACAACAAATTTTATCTTTAAAACAAAAAATAACACATGTCCTAAACTTTCACAAGTTGTTAGATATAAAATAAGCTTCAATTTAGTTAAAAAAAAAAGAGACTGCCATCCTTTCTTATGTTACACCGTTTTTTCTTATGTTACACCGTTAAAAATTATTTCAAAAAATTAACAGTGTACATTTTTAAAAACTTTGTTCTAATACCTATTCAAAGACATATCATTTATGAAAATCGATTCAGAAGTTTTTCTACAATCGCTCGTCAAAATGCACTAACATCACAAAATAACAAAAAATTGAGGGGCGCCATGTGAAGCCCCTGGTCGAAAAAAAAATTCTAAGAGAACTACTATATTTATAGCATAACTAGTATATCTATAAACAAAAAATAATCAAAATTAAAAAGGGTCAAATCAAAATTTCCCAAAAATTTGCTGAACTTGCGTGAAATTGCTCATACTATTATTATCGAGAAAACATACAAATAAAGTTGATATTAATAGTTGGAAGAGGATAAATATTATTGTATGTCAAAAATTGGAGCTAGATGTTGTATACAAAGTGCTTTAATAAAGACGTATAAATTAAACCAAAATAATTTATTTTGTTTTTTTTTTGGGCTCTTCTGTCCGGTTTGGTAATGTTCAACTAAGTGAAAATAGCTGAAAAAAGTTTAAATGTCGTAAATTTTTCGTAACCTTTTCGCAGTGCTATTAGATGGTATTAAAAATATTCATAAAATATATATATATCCATTAATTAAATTGTACCAAATGAACGCGCGTGTATTCGAACGAACGAACTTATAAGAAGAAAAAGGTAAGCCCGACACCAGAATATTCGTTGTTCTGAAAATTGTAAGTTTATATCAAGAAATACCGTTTTAAATAGTATAAATATATTAAATTTTTTTTTAATGAAAATAAATTATGTTCAGTTTTCCTTTTATTGTTATTTATTGTGATATTTGAAGAACTTTATTTTATATTTTAAATTTTTCTTTTCTTACATTTATCTTTATTATGCACTTTTTGTGTATACATTTTTTATTTGTTTATCATTGTGGATGGAAATATGTTTTGTTTGGAAAATTGGACAATAAAAATTTTACTGCGTATATGTTATTGCTTGCCAGAGTGTTGAAACATTGATGCTTTATGTTTAAAAAAATGAAAACATTATTATTTGTATATGTACATTTTTTACGTAATAAGTATAATAATAATTTGAATATCAAGGCTAGGAAAAACTTGTTATTACAAAACTTGTTACTTATTTAATTGTTTAAAATGTTTATTCACTTCATTTGCCAATTATTTTCAAAGCTTCAATCACATTTATCTATAAATAAGGTAATTGATTAAGATTTTTTGATAATAATCACAAATTATCTATAAATAAGGTAATTGATTAAGATTTTTTGATAATAATCACAAATTAATCTCAACCAAGACAACAAACAAATTGAAAAGAATAACAACAGAAAAAGCATTAAAAACGTTAAAAAGCAAGGTGTTGAAAGTGTTCAATAAATGAAAATCATGATGGAAATCATGTGTTTTAATAAGAAAATAAAAACTATAAAACAAAACAATCAACACTTTCCCGTTCTCTGTGTTGTTGTTCATAAAATAAACACAACTTGAAAAACAATAAATTCCAAACTTAGATTATGAAAATGGAAAAAGAAAAACGTAAAAATTGTAAAAATAAATATTTTTATTTAGAAACTGAAATAAAACATTTAGGTACATAATTTTTTTATGAAATTATTTCGTGTTTTTATAATAATCAAAATAAAAAATAAGGAGAGCTGCAAAAGAGAAAAGCCGTGGCAAGTACTTCAAACCAACTCATAAATAAGCTTTAAGCAGGTTGCGCTTGATGTACAATACAAAAAATAACAGGAAGGAAATCAGATTAGATTGTATTGTTTCTAATCAAAAACATAAAAATAGGTGTGTGTTAATAATCCTAGAAATTATGTTAATAAAACGCTTCCTGCTTAGGTGTTTTATTTATTTCGATGCAAATAGGATAGAAAGGGAAAACATGTCAAAAACGTGTAAAAAAATGTATTAAGAAATTATATTCAATCCTGCTCAGTACATTACCAATCAACAAAAATATTTTTTTATAGATTTAAAATTTCATTGGAATACGTAAAAATAGCTCAGTACATTACCAATCAACAAAAATATTTTTTATAGATTTAAAATTTCATTGGAATACGTAAAAATAATATTTTTACTTGTTTAAATCAAGGTTTATACGGCTTTGACATGAAATCATTAATGTTGTTGATTCATAATTTTTGACGCGTTTTATTGGTTTTCCTTCTTCATTTTGCGTAAAATTTTTCAGGGAAATTATGTCAGCCGAAAATTCTGTAAAAAATAAATTTTATAACTAATTTAAGGGTAGTAACTTTGTGACTTGAATTTTAATGACTTCCAGTTTAGTGTGAATTTCAAGAAAATAAAATTGAAGAGATAATGAATTGAAGATTTAAATTATGATATTGCTCAAACTTTATAGTAATGTTTAGTTTTTTGAAAGGTTAGCACATTAGGATATGATAATTTTACTCAATGCCATTACTATTCACAAACGTCGCATTCGACAAGAACAATATTGTTCTCCTTTACAATTCAATGATAAAAACCAAATGGGCAGAAATATTATTGCCTAGCACTCACTATAAAGAATATTTAAGATGAACGATTCACTGAACTTATACACAATCTACCATATTCCACCAAAGCATTAAAGTGGTTAAGGTAGAATCATCTACCGCTATGAAAATAGTTCAAACAATAAATAATTTGAAAGGTAAGGAAATTAACCACCCGTACAAAGGATATTCAGGATATTTGCCACTCGGACATTTCGGAAAACTGTTGTTTTGACAAATAAATCTACATTTTATTGCTTAGAACATTTACATGTTTAGAATATATGTTTATAATCTAGAATCTATAATTTTTACAGAAATGGACAATTTGATGATATTGTTGCAACTCTGCGTCGGTTCTTTTGGATTATTGAGAAACTTTTTATAAATAATGAGACAGAAATCTGTCTCATTATTAGCTGTTGAAGGATCTCTGATATTTATTTTACGACTTTACAATAATAGTCTAATTTTGTTAGCATCAATCACCAGCTTCTGCACTTGAACACCCGCAAATGATTCCCGTTTGACTTCTCTGCTCCTTTAGTAGATCTCCCAGTAATTGAACTCTCCAATAACTAAATCTGTATTAGTTATTTTCTACTTAACTCTTGGTCACCTCACATGTTCACTTTTTATAATTGAAATCACTACAATTTTACTTAAACATCTCACTCAAATAATAATTCGAATATCATTGCCTTACATTGATTGTCATGCTACTTTTTAAACTCATAGCATGGCTTCTAGCATCTTCTTTAACAAAAAACGTTTATAGTTTTAGATGACTTTTTTAAATTTAATTCTCCAAAAATGGTTTTTAAAAAATAAAATCTTTTTGTTTTCTTTCAATTTTTTATATTTTAAAGGTTTCTTATAGACTGAGAGCCAGTGACCGGCAGACTTACGGTATTTTAGCAAACTCCATATTGATGCTAGGTATAGTTTTTCACCACCCGTAGTTGAAATGGGTATTCACTATCCCCGACGATGGTTCCTTTGGGCGTGTCCGCTAGTCAAAAAACGTAAAAATTGACTTCAAAAACGTGATTTCAGCAAGTCTGCCGTTTTAATATCTTAAAGTATACAATCTTTTTTTCGTAAAAAATCCAATGGCAGACACCTACTCCGGTTCCGAATATTTTTTTTTAAATTTCAAGGGTTTAAAATTTCATGAAAATTTACTTTATTGTCCAGTAGCTTTATACATCACAGTATGCGTCAAATCCGGTAGTTCTGATGTTTTGCAGATTTGTTTATGATGTTGGCCTAATGAATAATCCAAGTTTGTGACCTCGAGCGCCGAACGCAACTTTGTCAAAAATCGAAAAAACCGCGAAAAAATCGTTATTTTTTCAAATTTTGGCGATTATAACCCTAAAGGACTAGTTTTTTCTTTATACTTTCCTGGGACGGTTTTAAAGTAGACTAAATTTGCTACAATATGATACTAGAACTGTCTCTGTAGATCCAATAGTTTCCGAGATTATGCCTCAAAAATCGAAAAAATCATTATTTTTTCAGATTTTGGCGATTATGGAATCCCCTAAAGGACTAGTTTTTGGAAAAAAGGTAGACTAAATTTGCTACAATATGATACTAGAATTGTGTCTGTAGACCTAATACCCGACAAACAATTTCGCTATTTGTAACCGTAAAAAGACTGAAATGTTACCGGTGACTGTTATCGGGCACAAGTGGTAACGTAACTGATTTGTTACCGTATTTTGGTCAGACAATAGGCAGTAACAGTAACCGAACGAGGACCGAGTCGGTAATATTTCAGTATTCGTACGGTTACTATTGCAGTTACTTTTTAGTTGATTTTAGTAATTTGCCGGGTAGAATTACGGTTATATTTCAGTTTCTAGATGATATTTGTGTCGGTTACATTTAGGTTTCTGTTGGTAATTTGACAGACACAATTACGATTATATTTCAGGTATTAGATGTTTTTGTCAGTTACATTTTTGGTAATTTTTAGTTATTCGACGGGCACAATTATGGTAATATTTCAGGTATTGATCGTATTTGTGTCGGTTACATTTCGGTGGTTTTTTGGTAATTTGGTGGACACGTTTTTGGTAATTTGACGTATTAATTCTAACATATTCACTGAAAAAAAAATTGAAGATCATGACAACCTCGTCTCGAAGTTGGTAGTTTATTATTCATGCAAAGAAAAATTATTTGCAAACAATTTCACTTTGATTGGGACAACTACACGATAACATTTTCCTAACAAAAAAATGAGGTTTATTTAAAATATAAAGTGTTATATCCAATATAACAGTAGTTGAATAAAGATAATAGCTATTTCCCTGAAAAAAAATTTCTTTGGCCTTATTTCATGAATTTTTCATTTTAAAGTTTAAGTATTTGAGATTAATTGAACTAAATTTTAGTTTCACATAAATATTTCATGTGATTGTCTCAACTTCATCGATTAATAATTATAGAGTTTAGTTGCCCTGGATTTATTTACTTCTGACTCCGTACTGGTGGTATCTTCAGCATTCAATAATTGGTTATGAATAACGTAATACACCGATATACTATTATAGTGCATATATAGACTTTTAGTATATACAACTTATGCACTTCAATTTATTCACTGTAATATTGTAGCCATATATATATATTATATATAACCAAATTTGGTTTAAAGAAAAACACTAGGATTTCAAATAATAATTTTATATACACTTTTTATTTGATTCAATTTAATGTACTTACAGTGAAGACTTAAATGAAACTGATTAACATATTTTTATATTAATTAATTTTAAG
This sequence comes from Diogma glabrata, assembly GCA_963693315.1. Classification (NCBI taxonomy): domain Eukaryota; kingdom Metazoa; phylum Arthropoda; class Insecta; order Diptera; family Cylindrotomidae; genus Diogma; species Diogma glabrata. The sequence goes on along the minus strand of OY856187.1, from coordinate 5,804,096 downwards.
AAATTATAACGGGCATTATTACAGGGTTATGAACAAATTTGCTGAATACAATCTTGTTTTGATTTAAATAGCTTTAATAGAATAATTGTTTTTATTTGTTTGTATTTAAAGACATTGTTGTTTTCGTTTATGACAATTTTATATGTTCCCACATCACTCACCCCGCAGTAGAATACCCCTAAGAAAAATTAAAAACGAATTTTTTGGGCTGGTCGCTCAGACAAAGATGGTCTCGGTGAATCGTCCGTCATGTACGCTGGTTTCAGTCTGTCTATGGAGATAGATGTTGTTTTACCATTCATATCTATAACGAAATACTTCCGGAGTCGTTTCACTACTTTATATGGTCCCTCGTATGGAGGAGTTAAACCGATCTTAACTCTGTCCACTCTGACGAAAACATAGTCACTGTCCGTCAAGTCCTTTGGAATATAAATATTATCTTGAGGGACGCTCCGGGTATTTTGTGGTACGACGTTGCGCATCGACTGTCGTAATTGATTGACCAGTGAGATTGGATCTGTCGATGGCGCAGGGGAAGAATGCATTAGAAGTTCTCCAGGGACCTTTAGTGACTGTCCGTAGACAAGATCTGCTGGAGAGCATCCGAGGTCAGGTTTGACCGAAGTTCTAATCCCAAGGAGAATAAATGGTAGTTCATAGCTCCAGTTCAAGGTGTTATTTCTAGCGTATAAAGACCCTTTTAAATGGCGGTGGAATCTCTCCACCATGCCATTAGCCTGTGGATGGTATGTTGTTATCCGTATTCTATGTGAACCTAGCAGTTTGTTAAGTTCCTGAAAGAGGTTGCTTTCAAATTGACTGCCTTGGTCAGTCGTTATCTCAAGTGGTACACCAAATCTTGAGATATACTGGTCCACGAATGCTTGCACTACAGTTGTCGTTTTCATATTAACCAACGGTATGGCTTCAGGCCATCGTGTAAATCTGTCGATTATGGTCAGTATGAATGTGTGGTTATTTGACGGTGGTAATGGACCGACTAGATCCATGTGGATATGCTCAAACCGCCCGGCAGGAATGTTAAATCGCCCAGTTTCTGAACGAGTGTGACGAAACACTTTCGACTTTTGACAGGCGAGGCATGTTTTTGACCAATAACCCGTGTCCACATTCATATTGGGCCAAAAATATTTAGAAGACACCAATTTGCGCGATGCGCGGACGCCAGGATGAGACAGGTTGTGAAGATTGTCGAACACCTGTTGACGTAGTTCCTGTGGAATGTATGGACGATTTGTGCCAGAAGCAGTTTCACACCATACTGGTAAATCTGATGCAGGATCTTGAAGAAGTTCAAAATTTAATTTTGATTTATGCGAATTAGTATTTTTGTTGCGAATTTCCTTTAATTCCTCGTCAGCCTCTTGCAAATTGACAAGTGTTTCCATATTTAGAGCTGTATGATATATCGGAGATACCTGGTATTCATAAGGTCGAGACAAAGCATCTGCTACCACGTTACTCTCACCCCTAATATAGCGTATATCTGTCGTAAATTGTGATATATAATCTAATTGACGAGACTGGCGGGGACTTCTTTCAGACTTTGATGCCATGGCAGTAGTCAGAGGTTTGTGGTCGGTTAAGATAGAAAATTCTCTGCCCTCAACGAAATACCTAAAATGTTTAATGGCACAATACATTGCCAGTAACTCGCGATCGAAAGCGGAGTACTTACATTCTGCGGGAGAAAGTTTTTTAGAGTAAAAGCCCAATGGTTCCCAACATTCTATGTTCAACTGTTCCAATACTGCCCCAATAGCTACGTTGGAGGCGTCTGTACTTATCCTGAATTGTCCACGTTCTTTTGGATGTGCTAAGTACGATACCTGAGCCAGGGCAACTTTTGTTTTGTCAAAAGCTGTTTGACATTCAAGTGGCCAAAAAAATCTTTCTTTTTGCCTTTTTGAAGAACAGCAACCTGTGAATGTATTGGAGCAAGTAATTCGGCTAAGTGAGGAAGGAATCGGTGATAGTAGTTAACCATACCGATAAAACGCTGCACTTGCCGTATAGATGTTGGTTGGGGAAATTCGTTGATAGCCACGATTCTCTCTGAAGATGGTCGGATACCATCTTTAGAGATCTCATGACTAAGAAAATTAAGTGAGACTGCACTGAACACACACTTCGAAGGTTTTAGAACTATGCCGAAATCTGTGAGGCGTTGGAATAGGATATGAAGGTGTTCTAAGTGTTCGGACTCTGATCGACTTGCCACCAGAATATCATCTATGTATGCGTAAACAAAATTCAACCCTTTTGTGACTTCGTCCATGAAACGCTGAAAGGTCTGTGCTGCATTTCGCAGACCGTATGGCATTCTCAAGAACTCAAAAAGCCCAAAAGGAGTTGTGATTGCTGTTTTAAATACATCTTCTGCAGCTACTGGTATTTGATGGTAAGCTCTGACTAAATCTATCTTTGAAAAGATAGTACAATCTTGCAAATTGAGAGAAAAGTTGTGGATGTGAGGAAGTGGATAACGATCTGGTACTGTCACCGCGTTAAGTCTGCGATAATCCCCACAAGGTCGCCAATCAGTGCTATCGCGTTTCGGGACTAAATGTAGAGGTGAAGAGACAGATGATGATGATTGTCTGCACAACCCTAAAGAGTTCATATATTCAAACTCACCTTTTGCAATTTTGTGTTTCTCCGTAACTAATCGACGTGCACGAGAAAATGGTAGTTGTCCCTCTGTTACGATTCTATGTACAACATTATGCTTTATAGGCAATTTATAATTAGGTTCTTGCGTCAATGTAGGAAAGCTACGAAGAAGTTCTCCATATTGTCCATTGACTATAAACAACCGCACTGTTGGTGATGGATCGAATGTATCCATTGTGCAAACAGAGAGCGATGTATTCGAGTCAAGAAGTCGTTTGTTTTTAAGATCAACGACTATACCGAACTTTGTCAGGAAATCAGCGCCTATAATAGGCCTGATTACTGACGCAATGACGAAAGGATGCCGAAGTTCACGGTGGAAACCTAAATTGATGTTAAGTAATTTTACACCGTAAGTTACGATGGGAGTTCCATTAGCAGCGTATATTGTACTACGAGAATCGTTAGAAATATTTTTAAAAAGAGTGAATGGGATAACTGAAATATCGGCTCCAGTATCTATTAGGAAATCAAGATTGGTTTTAGAGCATTTAATAAATAAGCGACGGCTACGAGGCGTCCCATCGTTTGCCGCATTAACTTTGGGACATTCTAGTTTTCCGACTTTTCAGTCGAACCACTGGGATTGGATTGACCTTTAAAAGTACACGAGCCACCAACACACTTCTGTGCAGCAGTGCCAAATCGAAAATGGTAATAGCAGAATCGTGGTCGATTTACATCGGAAGAGCGAGAACGTGATCTTGGGCGGTACCGATTCCGTGACCGGTTCCGAGAAAAACTTCTTTGATTGTTCGAATGAGGAAAGTTATTTCGTGATCTAGATCGATCTTGTCGAAAAACTTGCTGTCGCAACTCTTCAATTGCAACTGCGAGGCTATTGAGAGTTACGATATCAGTAGTAGATTCGCTTGCTGGTTTGTTGACACTAAAAATTGTTCCAGGAGTTGTTGGGCTATGAAATTCCCAAATCTTGTCAGCCAACGCGGTTAATTTCTCTATCGGTTCTGCTTCCTGGATGAGAACGATTCCACGTAAGTTTTCAGGAAGTCGTTTTAACCATAATGTTTTCAACAAGCTATCTGTTACAGCTGGAGATGCACCTGCCAATTGTTCCAATTTGCGATAAAAAGACGATGGTGTTTGGTCTCCCATAGCTGTAGTACCTACCAGCTCCTCAATTCTACGCGTTTCCGAAAGGCTCATTCTATTAACAACTTCAGTCTTAAGAGTTTTGAATTTATTACTGTCTGGTGGCTTAGAAACTACATCCGATACGGTAGCAATAACGTCAACTGGAAGTGCAGCAACCGTCATTAAATATTGTTGGTGGTCCGAGGTTATGCGTCGAGTTGCCAAAACCGCCTCTGCATGAGCGAACCAAAGACCCGGCATTTCATGCCAAAAAGATGGAAAAGCAACTAACTTACTCGAGTCGATTTGCACTCTTTCAAGTTTCTCCTCAATAGTAAGTTTGTTTTCATCTTCCATGATTACTCAATTGAAGATAAAAAATGATTTAAAAAAAATAGTACCACCGAGTAATTGTTGAGAAACAAATCACAAATATGTTTGTATATATATAAAGTAAATCACTGTTACGTAATAAATCGTTTTATTAAAATTATAATTAACGGTAACGGTAACGATAACGGTTACGTTTCAAACCATGCGCGATATCAACAATGTGGAACAAACAAAATTATTTTGCCGAAAAGTAAATTTCAAAACTAAACAACAATTCAGTAAATTTCAATATTTTTCAAAAATATATTTTACATTTAGTAGCTTTTAAAGTAAAATTCAATATTCAAAACAAGAAAATAAACAATAAAAAATTCATTACGAGACTTACCCTGTGATAATGTCTTGAGTAATTTAATTAAATTCTTTGAGAAAATAAACTTATAATATGATGTATGTTGAAATTCCTTTTGTGGTAGACAAAACGGCTGATAAAATTATTTTCACTAGCAAATGAACATCTTCTTGAATTTGTAGAGCAAAATGTTGTTTTTGTTGACCAGTTGATTGTTGCGGTAAATAGATAACGTTATTAAACAATAACGGTAAAATAATGAAAATTCCACTGCAATACAATACAACGAGAGTATTCTATTCTATTGATATAAATTAGTTTTTAAAACTTACTCCTTACTTGGTACGAAGAATCGTACCAAGTTTCCATTCACAAAGCCTTTTAATGTGAATTTATATCTGCCTAGTTTGATAAATCCGAATTCTGCGAGCTCCTTGTCGTAAGTCACCAATTTAGTTGCCCTGGATTTATTTACTTCTGACTCCGTACTGGTGGTATCTTCAGCATTCAATAATTGGTTATGAATAACGTAATACACCGATATACTATTATAGTGCATATATAGACTTTTAGTATATACAACTTATGCACTTCAATTTATTCACTGTAATATTGTAGCCATATATATATATATTATATATAACCAAATTTGGTTTAAAGAAAAACACTAGGATTTCAAATAATAATTTTATATACACTTTTTATTTGATTCAATTTAATGTACTTACAGTGAAGACTTAAATGAAACTGATTAACATATTTTTATATTAATTAATTTTAAGAAATTATAACGGGCATTATTACAGGGTTATGAACAAATTTGCTGAATACAATCTTGTTTTGATTTAAATAGCTTTAATAGAATAATTGTTTTTATTTGTTTGTATTTAAAGACATTGTTGTTTTCGTTTATGACAATTTTATATGTTCTCACAAGAGTTGTTGAAGCAATTTCATAGTTTGATTCGCCATATGTGACCGCACGGTGAGGTTGAGACAATTGCATTTCGATTGGAAATAGGACATGTTTTTTTCAGTGTTGTTGTTATTTTAACATATTCTTATTATTTTAATTCTCTTAAAAATGGTTGAATTAAACCGAAATTAATTTAGATATTTTTATTATTGTTTATTATTATTTTAAAATAAATATTAATATGTAAAATAAAACAATTTTTGCGAAATAAAAACAAGAAACAATTAAATATTATTAAAACATGTTTCGTCAAGAAGTAACGTTTGCTAACTGCTTCATTACAATATATAAAAACTGTGTTCGAGTTTTAAAATATAATTTAAGTGAGGATTTCAGTTTTCACTAATCAATACCATTTTTAATGTCGGGACAAACTCGGTCGTATTTCGATAATTTTCGTTGTTTCCAAATGAGAATTTAAGCAAAGATGAATATGTGCTAGTGTTATTTAACCTGTTTTTATTTTGTTTTCTGTTCGTAGTTCGTCTTCGTCATATTTACAGATAAAACTTTTATTTTAGGCGGTGACATTGGGACCGTAGAGGTACTGTTGGTTACAAAATGTTTGTCGGGATAGTTTCCTAGATTGAGCCTTTCAAAGTTTATCATTTTTTTAACTTCGCAATATTTTGCAGACATTATTTTAGTCACTCGAAAATTCATTCAGAACGACAGGATAGCAAAAAATTGCGAATTTTGAATAAAATGATAAACTTTGAACTGCTTAATCTCGGAAACTATTGGGTCTACAGAGACAGTTCTAGTATCATATTGTAGCAAATTTAGTCTACTTTAAAACCGTCCCAGGAAAGTATAAAGAAAAAACTAGTCCTTTAGGGTTATAATCGCCAAAATTTGAAAAAATAACGATTTTTTCGCGGTTTTTTCGATTTTTGACAAAGTTGCGTTCGGCGCTCGAGGTCACAAACTGGGATTATTCATTAAGCATTAGGCCAACATCATAAACAAGTCTGCAAAACATCAGAACTACCGGATTTGACGCATACTGTGATGTATAAATTTACTGGACAATAAAGTAAATTTTCATGACATTTTAAAACTTTGAAATTTAAAAAAAAATACTCGGAACCGAAGTAGGTGTCTGCCATTGGATTTTTTACTAAAAAAAGATTGTATACTTTAAGATATTAAAACGGCAGACTTGCTGAAATCACGTGTTTGAAGTCAATTTTTACGTTTTTTGACTAGCGGACACGCCCAAAGGAACCATCGGCGGGGATAGTGAATACCCATTTCAACTACGGGTGGTGAAAAACTATACCTAGCATCAATATGGAGTTTGCTAAAATACCGTAAGTCTGCCGGTCACTGGCTCTTAGACTATTAGGGTTCCGTTTTTTATACGGAACACTATTGGTGAGAGTAAAACGACTTTTTCACATTATATCGATCATCTCGTAAACTATAAATGCTATGGACTTGAAATTTAAGGTGCATATAAAACTAATCTGTCTACATGAAATGTCGGATACAAATAAAACTAAAGTGGTTTTCGTTTGGCTTACAGGAGTACGATGTGAGACCTTTGAGAAAATACATTTTTTTATAGATTCAAGTAGGGTATCATATGAAAGGACTTTATTTCAGTATTCCTTAAAAATTTATTTTGGAATTTTACACCTCACCATTTTTCGTATAATTTTGAAAAATGACGTTTTTTTTGTGTTTTCTTACCTCGATTAGCTCCGAACCTAACTGATTGAAAATTTTCAAATGTACTTGGAATGATAGAAAAATTAGTACGTTTTTAATAAAAAATATATAAAAGGGTCGTATTCTCATAATTCGATTTATTAAGAAGGTGGAAATGAGGAGGGGTAAAACACTATTTAAAATGTGGTCAAGTGGGGTGTCATTTAAAAGAGCACTTTATTTAGAAAACAAATCAATTTTTTTTAGAATTTTGCGATGCACAGTTTTTGAGTTATGGACAAAAAAGTGCAACTTTCAGACCGTTCCCCGCCCCCTACGTTTCCTCACTGATTGACAGGAAAATTTGGAAAAATTCATAGAGTTAGGAAATTTGGTAAATTTTGTATGAAAATTATAGCGAGGTCTCAAATAATTATATTTCTGTGTATTTAGGGGACCGGTGTAGAGAGGGTAAAAAAACTTTTTTTGACCCAAGCGAGTGGGGTGTCATTTGAAAGAACGCCTAATTTAGAATTTGTTGCAATTGTTTTTAGAATTTTGCGGTGCACAGTTTTTAAGTTATGGGCAAAAAAGTGCAAAATTCAGACCACCCCTCCCCCCCTCCCCCTCCCTCCCTACGTTTCGACACTGATTGACAGAAAAAATTCACAGAGCTTGGAAATTTAGTAGATTTTGTATGACATTATACCGAAGTCTCAAATAATTAAATTTCTGTGTGTTTAGGGGACCGGGGTAAAGAGGGTAAAAAAAATCTTTTTTGACCCAAGCAAGTGGGGTGTCATTTGAAAGAGCGCCTAATTTAAAATTTGTTGTAATTCGTTTTAGAATTTTGCGGTGCACACTTTTTGAGTTATGGACAAAAAAATTGTAAAAATTCACAGAGCTAGGGAATTTAGTAGATTTTGTATGAAAATTATACCGAAGTCTCAAATAATTATATTACTGTGTGTTTAGGGGACCGGGGTAAAGAGGGTAAAAAAAAATCTTTTTTGACCCAAGTGAGTGGGGTGTCATTTGAAAGAGCGCCTAATTTAAAATTTGTTGAAATTCGTTTTAGAATTTTGATGTGCATAGTTTTTGAGTTATGGACAAAAAAGTGCAAAATTCAGACCGTTCCCCCTACGTTTCGACACTGATTGACAGAAAAAATTGTAAAAATTCACAGAGCTAGGAAATTCGGTAAATTTTGTATGAAAATTATACCGAAGTCTCAAATAACTATATTTCTGTGTGTTTAGGGGACCGGGGTAAAGAGGGTAAAAAAATCTTTTTTGATCTAAGCAAATGGGGTGTCATTTGAAAAAGCGCCTAATTTAAGATTCGTTGCAATTTTTTTTAGAATTTTGCGATGCACAGTTTTTGAGTTATGGACACGAAAGTGCAAAATTTAGACCGTTCCTCCCCCTACGCTTCGACACTGATTGACAGAAAAATTCACAGAGCTAGGAAATTTGGTAAATTTTGTACGAAAACTTTAGCGAGGTCTCAAATAATTATATTTCTGTGTGTTTAGGGGACGGAGGTAGAGAGGGTAAAAAAAAACCTTTTTTGACCCAAACCGAGTGGGGTGTCATATGAAGGAGCACTTAATTTAAGAAACATTACATTTTTTTTAGAACTATGCGGTGCGCAGTTTTTGTATTATTGAAGAAAAATATTTTTAGTATGGACTCCCCAAAATTTCAACACTTGATCGACCGAAAAAATAATCAAATTTAAACCATTTATAAGCTGGTGTAATTTAATCTTTCTTGAGTTACCATAAACATCTATGAATGAGATTTAACCTAAAGTAACATTTTTTGAGTTATTTTTGATCCATGTAGATTTGATTGTAATTTACTATTGACATTTACGATTAAACTTTACAACACAACTTTTTGTCAATAATTTTTGATATTCTGTTCTTTTAGATTCACGGAACCCTTGACGAGCGAATTTTATTCGCACTTGTCTGACTTTTTTAATTATTCAAAACATACTAAAATTACAGACATGTGTTATTTTTTGTTTTTGAGAAAAAGGCATTTGAACATATTATTAATGTGAATTTTTTTATACTTTGTGCCATTTACTAAAAGCTATAGTTTACTGATTCTATTCAACTTTTTTTTCTTTAAAAGGTAATGAATAAGGCTGAACAAAAAAAATTATATACAAAGTTCTATTTGGTTTATTATTATACAAAAATTCTTTTATTGTTTGTAGCCAATTTGTAATGGAGTATGTTGAAACTGTAGTTTTAAAAGGTATTAATTTTGATATTCCATTTTTTTATCGATATGTTGATGACATCATAACAGCTGTGCCTCGTGATCAAATTGATATTTTTTAACGAAATTTAATAATTTTAATAATCACATAAAATTTACGATTGAAATCGAAGAAAACTGTAAAATATCATTTCTTGACGTTATTTTACATCATCATGGTGATGCATCTTTGAGTTTTGATTGGTTCCATAAAGAAAATTGGTCTGGAAGGTATTTAAATTTTAATTCGTGTCTACCGTATACCGTCGTATAAAAAAATACAGTTAGTTTATTAGCCGAAAAAATTTCAAATTGTCAGATACAAAATTCCATTTTCAAAATTTTAAATTATTAACAAATATACTACAATTAAATGGATATCCAGTTAAACTAATAGATTTTTATTTAAAAAAACGTACAATAAATTTAAACATAACAGTCAGCTACCACAACCAGTTGAAGAAACCACAAAATTTACATCAATTCCATATATTAAAAAATTATATGATCAAACAAAACACATGATGTCCAAATATAACGCCAAAGTAGTGGGTAGAAGTCATCGTAGTTTAAGAAACTTATTATTCACAAAATTAGAAGACCGCAACCCAACAAAGTTTGAAACAAATGTTTTATAAAGTTTCTTGTGATTGTGGAGAAAGTTATATTGGTCAAACCAAACAATATATTTACAAAAAAGTTAATCAACACATTTATGATGCCAGGAAAAACAATATTAATAAAAATAAAAGTTTTTTATCAAATCACTTAAAAGATACGAATCACCAAATAAGCATGAATAATGTTAAAATAATCTCAAAAGAACCAAATTATCGTAAAAGAAGTATTTTATAAATGATCCAAATTAAAAAGTGTAGAAATTTAAACAAACAAGACGACACCAAATATTTGGAATCATCATATGATAATATTATTTTATAAAATCAATTTTAAACATTTTTTTATTTTTCATCAAATCACCTTTCTTAAAAATCCTTCAGTTTATAATAATGTTTGTTTTTTCATTTCATTTAATTTTTTTGTAAATTTGAAAGCCTTTGAAAATGAACAGGAAATTTGTTCGAAACGTAAGGCTAATAATCAATAAATAAATAAAAAAAATTCAAATTGGCTACAAACAATAAAAGAATTTTTGTAAAAAAAATTACACTGATTTTTCTGTGAATTTTATTTTGGCGTATTTTGCATGAAATTTTTTAAATTTTAATTTTTCAAAAAATAGAATTTTCAAGGATGACTAAATCCAAAATAGCCTATATTTCCTTTTTTCGGTTTTTAAAAGAAAAAGTCTCTTACCCAAAACCCTCGCTCGAATTTTAAACTGCTTTTGCTTGAGAACAAACTAAAGCGTTAAGCACTTATTAGTTAAAATACTTTTTAACTTCCCGATATGGGAAGTTATTGTTTTTGGGCTGATTTTCGAAATCGGAAATTTTATGATATCTTTGCGTTTCATGACCTCCTAAAGCTGTTTGGACTATTTTTAGCTGGCAATCTGTATGTGTGTGTGTGTGTGTATGTGTGTATGTATCGCTGTGTGTAGAATTTTTGCCCACCGCTTTCTCAACAACCGATGGGTCCACCACCTCAGCCTGGGTCTACCACCTCCGCCTGGGTCAACCACCTCAACATGAAAGAATGGTTTTTGGATGTCATACTTGTAAAAACCATCGGATTATTTAATAGAAACCATTTTCTGATGCAGTTTTGCGTGCTAAATACGAAAATAATATTACTTTTTGAGTCTATCGGATGAAAAAACTACTAGTTTCAGGATAACTTGGGTGATCGTTGAACTCAAAACACTGTTTTTAATAGTTTTTCGGGGTTTAAGAGCGAAAAGTTATTTTTATATGAATCGTGGTCAACAAACCAAACTACGTCGAAATAAGGTTTTTTTACACTTCTGCAGTAAATGGGGTGTCCATTGTAAAAAAAGAAATTTTTTGGGGAGTTTTTGTATAGGTTAGGGGCAACATTTGTACCTGTTAGTTTTTTACAGATTAAATACGTGTTCAGAAAATAAAAATACATCACAGTGAGATTTGTTAAAAATTTTCCTATACTAAATATGATCGTTTTCCCAAAACATAGTAATATAAAGGTTTTTTGAGGTTAGCGACACAACGAAAGATTCTAGCTCAAAAAAGATTTTATTTGTATTCAGTAAGCAAAGATACAACATGAAATGGTTTCTATTAAATGCTTCGATGGCTTTTACAAGTATGACATCAAAAAAACCATTCTTTCATGTGGAGGTGGTTGAATTGCAGTCGCCATTTTGCAATAGATAGATTTTTATATGAAATCTACCTAAAACATTGCTAAAATACACTTATTATACAAAAATTCAATATAGGAATTTTGAAGTCATATTATTTAATTTTCCCAAACACAAAATTAAAAATTTAAACCGAATTAGTAAACACGGAATTAACAGAAAACAAATTTAATTAAATTCAATGAATATGAATACATTTATATCCTATTTCTTCCCTAGCAAACATTTTTGTAGGAAAATTATATAGGAACTTACATGACCATGATCATTTCTTGTAGAGAATTGGGAGAAGAAGTTTACAAGATCAAACAAGATACACATAGGATCTTTTAAAGTTCATGTAAGATCCTAACAAAAATTCCTACAAGAATTTTTGCCAGGGTTTTCATTACATAAAAGTAAAGATAGCTAATTTAATAATTTAAAAAGTCAATAATATACACAAAATAACAGAATTAAATGTATTAATGAATTAGGTATAAATTTGAAAACTAAAATTATACTACAATTACAAAAATCTAAAATCAAAAGTTTAAACATAAAATTGTATATGTTGAATTATATAGAGTCCCAATTTAAACACTTGATGATATGGACTGTAAAAACCAAATCTCATGTTTCATGGCATGTCCAAACCAAATAAATATTATAAAATTAAAAAAAAAACAATAAAATTTTTATTCGAAAAATAACATTTCTAAGTGGAACCAACGTTCCTTATTTAATTTATTCAGGACCATAGCTTTATTTATTTGAAACACTAACAAAAAGAATATATTCCAACTACATGCTCTTATCGTTACTTAGAGAGCTTAGTAGTTTGAAACAGTTTTTAGAAGATTAATTTTGAATCAAACATTTAAAACTAACCCTAATCTTCATTCTTACGTTTTTACTTTAACCTAAAGATTAATTGCGTAGCTAAGGGTGATAGCATATAAAATTTACAACCCAATCTGTGTAGATGTGACTTTTTACCTGTATATTATTTTTTTAAACAATTTTAAACAATAAAATGTTTAAATATGTATTGTAATGCCTTTGGGTTTATGTAGAATATCTATGTATTGATGAGTGATATTATTTAACATTAACTTGACGATTTTAAGCTTAAACGAACTTGAACATAACATGAAAACACAATCAAAAACATGAAAAATAAAAGACGCACGCAACAAGCATATTTTGGTACATTAAAAAAAACATAAGAATTTATGAGATTCGGAATGAGATTGGGTTGGGAATGAGGGTAGGATTAAGTTTGATTTGATACAACATTGTTTTTGTTGTCAATGAAAATTTTAGTTTTCTTTTGATTTCTCTTTTAATATTATATTTTTATTGTGTCAGCATTATTATATAAAATTATATGTTGATTTTGATTATATGGATTTTTGAAATCAAACACCGATTATTTTATTTATTAGAATGATTTGAAAACATGTGATATATAATTTAATTCAACAATAAAAGGTTCAAAGAAAATTATTGCTTAACATTTGATTAGAGCTATTATTTGAATATTTATCAAGGGTTCATACATATGGGCCTTGGGTATCTTAAAGAGGAATTTCGAAGATAATTAGAAAGAGAATAAAATGGATTTTTATGATTTGGAAAAGGATATTGTTTATTTATTTCTAATTTTCAGCCAGAAAAAGAATGAAATTTGAAATACTGGAAGGAACCAGAGTATAAAGATAGTTATAATAAGTGTTTTTAGAGGACAGATTCGGATTCGGACAGTAAACGGGTGGAATTGCACTAAAAATTATAAATGTAATGATATTTCTTTAATAAACTTAACATTTCGTCGTAAACATCTATAACAATATTCAGAATTTTCAGAATTTCTGTAGTGAGTATATATTTAGAACTATTTTTGCCACTACTTGTATCTCTAGTTATATAATTAGCATTTGCCAAAACTTATTATTTGCTATTTTATAATAGCTTTGAGGGCTGATAATTTAGTACTTTGTTTGAGTGATTACCACACGTACTACATTGCCTCTAATTGGCATATGAGGTAACGTGAGATGCATACATACCACAGGCAATCGCGGTGAGATGTCACTGGCTAAGGTGATATCTTAGGAGTGCTAGCATTTTCCTTGATTGTATTGCACTTTCCTTGATGATGGCACGCTATTGCTTTCTTTGAAAAAAAAAGTCTTCATAACTTTATATTGATGTTGCAATTAATGAGGAAGACAGTGTGTCACACGATCAACGAATATGTCTCTAGTTGGACTGTTGGCAACACAATTTTGGTTTTTTTTTTTCAGAAACAAATACAATAATTCAATTATTTTGTATCTATCTTTTGTGAAATTTTGCTCTCAAATATTTCATTCATAATTTCTCATATCTTCCAAGCTACTACCACTCTCTAAATGTGCATCCTAATTTTTTGTGTTTTTGTATGTAGTTTGTATTTAGCTCATAAAGCTCATTAAGCTTTAGCTCATTACTGAAAGATTAAATTTGTGTGTTTGAATAATCCAGTCAGATTAATACAGATTTGGGTTTGATTGTACTACTCACTTTCGATTTTACATATTGCTAATAAATTGTAATTGATCGCAGTTTTGTTTTCAAAAATACTAATATACAAAAAATGAAAATAATGCCATATTATTAAAATTTGACAATGCTGTTAAATCTGTTGTTGCATAAAACAAATTAATTGAATTAATATTTTGTCAATAAGTTACGATTTTCTTATGCACTAGAAAAAAACTAATAATGATTCAAATATCTTAACATAAAAGGAAAATCCCATTAACCAAAAAAAACTGAAATTCAATATCAATTCAACGATGATCCTCTTACAAAAAACATTTTGTTTTCGCATCCCATTAACTTTCGTTTTCTCGCCTTTTACCCCCATTTATTTCTTAATTCCACCCACTAAAAAAATCTTTGTTTTATATTTATATTTGTCACGTGATCTTAGAAGCTTTTCAAACAAAACAACAAATTTTCTACACACGTAAGTTAAAGAAATACTTTTTCAAGCTAAATTGTTTGTTTTAATTTTGCTTTGCACGAATAAGCTTAATCTCATGAAAATGTAAGAATGTAAATAAATATATAGATACACAAAAGGAATTATATTTGTGAAAATATGTATATTTTGTGAAGATACTACATATACGTTGGTAATTTAATAATATATACATGAAAGAAAACTTATATGGCGCGATAACTTAACATTAATAATAAAAACAACCAAATGACGATAACAAATCGTTTTAATTTCATATAAACTTTAAGGATTTAAGGATATATCAAGTAAAAGAAACAATGGGAAAATAAATTAGTAAAATAAACAGATTTTGTATTTTTTGCGTAAATAAAAATACATATATATATATTTACACAAAATTGTAAAATATTTTTTGAAAAAATTGTTTAATCCAAGTAGTACATATATTGTTTGATATTTATTTTCCAAAATTTCTTTGGCAACCAACTTTTTTTTTAAATTTCTACATTAATTTATTTGCTACATTTTGTTTTTCAGTCATATTTGATCTATCGTTACGCTAAGTATAAATATGTGTTGTAAATATTTTTTGAGAAAATCATTAAATTCAAGTAATTTTTTTCTAAATTTCTTTAGCAACCAATTTATTTAATTTTAATTCTATATTAAATTACTAACAAACCAAAAATTGCTTAGATCAAACAATTTTCTTAAAATAAAATTTCACAAATCACATGTCTGTAAATACATCATGTGTTTTTTTATTCGCCTGCATATTAAAGTGTTACTTTATTACTGTGCTGTGTTTTGCGACCTAAAAGTTGAGTTCAAAAAAGGAAAAAACATTTGTATTTGTTTTAATTCTACGCCCTTGCATTATATTGTACTATTTTTTTGGAAATAGGCATAATGTATATTTTTTTCTTTGGAGTTTTTAGTGTAATTTTTTTGAAATATTTACGCTTTAGGGCAGATAATAGTAATTTTACGCGTTGTTATTTCAATTGGAAAAAATAGCCTGCTTTAGACCCGATTTTTGATTTTATTTTTACATTTTATTTTTATTTTAGCATTTTACACTCCTACAAAAAATAGTTTTAGTGCATTTAATACAAAGGTACAATACAGGTAAAGCTTAAAAAGTTTATTAACAAATAAAAAGTTTCGATTGAAAATTTAAATTCTAAAATTTGATAAAGGAATATCGAATATAAACACAAGTGTTTAGAAGTGTGAGACAGTAACACATTAGAAAGGTATAGTACTTAAATCGAGCATTTAAGGAAAAAATAGCATAACAGATATAAAAACAATATATTTTTCTGAGAAACGGAGTATAAGCACTTTTCGTACGTCCTTATTTATTGTTTTTCTTCGCTTTATATGTATTATGTGATATTGCAATTGATACTAAAACAAATATGCATTTTATTTTAATCAATTCTGTTTGTGGTTAGTCGTTTTTGTAACACACGCATAAAAAATATGTATTCAATTTTGTACTAGAATAGAATAAAAGAAAAAACAACTTTTCCGCACATATGACCACAAAATATTTTGTGCACGGGCACGTACGCCGCCTGCATGTGAGATGTGTAGTTAAATCTATCCTATATATAATATATTTATAGCCTAAAATATCAAAATAATAATTTAATTAACTTACCATATAGTAAAAACAACTTAAACACATTGCATCATTTGAATTACAGTCAAAAAAATTATTAACACCATTAGTGCATAGTAACTGCTCACCAAAATTGTTTCGCAATCAAACAAATTCAACAAATTTTTTCTCCATCTAATTCAAACGATTCAATATTCAAGTATCCCCAACAGCAATAATTTGCTTATCCCATGTTATAAAAAACCAACAAAAAAGTTTTCATATAATGAAAAACGAAGTTCAATAGATATTAAATAAATTGGTCGAACCTATAAATTATAATATCTTCATTAGATATCATTTCTTTTATTTCCCAATTTAATGAACGGAAATAAATCACAATAACATAAGAAAATGAAGAAAACCAAAAACATTCCCTAAAAGTCCGAGAGAAAATAAAAATTTACATTTCCTGGGGGCATTTTATCGAAACGTCATCAATACTATAGTGGAATAATGTTTTGTGTATATTGCAAAAATACTGTATGCTGTATGTATGCTGAATGTTTGATTTTCTAAAATATATCCATCATAAAGCCTTAACAAGATAAGTGTACGTAGAAAATCTAATGGACTGTAGTTGAATTAAATGAATTAAACATTGAATTAAAAAAAATCAGACTCAGACTCAGACTCAGACTCAGACTCAGACTCAGACTCAGACTCAGACTCAGACTCAGACTCAGACTCAGACTCAGATTCAGACTTAGACTTAGACTTAGACTTAGACTCAGACACAGACACAGACTCAGACTCAAACCCAAACTCAAACTCAGACTCAGACACAGAATCAGACTCAGAATCAGACCCGAAATCAGACTCAGACTCTGACTCAGACTCAGACTCTAGCTCAGACTCAGACTCAGACTCAGACTCAGACTCAGACTCAGACTCAGACTCAGACTCAGACTCAGACTCAGACTCAGACTCAGACTCAGACTCAGACTCAGACTGAGATTCAGACTCAGACTCAGACTCATACTCAGACTCAGACTCAGACTCAGACTCAGACTCAGACTCAGACTCAGACTCAGAATCAGAATCAGACTCAGACTCAGACTCAAACTCAGACTCAGACTCAGACTCAGACTCATTCAACATTCACAGATATATGGGTAGTTCTACAAACCAATTTTGGACGGCATGGCTTATTTCGTATATTGATATAAAAAAATGAAATTTGTAAACCTTAACTATATCTAGCAGGACCCCAAAATAAACCTATTTCGAAATGTATTTGTTACAAAAAAAATGATTCAAAACGTAAAATTATCAGTCCCCTGGTGTGTCCCTTTTTGACAGTCAAAGCTGGTAAACTATATAATCATTGATTCTAAGTGTGTAGAAACAAATTTACACTGCAGTAATAATTTTTAATAATAATGCGTTAGTAATGTGTAATTAATCATAAAATTACTCTATATTTCATTTAAGTTACATCCTATTAAATTTTTTCCATCGAATTTTTATCATTCTAATGCCAAATCAAAACACATTGAAAATATTGAAAATTCATATTTCGATCAAGTATTCGCTCGTCACAGGAATTAATTAAAGTACAATGAATATAATATTGCAAGTGTTTTACTAAGTCCGAGGTTTCATCAATCAAAACAGTCATCATTGCTAACAAGATCGAGTTTTGCCCAGTCAAATTGTCAGTACCCTGGTAAGTGTTTTCGTAAAAAGTATTTTAATTACAGGTAATTTTATAGTTCTATATGTCGTGAATATGTAATCCCTAATAATTATATTGAGGTCGTGCAAAAAATAGTATATACACCTCAAGTGACAGCATGTCATCGCCCTCAGGCTACGGGCTCGAAACACTTTGGGAGAAAAACATGCACTTCCCTCTCTTGGTGTATAATCTACTATTTCTTAAATATTATGGAAGTACAAATTTCTGGTTGAATAACAACAAAATATTTTAAATATTAAAATAATGGTACATAAATACATATTTAATTTTATTTCTATAAGCTTTTAAGCACCACAAAATAGCTTTATTGCCTTATGTTTAGATACATCTTCATACTTACGAACCTATTTCTTTCGTATAAGGAAACATAAGATAATATTTAAATTTCTATGAAACTATAAATCCGAGAATTACAGAAACAAAACAAAATTTGCATGTAAAATCCATTGGTGAGGGTTAAACTGTTAATCTTAAATTGATAAACAAATGTAATTATGGGGGAAGCTAAGAAACTTTTTACCATTAGAGATAAAACACGATTTTTAAATCTGTTATTTTATTTTTCTACTATTTATTTTCCAATACTTGTTACATAAGGGTATATAAAGGTAGTGTGAGGTTTAAAGATAAAACTCGTATTATGAAAGGTATTTTATTCAATTACAAACACCACCTACATTACATATTACCTTATCAGTTTAGCAATTTTTAGAATTTTGAGTAAAATTTTTAAAATGAATCCAAATTATATTGTTTGCTTCTTTTCATAAAACCTGATAAGCGGTAGGAAGCCTTTAAAAAATTTAAATTTTTGTATGTCGTTTTCACAACTAAAAATAAATAAATAAAAATGAAATTTGAGCTTTTTTGACAACACAAATACAAAAAAATATATTTGCTTGTGCAGGTAGAAGTGCAAGGGATTACAGCTTTACTGTAATTATTTATTGAAATTTAATAAATTTATTAAATTTGAACCGATTTTAAATAGTAGTTTAATCAATGAGTGAATAATGAAGTAGTTTATTCTCAAGCAAAAGTTTAAAATTTGAGCGAGGCACGAGCGAGAATTTTAATTTGCGAGAGAATAAAATTCATTATTCACGAATCGATTACAATACTTTATTCTCTGACAAAGATTTTATTATAAAAAAGAATTGTGTATTATAAAAAATAAAAACATTTTCTTCAATTAAAACAATAAATCTTTATTGTTTTAATTGATAAATCAAATTTCTTAATAAAAAAACCCTGATGATAGAAAACGCCCTTCTCATACAATCAACCAAGTTCAACTAAACGAAATAAGAGAATTTATTAAAATTTGATTTTTGAACAAAACTTATCAAAGCAATTGTGATTATAATTTGAAAATAATTTTAATGAAATCAAAACAATTTGACCAATTGGAATCATACCAATTGAATAAAATTTTCATTAGGCAATAGGTTAAGTTCATTAGGCTATAGGTTAGAAAACAATACAATAATACATACTATTATTATCGAAAAAACATAGAAATAAAGCTGATATAATCAAATGGAAGAGAATAAAGAAATAAAATCAATATTCTTAAAAACGATTCCTTCTCTCCATTCGTTTACATTTGTGGTTTATACAATAATGTGTAGAACTTTTAGTTTTTTAAAAGAACACTCCAACCCCTGTTAGTCGGGGGATATTCAGAAAAGCTGAGCTATAAAACATTGAACTAGCAGAAGCATGTCTTAGTTTGAACAAAATTGTAATTTCTTTATTTTTGGCAATCAATCTTCACATAGAAAAACACTGTGTGACGACAGTTTAATTAAAGAATAAAATTGATTAAAAAACAGTAAAATCAATGATTATTTGACCAAATATTCCTTTGGCTCTAACATTTTGTAATGAAGTGTAATTCAAACTTCGTAATTGGGAGTTGAACCACCTTCCCACACGCATTGAATTTGCACTGACCGAGACTTTCATAGTTGTTTTTGTTTTTTTTCTCTAAACATGGTTTCTTGTGCTCAGTTCGTGGTCGTCATCTGCAATAGATTCCGTTTAAAATTGTCATAAAACAGTTGTGTGCTGTTTCCCCAATATAATTTCTTATATTCAATTTCTGTAGGTGGGAGGTAAACTACACTAAGTCACATTTTTAAAATTTTACAGGAAAGCCAAAAAACAGTTTGAAAATGGACTGTTTACTATGGACTTGGACTATTTAAAATTGTTCTATCTCGAAAACTACACTAGTTAGGACTCAGTGCTCTTAACCTCTCGGTAGAGAACAAAATCCTGATTCTAACAGTATAAAAAAACGGATTTTGAAAAAATTGGACTTGGTGTAGTTTACCTCCCACCTACAGATTTGTAATCGTTAATCGCAATAAAATTATCATAAAATAGTTGTGCAATATCATTAATACATGCTCGCGCTATTATCATGTATGATTTCCTACAATCATTTCGTAATCAATGATTTTTTTATATAATTCTTTCCCCATTTTTTCTAATGCAGAGTAGTGATACAAATTCCTTAGTGTGTTTTCAGTTATTAAAACAAGCTACCAGATAATTCTACCGTTTTTTCTACAATAAATGGCAACCACGAGATGTCCTCGCTCTCTTATTTTTTCGATTGATTGTCGAACAACATCACAGCTGTTGTTGATGTTTGACGTTTGATAAAAAAACAGCGGCAGATTAATTTTGTGATTCTGGAATGATTTTTTTGGCGCTATTGGATATATTGAAGAACCACACCCAAAAAATTGGAAATGA
Organism: Diogma glabrata; assembly: GCA_963693315.1. NCBI lineage: Eukaryota > Metazoa > Arthropoda > Insecta > Diptera > Cylindrotomidae > Diogma > Diogma glabrata. The sequence goes on along the minus strand of OY856187.1, from coordinate 5,783,289 downwards.
TTGTGTATTCTGAGGTATTGTAGAGTGCATTATAATAACCGCCTGTGATATTGAATAAGGAAATTAAACTTTTCGTGTGAATACTAAAACTCTGTGATATAAATTATACTTTTTTTTTAAATGGCCAAATCTGAGATACAAATCAAATTAAACTTTTCTGTTGAAAAAAAAAAAATCTGAGATATAAATTAAACTTTTCTCTTGAATATTAAAGCTGTGATATAAAATATTAAAATTTACTTAATTAAACGCTAAGATCTGTGATAGAAACTACTAAACTTTATTTATTTTGAATGTTAAAATTTGTGCTGTATATTAGTAAAATCTTTGTAATTCGCGTCAATAACTTTAAAAAGCCACTAGGAAAATTATAAACAATAAGCGAAATCATTTGTGGATTACTATTTAGTTTAATTGGCATAAGATCATAATTAATTAGTGTAAATTGAATTGAATTAAATGTTCACCTATTATCTAATACAAAATAAAGAAGGAATTATATGTTAACTTTTCTGTGGAAATTTATAAACCTGTTGTATAAATACGCACTGTGTCCAACCGAGGAGTATATATAACAATAATACCACGGTACAAGGGGCTGCTTACCTGTCAATTTCTGATTTTTGTTTGCGGCTGAGGGACATGACGGGCTAATGTAAACCCAAGAAGGTGGAGACGCGGGGATCGGTTATAACATGGGGTGAGTCATTTGAATTTCTTTTTTATGTACTTTTATATAGATATGGGATATAGATATGGATGTGAATGTCTATAGATATGCGTATATGTGTCTATAAGTGTTGGCGAATGTATGTTTGTAGGCGTGAGATTGCGGGTGCATGGATGTGGGGATATGTAGATATGAATTGATAGGCTGCTACAAATTTTAACGTATTAATTCTGCAACGAGAACTGTTGCCACCAAGACCATCGAACACCATTTTATTTACAGGTAATATACATTAAGTCATCAAGAAAGCGATCTAACCTTTACTTTGTTGTGTTTGGGGTTCTCCTTCGTTCCCGATATGAGAACCACGTTTTCATATGGTTTCGCCCAAAATGATAAATTAACAGTGAAATGTAAACAACAAATTTGAAATTTATTTCATTGATTTGGTTTTTTTTGTGATACCAAACTGAAGTAACTTCTTGGTAATTTTAATGATTTCTTGGTAACTCAAATAATTTAATTGTGTAAACATTCTTCACCGAATAAATACGAATCTTGCAGCAGATAGTTAAAGTACAAGTGGAAGAAAATGTCATCAAAGCAAAGCTCATGATTGATCAGCGATAGTGAACAAAACGCAATTGGTAATCGTGAAGCCATATCATTATCTTTGCATAGCAACCGTGATATGGAGAATGGCATTAACGTAATCGCTGGGATATCTCAGCCAATGATAGCCCCTTTATGCATTATAAGGAATTAATAGAATTATGTATTGTTGATCGGACGTATTACAATAAGGATGAAACCTCAAATTGGCATCGTTGGCATGGTGCTCGTGTTGGATTACTGGCTCACATCGACAATACCAATCTTTTACTACCAACCATTGTTGAATTGACTTTTGAATATAATTTCGAGGAAGATACGGTGGGAAATGGAGGTCAACGTTTTGTTTGGATATCTCCGAAAACATTTCTGAACCTCCAATAGCAAAAGAACAATAAATGTCGACATCTTAAGGGAGAGTAGAAATTTCCTGCCTATTTATTTGTGTTATTGCGATGTAAGCTTTGTGCTCGACGATGTTAGTAGTGTGTGAGTGGGCCTATAGACGTGAGCGTATGAGGGTGTGTGTGATGGCGAATGTGTAAACGAGCGTGAGTGTATGGGGGTATGGGTGGTGTGTATGTGTGGGAGTGGATGAAGTGCGCGAGCGTGTGAATGGGTTAAAATTATGGGGTTGGACGTGATAATCGTGGTTCTTTCCCATATGGGGTCGCCAGAGTCTATCTGTTTCACTTGCCTGTTTTCTCATTTCCGTTCTTATCATGTTTCACGCGTACTATACAGTTATTTGTGCTGAAGTAGCAGGATTTCTTTCTCGACCTCAGAGGCTGAAGCTAGCTTGGGGCTAAATAAATCTCATCTAGGTGCGCGTCCTGCTATGTCACTTCGTTGTTTATTCAACGAAGAGCCCTTCATTACAATTTGAAGTTAAAACAATTCAAACCTAAACTTTAAACTTTAAATCATGCCTTCATTTCCATTATTATTTCTTTATTGATCACAATTTAATAAAACGAGACGACAATTTTTAAAATCAATTAAATTTTTCATTTATAATTCAATCATTTGCATACAAAAGTATTTGGGTTACTTCCCATTCTTCCTATTATATACCTTTCATTCGATTTGAACGTTGTTCAAGTGATTTTTCATCACTTATTTTATTTGATTTCTCCTGTTTTTTCCGTTTTCTATGTGCTGTTTTATTTTTTCTAATTTTTTTTAATTACTTGCATTTTTGTGATCAGTAATGAATAATATTCGTAATTGCAAATAAATTAAAAAAAGATGAATTAACAGAATAAAGAATTAATTCAGGTTTTCATGGTGTAGTATTAATTCAAGAGTATTAATGAATAAAAAATTAAATTCTCGTAAAAAACCTAAAAAAAAGAAAATAAATACATTTTTTTTATGGTAAATTGATTTAATTGTTTATATTTCTATTTAAACTAATATCGCCCTAGGGTTGAAATTTCGTGGCAGAATGACCATTGCAAATAGATATTGTAAGTCAAACTCTAAACAAAATAATTACAAGAAACAAAATAATCGAAATCAAACACCAAAATATTACACTAAAAAATAAAAAAATATTTTTCTAATAAAACATCGTCAAAATTCCAAAAACAATCATTCCCCACATCAACTGCCCAAGACTTGTCCAACTATATTGTAATGCGATGCATCACGTTGATCACGTATTGATCTTGATTATAGATTTATAAGGTTTAAATTGATAACGTTCTAAGTAATTTCTCAAACATAAAAGAAACAAAATGAAATTCACGTTGTTCATGTTAAGCATATTGTGCAAATGTACCAAATTCACAATTTTATAATACATCAAATTTAAATATTATAAAATTGACAATTTGGCATTTTTTAATTGTTTTTACTTTTATCATGAAAAGAAAAATAAATTTTGTTTTAATTTTGGTAATGAAAACTATCATATTTTGCGAAAATTTTTTATAATATAATTTTTAAATGTTTATTTTAATTTTGTTATGCAAACACAAAATTATGTCATTAGGAGATTAAAAAACAATTTTTGTATTGTTTTGGTTTGATAAATTATGTCATTAGAAAATTGAAAAACAATTTTTGTATTGTTTTACTTTTTTTAATTATGTAATGAAGAATAGTTTGTATGATGTATTTTTAAGATGATAAACAGGAAATAAGAGAAACTGGATGAGGATGAGTGTATATAGCTTGTAGATTTAAGATAGAGTTAAGTATAAAGTTAGTTTTACTTCAAGAATTATATAATGTAAGAAGACCATTTATTCTGAAAAGTCAAATCAAAAATATAGAAAGATATACATAATAATTGTTTCACTTAATAGTGCTTACTTATTTATAATATAAATACAACAAAAATTTTCGACTAAATTAAAAAATTTAAATGAGTTTCTTAATAATATCATATTTATCAATTGTGTAATCGTATTCATTTTTTCCAGACAACTTTTTTTTACCAATTAAATAATTTTATGCACATCATTTAATTCACAGTAACAAAATTTTTATAATTATTTAACAACTCAAATCCTAAAACTATACTAAAGTTTCAACAAGTTTTTTTATGGATGCACGAAAATAGCTAACTAATTTGACATTTGATATATTTTTTATTTTTTTTTTAATTTCCATATCTTGAAAAACTCTAAAATAAATTTCATTTATAAAATAAAATAAATGCTCATTCTTATTCATTTTTATTTTGTCTATGCTGATGCAGAGATAGAAAATGAAATTATAATCATTTGATAACAAAGAAACATTTTCTTCATATTCCAAAGAATGTTCATACAAAATGAAAAATATTATATTAAATAAAATTTTCCATTACACTTAAGTATAATTTATAATTTAATTTGGCATAAAAATATTAAAGTAATGTAGTTCTTAATTGAGTGTTAAAGTAAAATTTTGAATAAATGAAAATCTTGTGGGATGTAAGGACTGTAAGGATGGCTTAAAATTTTGTTTATGGTTTAATGAAAAGTGTAGTGTAGTAAGAATTACAAAATAGTAACACATAAACACTTTTCAAGACCTAGATCAACAACATGTGTTTCAAAATGTGCCAATGCAGTCGCTTTGATGTCATACTCCAATCGCCCACAATTTATCTAGCAACCCTCCATACAGGAAAGAATCTTTGACTGAAAATTGTGAATTATTTGATACGGTCCTAAAACAAGGTCTTGGAACTGAAAATAATTAAAAGATTTGTTTTGGTGTAATCGACTGTAATAGGCAGATTCAACTTGTGAATCTGTCTGGACTTTTGTATATGATTATTTAGTTGCAATAATGACACGACGGAAAAACTTTCAGAATACACATGCAATCTGTTCAATATATTCTTGAACCTTCTCCCCCTTGCAATACAATAATTATTTTATTTAAAAGAATCAAAAAAAAATAAATAATTCCGAAAATGCGGAATAGCGCCTGTCTCCTCTACGAGTGCCGAATCGGGAATCACTTAACTAACTCTTGTTTAGCCTAACATTTCAAAATATTCTATTCATTTCGATTATAATGGCACTAATAAAATAATAAAAACAAATGTTGTACCTTGAAATCTATCTTCTGCTACAGCTGGACGTCTTATTTCCACCGTTATTCCGGGAATGATCGGTAAAATAAGTGGATATTATAGTTCCCTTTCTTTTTGTCTTCTTCCCTTAGATATCCAGTACTCGAAAACTTCCTTTCATGAAACCTAGAGAACCACCCTTGAACTTCCCAATATGAACCGTTCCCAACTCTACAATGTCGATCACCAAAACCCTCAGTTTCCAGCCATTATTTTTCCAATAGATTAATACAAGTTCGAAACATCAATTATCTTTCTTTTCTTTAGATTTATTTATCCTCTAATAACTACAAATGTTACAATATTTTTTCTGTTATTTGTATGTTTAGTTACTGTGTTAAAGAACCGAAAAAAAACATTCACCAAGCAAATCCAATTCGATTATCGATCATTTTGTTAATTTTTTTTATTTGTAAATTATTGCACCACCATATTGATTCTTCTTATTAGGCACAAGAACAAATTTTCAATTTTAGAATGCTTTTTTCCTTTACTATTAATAAGTTTTTGAAAACTTGAAAAAAAACTTTTAATACTTGATTTTAATTATTATTCAAGTTGGGGTGAATGTTTTTTTGTTTTTTTAATTTTAACTTAGCAATGAATTGTTTAAAAGTTAAACACCAAAATTGAATCAAATTAAAAAATGTGACCAAAATGACATTTATATAATTTTTCTGCCAAAAAAAAAACTCTACCAACCTTGAAGAAATAAAATCATTCTTTCGTTCAGTTTAAAAAAATGAGTTAGCTTTAATGTGTTTTTCTACTACCCAACATAAAAAATCTGCTTCCGATGTTTGTTCATTGCATCGAAAACTTCTTTTTCGTCACCGGTGATAAAAAAAACCTATACGAATTACATTCGTACCTAGTGACGAAAGTATTTTTTTAAAAGCCATCTAGTTTCTAATTTCTTAACTAGAATAAACCATCCTAGAATACCCTTTAAGTGAATCTGAATCAATTGATTGAATAAAATAATTTGGTTAGTGCTAATTTGTCTCTGTTGGGAGGGTAACGTTAATTTATTTTTGAATTATTTACGGACAATATACATTAAAATTGGAAAAATAATAATAGTTAAATTTATAATATTCATATATTCTTTTTAAATAATATGCTAAAAAACAGTTGGCTTAAAGATATTTAAAAAAAAAATTATTTCACCTATTTATTTAACATAAAAGGAAAAAAAAATATTTATTTTACGTAAACTAATTTGCGTTGTGTTAAAAATATATCAAGAATTTACGTAACGTCATACCCATTCAAAAATTACATCAAAACTGATATTGCTTTTTTAGGAAATCTGAATTTGATTTTGTTTATGATAAAATACAAACCGTCTTTAGTTATAAGCCTACTAGACGCGAAATAGAAAAGACAATGAACCTTCAAAGATGTGTTATTTAATGATTTTAAGAACTTTATAGAAATTGTATAATAATATAGGATTTTGTATTGTAAATAGAATAAAAATATAGCATCATGAATAACTATATGTATGAATATGTAAAAAATTCACGAAAAAAGCAATAAGGGCTTGTAATTAAACACAGCTATAAACATAGTTTTTATGAAATAGAACTTGGATAATTTATTCATATTGAGTCATCTATTTTTTAATAGCAGAAATATAAATACATTTTAATTTGTAACGGTGTATGTTTTAAAATGTGGATTGTATGTAATTATAAATGAAAATGTTTAATAATTAATAATAATTTTTAAAAAAGTAGTAGAAAAAGTACAGTCTCCTAATCGCCGAAAATCAAATTTTGAATCTCGCGACCATTACCAACCTCGGCTGTCGCCTCGGCTGGTAAACTGTCCTCTCGTTTTAAAATATGTTGTTTTCGGCATCGTTGAAGAATATACTATTTTTTCGTTGTTTAGCCGTTGGAAATCAATTGAAAAATTTCCTTTGCTTTTGTCAAAGAAATGAATTTATGAGTGTTTATTTAGAATAGAAAAGATGAATTAATAGAAAGGTTAAGATGTTTAAGAATACATTCTGAAATGTAATGAATGTGTTTTTAATTATTTATTGAGAAGAATTTGGACAAGCGTTACACGACATTGGACAGATTTTGGTAACCAGGTAGTGACTTTTTACACTTTAAAGATAAAGGGACCAATCACGTCCAATGACTTGTGTTTTTTACAATATTTTTCAAAGCTTTTTATTAGGTTACTGCTTATTTTCAACAGTTCGTTGATATAAAGCCTTGAGAGCGAAACGCGCCAAAAAAAAATGAAACAACGAATGTTGAGGTTATGTATTAGGTTCATTCAATTTTTATTCCTATTTTTAACAAAACAACTTAAAAAAAAATTTGTTTTGTTCTATATATCCTACAGATACCACATAAATAGTACATTATTTAATTAGGAGCTAAAGTGATACTTTTTGTGTTGAGGCTATAGTTTGACGGATGACCGTAGGGAGGCCGACAATTATAGACGAAACACAAAAAGTCACTTTAGCTCCGAATTAAATACACTATTTTTTCGGCAAACGTTTAAATTTTTTATAAATATGAAATTAATGCTCAAACTTTTTATAAATATGAATTTTATCGTCATAATTACTTCCAAAAAAGAGAAAAAACGTTTAAATTTGTATGAATAAAATTTTTTTATCAAAGCAGCCTTTTCAAAATTTCATAATCTAATTGAAATAGTTGTTATTTTGTTGTCATAGCTATACAATAATTCCAAATTTCATTATCCAAATAAACTGTTTGTTATGTTTGGTTGTCATAATAACATACAATAATTCAAAATATCATAATCCAATGAGAATCAACTTATTTTTTGTTGTCATGGTTATACAATATGTTTGAAAAAATAACAAACTAACAAATAACAAATGCTACTCTACAGCTTCCGTAATATAAAATAAAATTGGCGTTACTTTTGCAGTCGCTAGACGTTACCTTTGCTGTCCGGCTAAAAAGTAAGACTCTAGCTAACTCCCTAGCGGCAGTAAAGTTTAACTTTACAGGCGTTTGCCGAAAAACTAATTTATTAATCTACTGGAGGTAAATTTAGGCTAATCTTACTGTATTCATCTCGTTCTGAGACCAATAGTTATAATGATTGTTCTTTAAATAATTACACGGCATTTTGTATTTAGTTTTCTTTTGTTTATGTACTGTCAAGTGTGAAATACCTAACAATGATTTTTTCTTAGTTCTCAGATTTTTTTTTTTTTTTAATAAAATGTGTTGTGTAATAGGGTTTAGAATATGTGTCACAACAACACATAAATACCTTTTAAGACCCAGGTCTAGACCTGGGTCCCACAACAACTGGCGTTCTGAGGTGTAGATTAACGCTTTTTTTTAAACATCTGTGGGTTGAAGCCACCTGAGACTAAGTGTTCCGGCAAACTATTCCATTTGTACGCAGTTCGGACAAAGAAGTCTCTCTGCGATCTGCCAGTATGACAGCGCGGGATCTTTACCGTTTCACTGGTTGCCGCAGCCGATTGCCGAGTGGAACGGGGGTAAGAATAAGTTTGAGGCATGATGCCGCTGATTTCATCTGAGCACTGCTGATGACGATATTTGTAAAAAACAACGAGGTCAGCAACAGTGCGACGATGTTGTAGGGAATCAAGTTTTGATGTCAAAGTTCGATCACCTACAATTCGTATAGCTCGCTTTTGAACAGAGTCCAAGAGGGCCAAGATGGAAACAGAGGCAGCACCCCAAACTTGACAGCAGTACTCCATACAGGGACGAATATAGGACTTATAAACATGGAGAAATTGGTATGGAGTGAAAAATTTTTTGCATCTATTTAGGAGGCCGAGTTTTTTAGACGCGCTTTTTGCCATCGCCATTACATGATCGTTCCAGAGTAGGTCATTTGAAACTGTGACACCCAATAAACGAATGTTTTTACATTCACCTATTGGTTCATCACACATACTAAATAAAATATCTTTGGGGAACTCGGTCTTTAATCTGGAAACAATCAACAGCTGTGTTTTGGTGGAGTTGAAATTGACAAGGTTTTGGTCACCCCAGTCGGCGACTTTATTCAGGTCTTTGTTCACGTTTATGGCAGCGTCTCTCCGGGCAGGATTAATTCGTTCGTGCATTTTACCTTTTGAAGGAAGGGGCTCGAACGACTTGTGAAGAGTACTATCATCTGCAAAACTATTTATTGGGTTGCTGGTGATTTTCAATAATTCGTTGATATAAATCAAAAATAGGGTTGGGGACAATACTGAGCCTTGGGGTACACCAGCGTTAATTAGTTTAGACTCAGAAGAATATCCGTCTAAGGTTACCGAAATGTATCGGTCGGATAGAAAATTTTGAATCAGCTTCACAACATTGGGATGAAAACCGCACGCAACGAGCTTGTTGATTAAGTTGGCATGCCAGACTCGATCGAATGCCTTGGAGATGTCTAAAGCGATAACGTATGTTTCACCACCTTTATCAAGTATGCTGTTCCAACAATGCGCTACATAGTTTAATAGATCGGTAGTTGATCTTTTGTTTCGAAAACCGTATTGGCTGTCGGATATTAAATGATTTTCTTCCAGAAATTTTGAAATATGTGTATTAATATAATGCTCATAGACTTTGGATAGGACCGATAGTAAAGCTATTGGCCTATAATTTGAGATATCGGATTTTGGTCCCTTTTTGGGGACGGGCTGGACATTTGCCAACTTCCAGCACGAGGGAAATATACCAGATTTATAGGATTGGTAGAATATTTTAGTTAAAGTTGGTGCAAGTTCTTTGGAAAAGGTTTTTAAAATAATGGGTGGAATATTGTCCATTCCTGATGCTTTATTGATGTTTAACCCCTTTAAAAGTTTAGCGACTATTTTGGGTTTGAAGTGAAGTTCATTCATATTAACTCCTGAAGACTGGATTTGGGGTATTTCTTTAGGAGTTTCCAAAACAGTGGAGTTCAGAGCAAAGCGTTCAGCGAACAAGTTAGCTTTTCTTGCGGGATCATTGACGATTAAATCACCATCAATAATAGGGGGAATAGAAAATTTTGTACCAGAATTTAAAGAATTAATGGCACTGTAGAAACTCTTGTCAGAAACAGACATAGACGTAAGTTTTGAGGCTTTCGCTCTGTCAATTTCAGACTTTTCGTTTGAGATAATCTGGTTAGATATTTTGTTGGCCTTTAGATATTGGGATCGATTAGTGGGAGTTTTGTTATGAATCCAAATATTAAATGATCTACGTTTGTTTCTAAGTGCCGTTTTGGCAGCTTTCGAATACAAGTATTTTTGTTTGTGTTTTACTATGGAGAAAGGGACAAATTTATTGATAGCAAATTGGATGGTTTCTGTAAAGTTTTGAGCAGAAACATTTACATTGTCATTGTAAAAACAATGACGGTCGAAAGGGAAACCATGGAAAAAGTTTTGAAGACCACTCTTATTCATTTTTGAGTAGTGAAATATTTTACGGGATTTGGGAGCTGTAGTTTTAAGTAAATCAGTTTTGATAACTGATGAGATTAAATAATGATCAGAATTTCCAATACTACCTTTCGCAACATCGACACTCGTAATATCTGGCATTGTGGTAAGATAGAGATCTAGTAGAAAACTATTATCACCGCCATTACGGGGAGTGAAAGTCGGGCTTTTAACAATTTGGAATAGGCCCTAAGACGCGGCAAAAATTTCTGCCAGTTTTCCACTATTGTCAACATCGTCGGTCGATTTGGAGAATTCCAACCATGATTTGCTGTGAACGTTGAAGTCACCGGTAACGATAACTTCACAATTAGGGGACTTTGCTCTAATCTCGTCCATAATTTTTGTCAGTATATTAAAAAAGTTTGGGTTACGTTTGTTGGGGGACCGGTATAAAGCTATTGTAAAAAAAGTCATTTCTGGAAAACAAATCTTTAAAACCATTGTATTGAAGCCGTCACCGTGTAGTTCAAAATTTGGAAAGCGAGTGTACGCAACACTCTCATGAATGAATGCGCATACGCCCTGATGGAGTTTGAAAGCTGATTCGAGCCTATATTTGGAATTAAGCGATTCTATAAAGAGAAAATTTTCAGAAACTTGTGTTTCTGTAAGGAATAGAATGTTCGGTTTGTCGTGCTCAAGATGATGTTGCACGTGGTCATGGTTAGCGTTCAATCCGCAGATGTTTTGAACATGCATTTTAAAATTTTTTATTGATTCATATATGTTTTGTCCCTGCAAATTCCGTGGACATGCCGCCTTATGGGCGGGTGGATTGCGCAAATTTGCTTTACCACTTGCAGACTTATTTTTTTTCGGTTGTACTGCCATATATATATCAAAATGTTTATTTTATTTTTTTGTGTTTTATTTTAAAATGCATAACTAAGTAAAAAATCCTATCATACTACAAAATATGACATATGCCAATATTTCATGATAAGATGAAGAAATAATAACAAAATAATAAGTGAAAAACAAATTGTGAGAAATTTGCAGAAAACAAAACAAAACTAAATGCCAATAATCCAGCTGATGCAGCGCATCCCAGACGCACCGCCCACCACCTTAATCGAGGCACAAAGCCCACACATAACTACGTGTTGGTTCGATTCCTCGGAAGAGCTAATGAGCGGTACCGCTACGGAACGCTGCCCAGCTAAGACTGGAAGTGCTGCCGTTGACTAATTAAAGTTCGTCCGCCAGCACCCTAAGATATCATCTTGGCTAATGACATCTCCTGCCATTGCCAGTGGTATGTGATATCTCACGCTAACTCATATGTCAATGGCAGGGACTGGAATACGCAGGGTAGTCAGACCCGTAGATCAACATTGATCATAATCGATCAAAATCGATCCCTCCTGCGGCCAGATATTAAAATTACTTCGGTCTGAAAGACCTAAGTATTACATTCATGAGCTCAAAGCAAAATTCTTACCCCCACTTTTTTTGGCATATCTCGACGTTTTAGGACCTAATGATTCTAAAAAAGCAATAAAAAAAATGTATGTCTGTCTGCCGGCCGGCCGGCCGTCCGTCCGTCCAGCCGTCATTACTTACGGTGCAGGGAAAACCACTGGAGGGATTTCCAAAATTTTTTTTCCTAAAAATAGGTATACTCAAGAGACAGGTTCGAAAGGACGCTGTGTTTGATAACTGTTCCGGAAGTGTGTCAAAAAAATCGTCAAGTGTGTCAAAACAAGGAAATTTGCATATTTTTTGCTTAAAAAACGTTCATTTTAAGTGATTACGAGTAGGAACATTGAACTTCGAGAAATCTTGATGGTCGGGATTGGTATGTGAGACCAAAATCTAGATTACTGCATTATTAGTTTGTCAAAAAAATGTTGTCAAGTGTGTCAAAATTTTATTTTTTTACCCAATTTTTCGGAAAAAAAAAATTAAATTAAAATTTTGTTTGAAATGAAATTTTATTATTATTATTGAGAACTATGGCATCATAAGTTTGTCAAAAAAACGTTGTCAAGTGTGTCAAAAGAAAAATTTTTATTTATTTTTTTACCCAATTTTTTGGAAAAAAATAAAATAAATAATTTGTATGACGTGAAAATATATCTTATATATTAATACGCTAGATCAAAACTTTGTGGAGCCTAAGGCTTTTTTATTCGCAGATGGATTCATTTCAAATTTTCACAGTTAACTGATATTAGTGTAACCTATAATCGGATTCGGATTCACACAAATCGGATCATAAATAAAAAAGTTATTATATACGGAAAACTTTTTATATACATATGCATTATAAGTTTACATACATATAAAAACGAAATTAAAAATTTATTTTTTTTTTTTATATATTAGCTATCGAACAACGAACAACGAACAACAAAAATGAAACTTAAAAATTTATTTTCTTTTTTAAATCATTCATTTCAGTCGTCTTTTGTCTTTGAACAAGGACGGTTTTCGATATTATTTCGATTATTTTGTTTATTGATATAAAGATATTTGCGTAATATTTTTCTTTGTTTTCTTATTATAGGAGGGCTATTATTTTGAAAACGTACATTTTTTTGTTGATTTTTAAATTTTTGATTTTTAAAAAATCTGAAATTTTGATATTTTGTTGGTATTGACGAAAGGAAAAAAGTTGTTTCTGCTTTTATTTTTTGTGTACTCTGAATCGGCGTTATGCGCGGTTGAATTTTTGAGGCTTTTTCACGTAGTTTTGGTAATGGTTTAAAACTTAAAACTTTTTCTTCTTTTTTTATATTTATTTTCTCTTAGTTAGTTTATACATTTCCTTTGAAGTTTAGAGAATTTAGTTTATGAATTGATTTAGGGGTCGATAGACGTAATATTTTTATTTGTTTTTTAATTATAGGAGGGCTTAAGGGAGGGAGGGAATAAGTTAGTGATCAAATAAGCTTACTTGAAAACTTATTTGATCGCTAATTTTTCATATATCCGAACTGATCAGCTAGAGTTTTGATTATATTTCATATTCATATATTTAAAAAGAAAAATTAAAAATTATATGCTAGCATTTCTCATTACCACTTTTTGAAATCATTGCTTCTACGTCAACAAAATATCTACCCAAAAACTTTATTTATAAGCGTAGCGAAGCACGCCGGGCCCTCCTAGTTATTATTATAGAGAATTATGGCATTATAAGTTTGTCAAAAAATAATGTCAAGCGTATCAAAAAATGATTTCATTGATTTTTTTAGCCAGTTTTTTGGAAAAAAAAAATGTAGACGTTTTTATGACGTAAATGTAATTGAAAAAGAAATTGGACATGGAAATTTTTGAATTTGTTATAGTTTTTGAAATATTTTTGGAATTTTGAAAAAAGTATGTATTTTTGATTTTGTGATAATTTTTGCAATATTTTTAGAATTTTGGAAAAAGTTTTAATTTTTGATTTTGTAAGAATTTTCGGAATATTTTTGGAATTTTGAAAAATTTTAAATTTTTTATAATTTTTGGAATTTTGAAAAAAGATTCAATTTTTGATTTTGTAATAATTTTTGGAATATATTTAGAATGTTGAAAAAAGTTTGATTTTATTATAATTTTTACAATATTTTTGAAATTTTGAAAGAAATATGAATTTGTGATTTTGTAATATTTTCTCGAATCACTAAATTGAAGGTTTTTGAATAGTTTGCTGAAAATGAAAATGAAATTGGACATGGACATTTTTGAATTTGTTATAATTTTTGAATATTTTTGGAATTTTGAAAAAGTTTTAATTTTTGATTTTGTAAGAATTTTTGGAATATTTTTAGAATTTTAAAAAATTTTAAATTTTTGATTTTATTATAATTTTTGTAATTTTGGAAAAAGTTTCAATTTTTGATATTGTTATAATTTAAAAATTTTTTAATTTTATATATATTTTTAGAATTTTGAAAAAAGTTTAAATTTTAGAATTTTTAAGAATTTTTGGAATATTATAAGAATTTAGAAAAAGTTTAAATATTTGATTTTATTCTAATTTTTGGAATATTTGGAATTTTGAAAAAAGTTTCAATTTTTGATTTTGTAATAATTTTTGCAATATTTTCAGAATTTTTGAAAAAAGGTTAATACAGTGAAATTCACTTATAACGGCCTCGTTTATAACGACATTTCGCCTTTAGCGTCATAAAATCAAAGTAATGGTTGGTCTTGCCTTTGTTCCTATGTAAAAATATTCGCTTAAAACGACTTCGATTATTACGACATTTCTGATATAGCGACCAATTTTGCAGTAAAATTTGTACAGATGGATGTACAGATTGTTCGCTTATTGCGACCGATAATTTAAAAAATAAAAACGTTTTTTTTGATATGAGAAAAAATAATTGTGATTTATTTAAATATCAATTGGTGGTCTGTATCCTCTATGTCTTTCCATTTTAGACATTTTTTTATTTTGGTGGTTTGGTTTACATTGTCGCAGTTTAAGCTCAGTTGATAAGGCGCTAGCCTTGTAACTCAAGGATGCCGGGTTCGATTCCCGACGGAGATCACTTTTCCTTTATATTATTCAGAACGTGTGTTTTCAGGCATGATCGTTAATGTATAGTAAAAGTTAATCGTGAATATATCGGGTTTAAGCAACAGCAATCCAAAAATTGTTGAAACATCTATTCAATATTGCAAAAGAAAACAGGAGAAATTGCATCGCTGTTAAATTCTGAATTCAAATGTATGGTAGGCTGAACTTTTCACTTCCGTGAGAGACATATATTGTGCTTTGGAGCATAGAGTGGGATTTTTGATGAGTCAGCAAGTGTTGATGGAAGTGCATGTGACTAATAGCTAAAAAATACTCGACGGCTACAATGCAAATGAAATTTGCAACGTCGCAAAAACGGGTGTTTTATAAAATGACCCCAGAAAAAAATTTAAATAATAAATTTAAAATTTAATGTGTAAGTTGAGAGCGAATATTAGTCTAAGATCCGGCTGCAGGATTAGTGCGCTCATCGATTTTTTGCTAAAACCAAATTTTTATGTATATTTATAATTAGGAGAATATATATCTACCAGGTTGCCTATCAAAATTTGGCCGCCAGTATTTTTAATTAAATTATTTTTAATTGATTTTTGGGAAAAAATTTCGTTCACTTGTTTTTTAAATAAAATGTGGTCTACATCACGGCAATTTATATAAAGATTCTAAAAATTTACGGTTGCCGTTGCGCACCTAGCCGCACCTCTTCGCAGCCAGGCGTAAACAGGTATGATTTCGATACATTTATACGTTCATAACGTACATTGATTAATTCTATATCAAATTAAAGCTAATTTTTTTCTCTTTACTATCATATATGGTTGCCTTATTAAATCCGGCCGCAAATAAGGGTTGCTGGCTGTTAAAGATGATAAATATTTAAGGTAGAGTGAAAGAGAGCTAGCACGTAACATCATTTGTCAGACGAGGATAGCGATTGCCAGCTGTGCGACGCTCTTAAGCCATTGCGCATGCGTCGAATGTTAGTGTTCTCAACCACCGGGGAGTAATAGAGACGACTTAATAAATACTCCAAAAAAATTGTCTTCCTTTTCAAAATGACAAATTTAAAAATTACAACAAAATATGGCAGAATCCTAGTTTATCCCCCCAAATAAATTTGCGTTTTTTTTTTCAGATAAATAGAAAGATTAGGTCCTCTGCATCCTAATTATGAAAACAAAAATTTGCGAAAATGAGGGGGTCAAAAGTTATAAAGGATCAAACTTTCAATTTTACCTTGATACAGAGCACCTAATCTTTCTATTTATTTGAAAAAAAAAAACGTAAATTTATTTGGGGGGATAAACTAGGAATGTTCCCAAAAAATTAATATTGATTTAACTCTCTTTCACTCTACCTTAAATATTTATCATCTTTAACAGCCAGCAACCCTTATTTGCGGCCGGATTTAATTAGGCAACCATATATGATAATAAATAGAAAAAAATTAGCTTTAATTTGATATAGAATTAATCAATGTACGTTATGAACTATAAATGTATCGAAATCATACCTGTTTACGCCTGGCTGCGAAGAGGTGCGGCCAGGTGCGCAACGGCAACCGTGACTTTTTAGAATCGTTATATAATTTGCCGTGATGTAGACCACATTTTATTTAAAAAACAAGTGAACGAAATTTTTTCCCAAAAATCAATTAAAAATAATTTAATTAAAAATACTGGCGGACAAATTTTGATAGGCAACCTGGTAGATATATATTCTCCTAATTAAAAATATACATAAAAATTTGGTTTTAGCAAAAAATCGATGAGCGCACTAATCCTGCAGCCGGATCTCGTATACTATATGAATGGCTTGTGATAGGAAAAAGTAGATCACTCAGGTTTTTTAGAAACATTAAAGCTCTACCTTTGGACAATACAGAAAATACAAAGGCCTAGATGATTTCTAATATTATTGAATATTTTTGGGGGCACCCATTTTATGGGACACCGAGTTAAAAAAAATTAACTGTTGGATAATTGCCCTTCACATATTTACTTGAAAAATCTAAAATTTATTAAGTTAGTGCTTATGCTACTCAATACGTCTTCTGCTCTTCAGTTGAAGGATAAGGATGTAATAAAATATTTTAAAATCACTATCGACAGAATTTTTTAATAAAAATTGTTAGAAATGGCAAATGACCAAAGCACAACTGATTATAATTGGTAGATGCTATACAACAAGAAATCGTGTTAGTAAGTAAACGTCGTATTTCAATTTGATTTAGACATACCGAATTCTTGCAAATTGATGATGATGATGATACAGACACTGTGAGTTACGATGCTGATGATGATATTCCACTAATCGGATAGGCCAAGTAACAACTTCTGTCGATAACAACTTCTGTCAAGAGTGATGAAAATTGGGATGGTTTTATCATGGCTATAAATTTTTATTTGCAGATGAAGAGCCCACATTAAAAGATACTGTCGACGATATTATAAATTTAGCTACACGGATAAAAACAAAGCTATGATTGCAGGTTATAAGTTTTGTATAACATAATTATAAATGTTTATTCCCAATAACCACTTTTTATAATATTATTGTAATATTCATGACTTTAAGGCATCAATTTTTATGAATATTTAGTCGTGAAATATAAAACGTTGGCATAAAGTTTTGATAAAAACAAAACAATGATTACTATTCATAAACAATGAATAAAAAAATTATAATTTTTCATGCCTGATAAACAGTTTATATTTAAAAATGTGCATGTAACAGAACTAGGAAGTATGAAATTTTATGAATAGCAAGGTATAAAATATATTTTCACGAAATAATAATTTTTATTTTCTAGTTATTTTATATGTTTTGTAGGAATGGAGTATTCTTTATTAGTGCGAAATTTTAATATTAGTTTTTCGACAGTAAATATAATTAAAAAATTAATAAACAAAAAAAAATATTTTTTATAATTCACTAAAAAATTTTTGTGTTATGTGAGTTGTATATAAACAAACTTTGTGAAATTTCAATATGATAGATAAATATAAAAATATGTAATATGAACATAAGGTTTAGTACATATATGATTATAATGTAATTTACGAGTATGACAAATCATATGACTATGAGGTTTTCGATATCTCGCGACACTTCATCAAAATTCAAATGCTAGGAATGCAAATGCCTAGTTCGTAATTTATTTATTACTAAGCGCCATAAATTTATGAATTATAGGCATATTATTTTATTAAAAATAGTTATATTTTGTTCCCTAGTAAGTATATAAAATTTTTACAACAAAGTTATTTCGTTGTTCCTAATTGGTCATACTACGTACCCGATACTCATAAAA
This sequence comes from Diogma glabrata, assembly GCA_963693315.1. Lineage (NCBI taxonomy): Eukaryota > Metazoa > Arthropoda > Insecta > Diptera > Cylindrotomidae > Diogma > Diogma glabrata. The sequence goes on along the minus strand of OY856187.1, from coordinate 5,765,167 downwards.
TTCTATGAATAATATTCATAATAAGCTTCTTAGTGATTTTTTGAAAAAGTATACCTTATAAGTATATAATACACCTGGCTTATTCACGGTTGAGAATTAACGTAATTTAAGCATGGAATATAACTTATTAGGCATAAAAAAACCTCGATTTCTATCTGTGTAATATTAACGTATAGAAGATATTCAAAATGAACCTAAAGATACCATAAATGTTTCGTCTCCAACAATTACAGATACATCTACTACCTTATCTACTGTCATTAAATTGTTTCTGATAAAAAAATTGAACACTTCGCATATTACGACATTCGGATGTAACGACGGATTTTGATGTCATTTTCAATGTCGTTATAAGCGAATTACACTGTACTAATATTTGATTTTGTAATAATTTTTGGAATATTTTTAGGATTTTGGAAAAAGTTTGATTTTATTTATTTTTTACAATATTTTTGGAATTTCGAAAGAAATATGAATTTGTGATTTTGTAATATTTTCTCGAAACATTAAATGGAGAGGTTTTTGAGTAGTTTGCTGAGTGTAACTAAAAACCATTTTTTTTTTTATTAATTAGTTAGACATGTTTAGCACACTAAATAAGAAATATTCATTATTTAGACTCTTTGAATATCCGAAGATACCATGTCAACTATAAAGGAAGGAGATGAGGAAAAATGGAAGGAATGGGGATATAGGGATTACTAAACTAATTGTTTTAAATGATTATGGACATTTTCTTTAAATGCCTGAGGGGAAAATTCATCGGGAAATACAGAGGAAGGCAATGAGTTCCATAATTTGGCCACTCTATTAAAATAGTCGTTTTGGAAGGACACAGTTCTACAACGAGGTATTTGTACAACAAATGGATGGGATAACTCGGCAGCTCTTGTTTGTCGATTATACTGCGCACACGATGGAAGGATATTTTGAATTTCCTTAGAGCAGAATTCGCTAAAGTTATATTTATAGTAGATTGATAATTCAGCCACAATTCTTCTGTGCTGGAGTGAATCAAGCTGGTCCGTTAGTTCGGTATTACCAATCAACCGTATTGCTTTTCTCTGTACAGAGTCTAGACATTTTATTGTTGACTGACAAGCACCTCCCCAAACATGACAGCAGTACTCCATACATGGACGAATAAAGGACTTGAAGATTAGCAAGATTTGTTCGGGATTGAAATACTTTTTACATCGACTCAAGAATCCTAATTTTTGCATTGCAGATTTAGCGAGGTTGAACACATGTTTATTCCATTTCAGGTTATTTTGAACATCCACTCCACGAAGTCTAACTGATTCAACCTCACGCAATTCCTCGTGGTTTATTTTAATAGGGAAAATGTCCGCATAAAAGTTTTTTACCGAAAACTATATCAAAATCCTTAACCCAGACCGAAGTCTTGATATCTCAGAGCTGTGAGATTTCAGCTCCTCCATATTTTTACTATTATAATTAAACAATCAACTAACATTGAATATATTTTTTTCTTTTTTTCTTTTAACTACATATGGTATTTCGTATTTGTTTATTTAAACTATCACATTTTAACTAATTTTTATTTTATAAATTACACAATATTTTGCAAATTTTTATTCTTCACAATTGAACTAATTAACAAATTCTTTTTTTTTTGTTTTAATATTTCTCCTATGAGATCCAAAGCTTTTTTTCCAATTACAAAAACACATAAATTAACATTAATTTTTTCTAAATATACTCACAACTCGTCCATGTAAATGAACAATCCAAATCTGATAACTCCTCAATGGATAATCAAAAAATGATAACCCAACAATGGATTATCAAAATGATAACTCCACTCAGAAACTAGTGAGATTCTCGGATTTATAATTATTGAAAACTTTGAAATCGATGCGTTCGTATTCGATGTTTGCAACAATTACGAATAATATGGTTGAAAAACAAGAATGTAAACAGCAACAGTAGCGACTGATAAAAACCATCATCATAACAATTTCGTGCACTTTTTTATTTTACTAATTTTTAAGCTTGTTTTTAAATTCTAGTGCATATTTCAAATTTAGTTGGCTTAAAAGTATTTGAGTTCTAACGTCATACATATTTGTTTTAATTTAACATTTATAAATCATGTAAACATGTATACAAAATGTGCATAGTATTTTCAGCTATAAATACATAAATATTTGATGTATGACTTTATTTTGTAAACGTCATTACGACAAATGAAGATAGCGTTCGTATTTTAAGTTGTTAATTGAAAATGGATGTATGCGATTACGTTTGTAAATGATGGGTCAATTTTATCATCATTTTTTTAATGATACTATTTAAATGAAAAAGAAAAAACTAGAATACAAAAATATTTAAATATTTGACTTTACCATTATTTTCATAATTTTATAAAAAAATTAATTCAAGTATCAGTAAACCGACATGAAACAAGGCAGACAAAAAATACTAAAAAAATATTATGATAATTTTAAATCACGAAACTTAATTATTCGAGTGCTTGTTTGGTTTTTGTGTTTGTTTTCATTGCATTAATTAAAAATTTCTTTCGCACATACTTTTAGATGCAAATAAATTTAAATTCATCAATTTCATATAACGGAAGCCCTATTTCATAAAAAGTTAAATGAAACCATTTTAAAAAATATAAAAACTTTTTCAGTTTTTCCATTCTTTCATTCTATATTCTATTATTATCATTAAAATAATAAATTTCGTTTCGCTTCGTTTTTAGGGTTTCGTACTTTAAAAAAGTAAAAACGGTACCCTATTTTTGGGACTTCGGTGTTCGTCCTAATTTCCACATAATCGATTTATTCAGATCAAATTTTCTATAGTTATTATATGTGTTTTCCCAAGCAAAAAAAATGTCAAATATTTGTTTTTATCTATATTTTATAGACATAGATAAGGAGGTAGTAAAACAAAAGTTTTTTTTTAAGGAATTGAGTTTGGTTTAAAAAAATCAAAAGAGATGAAAATATTTCAAAAAAAATTTCAATGAATTTTCGACTGCTTAGTTTATGAGTTATTGCCAACAAGGAGTGTTTTTTTCTTCTCCCCCCCTTAACTTCAAATATTACAAAAGAAAAAAATTCACGGTTGTAGGAATTTCGCATAGAAAACCGTTTTTTTGTTTTGGTTGTAATAATTTCAAATGTTCATTGGAAGAGGGTGTTGAGAGTAGAAATTAAAAAAAAATATATTTAATCGTGTCATGTGGGGTGTCATGAAACGTGATTTTTATTTGTGCAAAACATTTTTTTGTAATTTTCGAAAGTATAATTTTCGACTTATTTTCGAAAATTAAAAATTTTTTTTTGTCTCCTTACTTATCTACGAACATTACAAATGAAACAATTAAAAAAAAATAAAAATTCACGTGTAGCTAACGTAATGCTAACATTTTGCTAAATCGAAACAAAAATTTTTTTTTGGTTGTTATAATTTCATTTCATTTGTTTTTTAAAGTAGAAATTTTGAAAAAAAAATTATTTTTGATCATGTCAAGAAGGGTGTCATATGCAAGGTGATTTTTTTTTTTTGTGGTGCAAAACAGTTTTTTTATAATTTTCGAAAGCACAGTTTTCGACTTATTTTCGAAAATGTAAATTTTTTTGTTCCCCCTTTATTTACGAACATTACAAAAGAAAAACGTTAATGTATACTTATATGTTAATCTTATGTGTATATGTGTGAAATTTGTTTTTTCACATTTGTATTGCCTTTTCAATCCGTCAAATAATGAATAAATGCAGTTTTAAGATCTTTGATTTCATATCTATATACTTATCTTCTTATCCATATCGACACAGAACAAAACTAATGGAACTCGTCACTGCTTCTCCTCTGCTAACTGCTCCTTGGTAAACTGGTAATCGAGCGCGCATTTGATTCAATCAACAGAAGCAGGCATCTTGATGAAAATAATTGATCTAATCAAGGAAATGCATAAATTTACTGGAAACAGAAATTTAAATTAATTAATTAATGACAGCAATATTTTAAATACTATAACCACCAAGTATATAGTAAGACAAGGCAGTGTACTATCTTCCCTAATTTTCCTCATATCCAGGTAATGGCTATCCATTATTTATTAAAAACATTAAAAACAAAAGATGTACCCATCAAAACCTCAGAACGCATGGTATTCTGTGATCTAGGTCTGAAAAGGTTTGGTAATTCCTACTTCACAACAATTTTTGTTATTAAAATTGTTTTTAATAAAACATTCTATTTTATTAAAACATAGTTTTTCCAACTATTCCTATCTGTTGGGCGTACCTGAAGCTAGGTAGAACCATATTTCATGTCTAATTTTATGTTCAATTACATACATTTCATGTCATACAAATAATTAATTTTATTTGTTAAATGTTTATAATCGAAAACAATTCCCATTTTATGTTCTCAAACAAATTGTATTATAAAAATTTTTCTTTTGACACACCGCGATTTTTTTAACACACTTATAATACAGTAATAAAGCTCCTGGTCCCACATACAGATGCCGTACAAAGACCATCAACATTTCTCCATATTCAATGTAACTGCTCATTATCACCTAAAATAAACCCTTTTTTAATATAATAAATATGCAAATTTGCTTGTTTTGACACACTTAATGATTTTTTGACACACCAAAATTTTCATTATCAAAAATTTTTGAAATCGGTCAAGCGGATTTCTAGATTTTGTCGGTTGTGAGACAGGCAGATGTTTTTTTTACCTTTTTAGAATCGTTAGAACCTAAGACTTCGATAAACGCCAAAGTTAGTGGGGGTGAGAATTTAATATTTAGCTCGAAAATGTATACTACATATTTTTTTTAACTTTTGCAAAAAAAAAACACTAAAGTCATACTTTGTGTTACGAACATCTTAAAATATGAAAAAAAGTTCTTACAATTGCTATGCTTTGGACATTGGTTAGGCTACAATATACAATAAAATATGAAAGTAATTTAATGTTACCCTAATCAGAAAACCAAAATATATTTTCGTAACAAATTCAGTAAAGTTTAATTAGTGAATGTCACCAGAAATGTCCGTTTGTATACTTACATAAATCTACAATTTATAAATTATGTGTAATTTATAATCTTTTACATCCTTATGTTCGTATTACAATTCTAAAAACTTTGTATACATTTATTTGGTAATATGACTATAAATAAAAGGTTTTGGGTAATCCTTAAAACAATTTCTAATCAACTTAAGCTCCATACAAATTTTAAAAAAACCAGCATAACTTATCGTGTTTCGGAAACCTAAAGAAATAGTTATTTTTCTACTCCTATCACAGTAAATTATAAATTACATCACTCTATCCATGACATGTAAATTGATTATTTCAAATAGCGTGCGGCAGGGACGTCAATTGGGTAGGGCTGGGGGGGGGCATTGCCCCCCCCCCCCCCCCCCCCCCCCCCCCAAGGATCTGATACTATCAATACATCGATTCAATGAAATCATCCAATCGTGATAGAATTATACACTATAAAAATTTCAATGCGCTGTTATTTTGTAAACTCGTCTAATTTTTAGAAGATTTACTTAACTAATATCCCAATTTTATCGCATACTATTGATTGAAATATATCTGATAATATAATTATTACGTTACATATTATTTTGGCCCGACTAAAGTACAGTTCACCGCAATATTCAAACCGTTATCGTTCTTTGTATCAAGGACTAGAGCGCCACCGATACGAAAGGCGGTCGTATTGCTTCTGATGAAATCAGTTTTATAAACTTCTCTGATGAAATCAGTTTTATAAACAAAACATGATCGTTCTTCCAAAAACGCCGTGGGTGCGTATTTTGACAAAATTCTATCGTACTATAAGGTGCGCGGCATCACCGCTTTTAGAAGAACGATTGTGTTTTGTTTATAAGATATTCGTGTCTGAGCCAGAGGAAACAAAATATTTCATTAGTATAGGGTTCCTCGAGAGTTTATAGTGCAGTATTTAACATTCAAATTTCAATTGTTATTGGTAATTTTTATAAACTTAAAAGTAAGTACATGCTGGAGAACACAACCTAATTATACCACACTTAATGTGAGAACTGTTGGGCCTTATTTTTTACCTGACTATTTGGCCTTATTTTTTATCTATATCATATTGTACAAACTTTACAAGACATTTTTAAAAACAATAAATTAAAAACAATTCTAAAATGTAAAATCCTATAACATATCAAAAGTTTTCTTGATAGTTGTGCTAATTTTTATAAAATGAATGAAAATAATTACGGGAGTAATTTAAATTTATTGGGTTATTTCCAGTGATTTTATAATAGTAAATGTTTTATAATGGACAAGCAATATTTTCTAACGATACGAACAAATATTTAAGTTATGTAAATATTTTCAAAGTATGTTATGAAAACTTGCTGACAAATTCTTTTCGCTTTATGGACTATAATTTTTAATTCATAAAATAGCAAAAATTATATGTTTGGTTGGTTATATTGAAATCCAAAACGTATCCTAAACGTCAATCTTTGTTCATTTTTTTTATACAGTCACAAGGAGGGAGAAACTATTATTTTTTTGTGGTAGGTTTTTCTTATAGGTTTAAAAGAAGCTCGCAATAATTGTACAATTTTGAATCAAATGAAAAATTTACGCACGTTTATGGGTAGTAAACTGACCAGAAGTCCCACGCTGCGTGAAAATGTCACACATTTCATTGCGTTGTCCCACGGAGAAATCTGTCCCACGAAGCGTCCCACCAAACAAATATTTCCACCACATTTGCCCGCATTATCGAAATAATCAAAAAATCTACCTACGTACAGTTTGCGCAATATCTTATAGTCAAAGCAATGGCTTTACAGTTTTTTCTTGCAGTTTGTATAATGTTATGTATATGTTGATTTAACCATATTGAGAGAACAAACCAGTGCAATATTTTTTTTACTAAAATAGTGTTTTGACTATAATTTTCTTAGAAATACTAAACTCAGTTATTTCACTTCAATAATTTACATATCTTTTAATGTCTATTAATCTACCTCAGTGAAAAGGTTTCTTTGTTTATAGAAACATCTCCCCGGTGTATATACGAGAGATCGAAAGTATATTATGAAAAACAAAATACAAAATATTTTACTTAAAAAGACTCAGTTTTGCGTATAAATTCATAAAAATTTAAATTTTTAAACCAGAGTTTACAATTTTCCTTTATTCGAGCACTCATTTCAATCCTTTGAAATAATATTCAAAAATTAAAATCTTCATAATTTGAATATCGTTCTTACTCGTAAGAGTAAAATTTTTGTTTTTTCGATTTTACTCCTTTGGAGCAGATTACATTTTCCTGTTTTTTTCATTCGATTTGCAAAAGAAGAAAATTAGTCACTCTACGTCATCCTTTATATTCATTTTTCTAACAATACATGAATAATTGAACGAATCATTCGAAGCATTTTAATTTGGAAAGCATCAAATTTGACGCAAAAATAAATGTTTTGAGTATTTGAAAGAAAATATTTATTTCAATTTAGTAGCAAGAATGATATTTTATTATTTTTACTTTTGTATGTGAGAGTGTTATATTTTTTTTAAACAACGCACTCTGAAAGAACAAAGTAAAGGAGTGCTATAGGTAGCGTTTCAAACTCTGTTTAAAACATACTTTAACTAGGTAGCTCAAAAGTAAAATTATTATTTTCTAATTTATAATTCTTTTTCTCAATAAAGAACAAACAAAGTAAACAGCATAAAAACTTGATAAATGGTATATATTTGCAAAAGATAGAACGAGAGGTATACTGTATACCTCTTATACTTACAGAATACAGAAAAGATATTAATTATTTAGTAAAATTAAAATAAATTGTTTCATTTGTTTTGCAGTCTTTACTTGTGTAACAAAAGTTTTAAGCTACTATAAAAGGTAAATTTTTACTAATTTTTAAAATTATATTTAAAAAGCTCTCCAGCAAATCAAGATGGATAGAAAACGTTTACGTAAATTCTCATACGATATTGAATTGGACTATACTTTTATAAACAAAATCAAAATATAACGACGCAAAAGTTTATTGTATTACCAGTCGGAGTGAATTTGCAAATTAACAGTGGACATTATGATATTAAACGACATATAGACACAGATAAACATAAAAAAGCGTTGCTATAAGCCGCCAGCTCCAGTAGTTTAAACAAGTTTTGTTGTTATTTTGTTGCAATTTGCGCTGATAACACGAACACCAATTTTAGTGGTGTCACGTCAAGGGGTGAAAATTTAAAAACAAGCTAAAGTCGAATTTGAACCAGAGTGTATTGGGTATTGGATTCGCAGCCCATATTCTAAATAATGCAATAAGAAATGCTGCTGATTTAAATGGCAGGGTTAAAAAAATTTGGATATTTTACTGTCTTTACTGAAGACGTTGAAGGAGTTCTGCGGCAAAAGTATTGTCGAACATAACCAACTTATTGGATGCAGTGAAGCTCGCTGGCTGGCGGTAATGCCAGCACTAGAAAGAATTTAGAAAATGTACGAACCACTGCAAGCACATTTCCTAACGGTTGAATGTCCAATTAAAATAAAAGAATTTTTTGAAGAATTAAATAGTAAACAAATAGTAAAGGAAAGCATTAAATAGTAAATTTATGCACAATCTAGTTAGTCACTATCTCGCAATAGAAATTCTAATTAGTTAGTATTTGGAAGAATGTTTGCATTTTGTCCCACATTTTAATGATTTGGCTCTGGTCAGTTTAGGGTAGACATAACTCTTTCTCTCTGAGACAAATAAAGGAAAACAAACAAACAAACAAAAAAACGATTCGACATAAGAGGAGTCACGTAGGGATTGCAATCCCGTGGTGTTTTATGGATCCTGGGACTATGTGACTCATAAATTTTAAATCCCGGGATGCCCGCGATCTAAAAATCGTATTGAAAAACCATCCTTTTTTTTCTATACTGCACGATCTGCTGTCGTTTACAAATTCACTCTCTGAACAGTTACAAAGCAAAGATATAATAATTTCTAGCACAAGCGCTTTAATTAAAACTACTTTCTTGATGCTTAAACAATGCAGAGATGATACTAAATTTGAAATTATTTTTAACAAATGAAGGGATTTTGCAGAGCTTTGCGGCATTCTCTTCGATGAAACAACACCAGAAGACTAGCAGAGTAACCAATGTAGCTCAAAAGCATTTTATTTTTATTTCTAAGTCGATGCATTTAAATGCTTTTAAATATATGTGTGTATAAAAATGTGTATGTTATGTTTTACGAAAAAAATCTTTTTATGTCATTTAAATTCTCGCCTAAATTGGGGCCCCCCCCTCCAAGATTTTGGTGAAATGACGCCACTGGCGTGCGGTAAGTAAAAAAAAGCGTGCGGTAATGGATTTTCATATATATATATTACCGCACGCTTTTAATAAAAAGATAAATTTTTATTTAAAGAAAAATTTGATTTTTAAAAATTAAATATTTCAATTCATTTTGACACAGAATAATGCAAAGCCTACCACAATTTGTAAACTATTTGCATTTAATTTATAATTAGTAGTTCATTTTTTCAAGTAATTATATGCGTTTGAGCATTAAAACAAAGTCTTAGAAAAGTATACAGCAAATCTCGAGTTGTAAAGCGTTTTCCATGCTCGTGAAGATACTGCACTCGACGCTACGCGTCTCGTGCGCAAAATTTTCCCTCGTATATAAAATGCTATTTACAACTCTAGATATGTAATATACTATTACAGGCGTTAAGTTTAACTTTCAGCCACGATAACTAAGATGTAAAATGTATTTTACGATTCGTTTGTGCGTAAATATTATTGAATCGTTGATGCATCCACAACAATTCGGATCATATATCAATTTATAAATATTTGTTTTGACATTGACCGTTTGCGGTATTTTAGCGCCGAAACTACTCATTACCAGAAGTACTTTATATATTTTCATGTGGTAAGTCTCAAGCAACTGATATTATCAAGAAACGGGTAATATCGGACTAATTCCTAATGATTGGACCTAAGGTTGAAGTTCTTATCCAATAAAAACGGTTATGGACATATACCAAGCATATACCCTTTACTTGAAAATCGAAATATGTTGGGTTATTGGGGAGGAAATTAGGCTTTATAACCACTTATCTTGTCGACTATTCTTCAGAATCTGTATGTTTAAGAATTAAATTCAATGCTGTTTAAATTTAAGTGCTGATTACATAAGTACACTACTAACTGCTATGCATACACCTACTGACGAAAGATCCCTATTGCAAAAAAAAGGATTTATTCATTACAATATTGAAAAAGGTTATGAAAACACTACTAAAACATAGACCGCAATAATTAGTTCATTGTGATTTCATTGGTCAGATGTGTTGAAATAGATCAGAATGACTGAGTTTTAATTTTTAAGTTTTCTAAAAGTTATTAGTGGGTGATTTACATACAAATAACATATGAACAGACATTGGTTTTAAGAAACCGGGACTTTATTATCGTTAGATAGTTTTTGTTATATTTTAAAAATCAAAACTAACCTAATCAAAATTAATAACTATAATATTTAAAACAACAAAACAAAATAAAATCTATAGTTCATGCTACAAATGAAACCGATCCGTTAAAACGGATATTTATAAAACCATTATGACAAGCGAAATTTTTTTCAAGAAAATAAAATCTGCAATTCATTATTAAAAATACTCATTTTCACCTAGCACACCTATTCATTATACAACGTAAACAATTCTAATATTAAACGACACCCAAAATACAAAAACGGCTTCATTTTACTTATAAACAAATTGAATGAAAAGTTTTTGTAAGATATAAATTTTAGAACAGTCTAAAATTTTCCAGATACGCTTCTCAATATGGTTCAGGCAAGCAAATATGGAAAAAGATGTATTTTGACTCCAAAATTGATCTCAATACTTCCACTGAACATATTTCTAGGAAGTAATTCAAAATTCTGGGGGACAAATCTAATTCTCAGCTTACACCAGTGTTGATCAATTTAGTTTTAGAAATCACAGTAGACTGAAATGTATCACTTTATGAGAAAATGTTTAATCAAGAATAAGGATCACGACTGCGGGATGAAAGTGCGCAACGAGTTTGTAGGTAAATTTAGCATACTGGACTCAATAAAATGCTTTTGATATGTCTTATGCGAAAACGTTTCACAACTTTTTAAACGATTTTCGAATTCATATAGTACGAAAAGTGAAACTTTAAAGAACGAGCTAGTTGTTTACGGCCGAGGCGTCTATCCGAGACCAAAATTACTTACCTCCCTACCTACCTTTAAAAACACTTTTCGTTTTAGGTAAATACAAAATTTTATAAAATTTTTTAAAGTCCTAGCACTTTAAAGTTCAACTTTTTGTACCATAAATAATCCGAAAAATGTCGTTTTAGATATCAATATGAAATAAAAGTATATTAATCAATTAGTGCGTTTAATGAATTCTCAAGCAAAATTGTGAAATTTGAGCGAGAAACGAGCGAAAAAATTTCTATTTTACTTTTATTATGATAAAAAAAGTCAGACAAGTGCGAATCAAATTCGCTCGTCAAGGGTTCCGTGAATGTGAAGAAAACAATATCAAAATAATTAACGTAAAGTTCTGTTGTAAAGGGTTTATATTGCCAGACCATAGACACATAAAAAATAAATGGTTAATCGTAAGTATCAATAGTAAATGTCAATCTCATCTAAACTGATTTAAATGTTATAAAAAATATTGCTTTAGGTTACATGTTATCCATAGCTCTTTATGGTAGCTAAGGAACGACTCAATTCTGTTAATCAACGACGAAATGTAGGGGTTGAGTGGTGTTAACACTAAAAATAGGACTTTTTTGAGAATAATTCAAAAACTGTGCATCGCAAGATTCTAAAAAAATTGTGATATTTCTTAATTTTAGTGTTCTTTCAAATGGCACCCTACTCATGCGAGCCAAAAACATTTGTTTTACCTTTCCCCACTCCCATCACCTAAACACATAGAAATAAAATTACTTGAGGCTTCCCTATATTTTTCATTAAGGGTTTATCAAATTTCCTATCTCTATGAATTTTTTCAAATTTTTCTGTCCATCAACGAAGAAACGTTTACGGGGCGAACCAACCTTTTGTTGCATTTTTTTTAGAATAGTTCAAAAACGGGGCATTGCAAAATTCTAAAAAAAATTGTAATGTTTCTTAATTTTGGTGTTCTTTCAAATGACACCCCACTCATGCGAGCCAAAAAACATTTTTTTCACCCTTTCCCACTCCTATCCCCTAAACACATAGAAATAAAATCACTTGAGGCTTCACTATATTTTTCGTTAAGGGTTTATCAAATTTCCTATCTCTATGAATTTTTTCAAATTTTTCTGTCAATCAACGAAGAAACGTATGGGGGGTACCAACCTTTTGTTGCACTTTTTTTAGAATAATTCAAAAACGGTGTATCGCAAAATTCTAAAAAAAATTGTAATGTTTCTTAATTTTTGTGCTCTTTCAAATGATACCCCACTTGACCGGGTTTTAAATTGTGTTTTTACCCCTTCTCATATCCACCCCCTTAATAAATATAATTATTACTATTTGGTACTTTACTATATTTTCCATTAATAACTTACTAATTTTTCTATCATTCAAAGTATTTTTAAGATTTTCGATTACTTAGACTCGCTAATCAAGCTAATCAAGGGAAGAAAACACACAGAAAACGCCATTATTTAGAACTACACAAAAAATGGTGGGGTGTAAAATTCCAAAATTCATTTTTAGACACTCTGAAGTGAAGCCTTTTCATATGATACCCTACTTGACTCGAAATAAAAATGTATTTTCGCAAAGGCCTCACATCGTAGTCCTGTTAATCAAACGAAAACCATTTTATTTATTTTTCAACTTCCCATTTTGTGTGGACAGATTAGTTTTATACGCATGGCAAATTTCAGGTTCATTGGATTTATAGTAATCGAGATAATTGAAATAATGTGAAAAACACGTTTTACCCTCACCAATAGTGTTCCGTATAAAAAACGGAACCCTAAAACACAAAAAAAAATAACGAAAAGAAAATGTTGGAAACAAATGAGTTTTTTTGTTTATTTTGAAATTGAAACACACTCTATTTAATCAACTAAATTCAACTAAAATATATGGAAGGGCTGAAATCTCTCAATCTCTGAGACATCAAGACTTCGGTCTGGGTTAAGGATTTTTATATAGTTTTCGGCAAAAAACTTTTATGAGGACATGGTTTTTAGTTTTGGGCAGCGATGTATATCAAACATAACTCTTTGTTAAGGAACAAGTATTTTTTATCTCTGTTTAGAAAATTATTACAAAACTAACACGAAACATCAATACGTTGCCGGAAAGTTATAACAGATTATAAATTAACATAATTTAGTGAAAAGATGATACACTCAGCAAACTACTAAAAAACCTCTCCATTTAGCGTTTCGAGAAAATATTACAATATCACAAATTCATATTTCTTTGAAAATTCCAAAAATATTGTAAAAATTAAATAAAATCAAACTTTTTTCAAAATTCTAAAAATATTCCACAAATTCTTACAAAATCAAAAATTAAAACTTTTTGCAAAATTCTAAAAATATTGCAAAAATTATTATAAAATCAAAAATACAAACTTTTTCAAAATTCCAAATATATTTCAAATAACAAAATCAAAAATTTCTATGTCCAATTTCATTTTCAATTACATTTACGTCATAAAAATAGCTACATTTTTTTTCCAAAAAATTGGCTAAAAAAATAAATGAAATCATTTTTCGACACACATGACATTATTTTTTTGACAAACTTATAATGCCATAATTCTCAATAATAATAACAAAATTTCATTTCAAACAAATTCTTCATTTTATTTTTTTCCAAAAAATTGGATAAAAAAAAAATAAAAATCATCCGACATCAGTCCGACCATCAAGATTTCTCCAAATTCAATTTTCCTACTCGTAATCACTTAAAATGAACGTTTTTTAAGAAAAAAATATGCAAATTTCCTTGTTTTGACAATTTTTAAAATCCGTCCAGCGGTTTTCTAGATTTCGTAGGTTGTGACGGACGGACGGGCGGCCGACAGACAGACATACTTTTTTTTGCTTTTTTAGAATCAGTAGGTACTTAAACGTAGAAATGCCAAAAAAGTGGGGGAAAAATTTCACTTTTGGCTCATGAATGTAATACTTAGGTCTTTCAGGCAAAAGTAAATAGGAGAATTAAACTTAATTTGATTTTTGAGAGAAATAGAAAAGCTATTGTTAATGAAATTTGAAAAATAATATTTGAAAGAATCATTAAACGGTATTATATTTTATCAACGACTACTAAAGAATATATGCTTTCCATCCGTATTTCTTCCATTGTAATTGTATTCATGCCACAACTAGTGAATTTGATTAAAATTCTTTAACAGTTCTATAGTTTATTAAATATTCCCCTAACAAATTAAAAAACAAACTTGTTTTGTTTTTCGCTATCTTTGATGTTTTTATTTCAATATGGCGATACAAATTTTTGCATGAAAACTGGAAATTAAACAAAATATTTTACAGTCGTGGATAAAATAGCATCTTGTATTTGCTTAGGATGATGGCAATTCTTCACTCGGATGATTCCCTCCACTCGCTACGCTCGTTTCGGGAAACTTCATCTACGTGAAGAACTGTCTTCATTCTAAGCTCATACAAGAATCTAATATTATTATAGTTTTAATCGTTAAGCGGTTGTAAATTAGAATCTCTTAAATATTGATAGCAGAAAATAAAGGTATACATATGGGCGGTGTAAAAATTTATTGGAGTTGTGGTTTTAAAAATAAACTAAATTAATGATTTCTTAGGGATTGTTACTTTTAATTGTGAGAGTGCCTAGACCCAGCTAGAGCCTTCTATTTGACTTTACGTTATTTTGCAAGTGACCAATTGAACGATAACCAACCTTTTCAAATCGGTCAGTGCAAATGAACAGATCATTGATTTGGCTGATGTTACCCACCACTTCGTAGTTGCACACTACGAAATGTCATATTAATGTGAACAAGCATGGATATTCTTCTGTTTTACCTGTGAAAAAAAACAATACAATCCCTTAAACCTAAATTAATATTTTTTAGAGACACAAACGAATTCAAATAAATCAATCGACTTAATCTAAACTCATTTTTTTGGGGTAAAAATATGTTGACACTATAAACTACCGAATACAAAAACATGCTGCATGAAATATTATTTTTCTATAAATGAAAAATTAAATGACATAAAAAAATTCCTTGTTTTTTCTGTTTAGTTTCTTTCCTTTTTTACATTCTTCTTTGTTTTTCCTATACTTAAAAAAGTTATCCACCCATTTATTTTAGTCTCATGTCTATTTGTTTTTCTTTAAAAAAAAAAAGAAAAAGGAACAAAACAGACACGACAAGTAAAAATGAAAATTTATGATCTTTTCCGTGGAGGGAAAATAAAACAAACAAGAATTTTCCGTTTATTTGCTTAGAATTACTAGCTGGAAGAGACCGAAGTAATTTGGTGGTGTTGTTAGATGGTTAGTTTGGTAAGGAAAATGGAATATACTTAACGAACATATTTTTGTTCTTTCTTGACTATATTTTGTTCTTCTTAAAATTTTAAATGGCAAACCAGTTGAGTTTGATTTTATGTGTAAGACGTTGGCAAGTTATAATCCATGTACGTTTAAGAAATGTGAAACCAAAATTTATTATCTTAAACATGTGATGGATTTTGGTTAATTAAGGTTATATAATATGTATTGTTGATTATATCTAATTTATTGTTTAGGTATAAAGGAAGGAAATTTAGAACTATAGAAATAAACAACGAAATCTTTAAAGTTAAAATTTCTCAAAAAGTATTAAAAATTTTATTTAATTAAAAATAAATCGTATAGGCGCATCAGAAGTAAATGGTGGTTTCTCTAATACAAAAACGAAGATAATTTAAGGTAATAATATAGCAATGGAAAGAAATAACGTTTGTTTTAGATAAAGTTAATTAATCAATTTATGTATGTACTTGAGTTTATTATTTAATGAATTAATGCATACAATTCAAAGTCCTTTCAAATTATTGATATAACCACCGTTTATTATAAATATTAAACTAAACTATCCGTTTTTATCCCCTTTAAAACCTCTCGTAAAGAAAAAAAGTTTATCAAAAGCTGCTATCGTTACCTGGCGTAAGAAACTGGATCTTCAAATTAACCAATCAATATAACAAGTAGCAACCACTTAAAAAAAATATAAAACTGACAGCTCTCTGGCTTGTTAATGTCAGATTCAATTATATACTAAACTCAAAGTCTGTTGAAGAAATAATAACTAAAATAAAATCATTAATCTTCACCAAATCTCAAAATATCCATCCTCGTTAATAACGTTTAGTTAAGGTTTTGAAATCGAATGAAATACAATCAAAATCATAATAATTAACTTTGAAATCATTTTCGATTTCCAATATAATTTAGAACCACAACTTACCTTCCTGTGTTTAATTTTTTTTGTTCCGGAAAAAAATGAAAACGAAAACTAAGAACAAGAAAGAAGAAGCTACCTCATATTGGTTCATTTCCTAAATTCATTTAATTTCCACAAAAAATAAATAAATGTTTTTGTGATTTTCTTATTTCTAAATTCGTTAGTAATTCCATTGGATTTTACTTTCGTCCTTTTAAAATTATTTCTATCGATGGTTGGTGGTATACGAGCATATACAATATTCTTTAAAATTATAAGGAATTATAAGGCATAGTAAACAATAATAAAGAAATAAATTAAGACTTTTGTATTAGAAAAGTTATCGGTTCGGAGTGGAGGGATAGGATGTTTTCAGAAATATTTTAGGCTATTAATGAGCCGAAAGTCCTACGTGACAATGTAACAAAAATAAATAGTAATACAGAAGTAAATAAATTTGTTAAAAAAAACACATGACAAGCCGACACATGGCCTGGAGTGCATTACACTGTCCAAAAGGCATTTTCCAGAGAGCGTCCTTGAGATCGATGCTCAAAATGTACTGATTGATGACGCAATTGATCAAGGGACGGGGGCATGCATCATTTTTGGTCAGAGAATTAACACGACAGGAGTCTTGACATAATCTATTTTTATCAGAAGCCTTCTAGATTAACACCACTGGAGAGCACCAAGAACTTGCAGACTCTTCTATTACGCCTATTTGAAGTATTCGGTCAAGTTCGACTTCGATCTTTTGTTGAACAGCCGATAATGGGTAATGCCTCTAGTTAACAGGGACATTGTCACTTAAATCGATGACATGTTCAACCAAAGAAGTCAAATCAAAGGACCGAAAATAATTCTTGGCTTTCTCAAGTTCCTGAAACTGGTCAGAGGTGAGATCATGTGTTTAACAGTCACTGAAAAAGGAAGGAATGATACCAAAAACCTCCCAGAAATCGATTCCTAGGTAGAATTCTTCATGTAAACTAGGAAAAATATGGATTGGCATAGTTTTAGTGGAACCTATAAGAGTAATAAGCACATCGACTTATCCCAAAATTTGATTAATTTTACAATCCGCATTGCGGGTGCATGATGTAAATTTACGATAAAACCAGCCGACGAATTTTAAATTCTAAGGAATTTCTTCCCAATAAACTAATAGAGACTTCACTATACAGAAGTCCTAAAATGTTTTTATAGAAAATATTAATCGAAAGATGCGACTGAGGATCCCTGAAACGTGAAGTAATAGAAAGAAAACAAACTTGTGCAAGAAATTTTCGCAACTTTCAATAACGACAATACTGTGTCAATTTCTGTTGCTGTGGAAGGTTGAATTCGATCTGAGTGGCCACGCTCTTCATTTGGATTCTCAGGGCTGTGGAGTCTAGCCCAGGTGTACAGCTTCCAGTTGACGCACTCTCGGTCTTGAGTTTAAATTCAATGCTGGATAACAAGTTCCACAATATTGGGCAACCGCCCGGTTTGGCAACCGCTTCCTCTCTTCGAATACCACTATCTTTAATCTTTCTTCAGTATTTGTTGGCCCTTCTGACCCTCTTGGACATTTCTGGCTTAGATATTGGAACAGGCTGTTCCAACCCCTGGTTTGGTATGAACAGAGAATCAGGAGGATCAACATCTGGTCCATCAAAGTGGTCATTGCGACCTCTTCGCCTACGTTCAGGCGTTTCACAAGGCCGTAACCTTCGTTTTCTCAAAAACATTTTTTAATTATTAAAAGAATATTTAAACAAAACAATGCACTCTAAAACGACTTTTTTTTTAATTGGAACCGTTAGGTTCCTGTCTGTATTTCGGCGCCATTGTAGAGTATTGGTATTGAATTAATACGTGACCGGATAATCAAGTTTACCTGGTAATAGTGCATTCAATCCTGGTTTTGTTTCTTGCCCTTTTATTTATGGGTTTATGAATCAATACTAATTTTCTGTTTATTTTTCCAATTCATCATTTGCCAATATAAAGCAAAATTCTTTATTTTTGTGTTATTTTTTCTTCTTTAAATGATTTATTATCACTCCCTCATTATTTACAGATAATGATTTTATTTCTTTTCCTTTATTTTTATTACCATTAATCTTAAAAATACTTGAAACGATGTAAAAATATGATTTTAAATCATAACTTGAAACAAAGCAAAAATTGACAAAGATGTTAAACTTATTTTATATTTTTAACTTGCGTTTCTAATATAACAATCTGTATCCCAAGATAATATTTCAATATACTACAATAGAATCTAACCTAACAATATTTATCACAATGTACTATTTTAATATTCAAGACCAGAATGCCTTCCTTTCAAGATACAAAAATACAAAATTAACAGCTTTTTTTTCATTTTAACTTTTATTTGGATTAGGCGGAGGGAGGCCCACATCACTATTAACAGCTTGATAGCCAATGGTAATCTAATCTCAAAACATCCAATTTTTAAACATGATACCAAATTGTCGTACCACTATACCGGCTTTTCCTTTTTTTTTTCAAAAATTGTTTTCCACACACAACATAATTTGAAAATTTTCAAACAATTTTTTTTTATTAAAACAAAAAAATAAAATTTATTGTTTTGAATTTTTAAATGGTAATTTAAAGTACAAATGTTACCGTTTATAAAACTTGCCTGAATGTAATATAAAAATATGGAGGGGCTGAAATCTCACAGCTCTGTGATATCAAGACTTCGATCTGGGTTAAGGATTTTGATATAGTTTTCGACAAAAAACTTTTATGAGGACATGGTTTTTAGTTTTGGGCAGCGATGTTTATCAAACATAGCTCTTTGTTAAAATACAAGTATTATTTTATCTCTGTTTAGAAATGTATTACAAAACTAACACGAAACATCAATACGTTGCCAGAAAATTATAACAGATCATAAATTAACATAATTTAGTAAAAAGATGATACACTCAGCAAACTACTCAAAAACCTCTCTATTTAGCGTTTTGAGAAAATATAACAAAATCACAAATTCATATTTCCAAAAATATTGTAAAAATTAAATAAAATCAAACTTTTTTCAAAATTCCAAAAATATTACAAAAATTAGAATAAAATCAAAAATTTAAACTTTTCTATATTCCAATAATATTCCTAAAATTCAAACTTTTCCAGAATTCTAAAAATATTGCAAAAATTATTACAAAATCAAAAATTGAAACTTTTTTCAAAATTCCAAAAATTATAATAAAATCAAATATTTTAAATTTTTCGAAATTCCAAAAATATTTCTAAAATTTTTACAAAATCAAAAATTAAAACTTTTTCCAAAATTCTATAAATATGGCAAAAATTATGACAAAATCAAATATACAAAATTTTTTCCAAATTTCAAAAATATTTCAAAAACTATAACAAATTCAAAAATTTCCATGTCCAATTTCATTTTCAATTACATTTACATCATAAAAACAGCAACATTTTTTTTCCAAGAAATTGGCTAAAATTAAATGAAATCATTTTTTGACACACTTGACATTATTTTTTTGACAAATTTATAATGTCATAACTCTCTATAATAACAATAAATTTTCATGTCATACAAATTATTAATTTTATTTTCTATTTTTTACCCAAAAAATTGGGTAAAAAAGTAAATAAAAATCTTTCTTTTGACACACTTGACAACATTTTTTTGACAAACTTATAATGCCATAATTCTCAATAATAATAATAAAATTTCGTTTCAAACAAATAATTAATTTTATTTTTTCCCTAAAATTGGGAAAAGAAATAAACAAAAATCTTTCTTTTGACACACTTGACAACATTTTTTTGACAAACTTATAATGCCATAATTCTCAATAATACTAAATGAAATATTTCATTTCAAACAAAATTTTAATTCAATTTTTTTCCAAAAAATTGGGTAAAAAAATAAATAAAAATCTTTCTCTTGACACACTTGACAACATTTTTTTCACAAACTTATAGTTTTTGATCTCACATACCAATCCCGACCATCAAAATTTCTCCAAATTCAATTGTCCTACTCGAAATCACTTAAAATGAACATTTTTTAAAATGAACATTTGTTTTGACACACTTGACGATTTTTTTGACACACTTCTGGTTCAGTTATCGAACACATCGTCCTTTAGGCTCTTACAATTGGGTGTACCTATTTTTAGAATTCATTTTTCAAATCCCTTCAGCCGCTTGAATTATTGATTTAAATCTTCTTGTATTAAAATAAAAACAAAATTTGTATTGAAGAATATTTTCAGTGATAAATCAAAGTCATCCACTATCTCTATTTGTGACCTTTTTAATTCGATTACCTCTAACATATTTACTTTTATATAATATAAATTTAAAGCCACACGTAGGGCTATCTAAAATATCTAACAATAGACATTGATTCGTTTAATATAACATCTCCATCATGATATAAGTTTATTTCTTAGGTTATTGATACTTTGAGTAGACAAATTTCGACTCTCCAATTTAACCATGTCTTATGTTTCCCTGTTTTATCTACGATACCATAGATAGAACAACAACAATAACAACGGAAGTAGCTGTTGTCAAATTATTAATTTTGGTCACGATTCTAAATATACTTGCGTAGAGTGCGAAAAATGGAATTATATAACAATTTATGTATTACACCAACAAAAATACTGAAAATGTATTCATGTCACGATTTTTTTTTTAAAAATCTCGAATATTTAAAAGATGTTTGTACCTAACTTCAAATATTTTCGATATGATATTTTAACAGACAAAACATATGTTTATAGTAAATTGTCATTATTTTCTTTTGATGATACTCACATCGTACACTTAATACAGTCTAATATAGACGTTTGCTATACAGATAACAACAACAAAATTAAAATTAATTTTAACGGTTAACATCCTTTTTATTATTATAACGCCTATTTAATAGTCCATGCTCAAATCTCGTAAAATGTAAGTCAAAAATTACAATTAAGAAAAATATATGGCGACGACAAGAAAATGAAATATAATATTCGAGAAAACAACAACAAAGGATAACTGTTTCGGTGATAGCAAAATTTAATCAAAAATTTTTAAATATCATTCAAAGCAAAGGCACACCAAAAACAGTTAAATAAATTATTTAATATTACATTTAAGTTAATGATGAAGGCAATTAAAATAAACGAACATTAAATAAATGGTTTTTGTGATGGTTTAACTTTTATTCGTAATTTAACACGAAGAGCTAAAGGATTAAATGGATAGCGACTAAAAAGTAAAAAGTTTGAACCTTAGGCTCATATTTTTTTTGTAATAAAATCTTAATTTTATTATATCTCACTGGGCTAAAATCTAAAAATTTACATTCACGAAAAAGCAGATTAGAGTATTCAAAACATGGTCTTGGTGAATGATCCATTTATGTAAGCAGAAACATATTACAGGGTAGTGCATTATCATCTCTTCTCATCTAAAACATGCCGAAATATAAAGAAAAAGTTTCTTTTTGTCCTAAAGATATCAGTTTTTAAAAATACGCATCTCAGGTCAAAAATGTTAGTTGCTAAATTTGGAAAAAATTTGAAAAAGGCTAGATCTACCGCAACAGAGTCAGCCTTAAAAAATTTATTTGTTTGTGTGGTTTTAAGTGCATTTAAGTGAGAGTGACTCAACTGAAATATAACAAAAATATTTTAATTCTAATTAATTAAAATTGATTATCGTTTATTTTTTCATCTTTCTCAATAATCTTGCCTTAAAAATCTATAATCTTGTTTCTTAGACATTTGCGTATTTAAAACTAACCTCATTCGAAAATAAATTGAAAAGCAAAATAAACTAAACTTTCGTCAAAAATCGATTTCTAATTTTTTATTTATTTTTCATTATTTTCTCACTTAAAATTTTTGAAATATCAAATTTATATAGGAAAACCTCTTTTTTGGCAAACGACTGTAAAGTTTAACTTTACTGTCGCTAGCGATTTAGTTGAAGTCTTACTTTTTAGCCTGCGGCTGCAAAAGTAACGCCATTTTTATTTTATACGCCAGCGGCTGTAAAGAGGCATTTGTTATTTGTTATTTTGTTATTTTTACAAACATATTGCATAACTATGACAACAAAAAATAAGTTGATTTTCATTGGATTATGATATTTTGAATTATTATATGTTACTATGACAACAAAACATAACAAACAGTTTCATTGGATAATGAGATTGGGAATTATTGTATAACTATGACAACAAAATAACAACTATTTCAATTGGATTATGAAATTTTGAAAAGGCTCCTTTGATAAAAAAATTTTATTCATACAAATTTAAATGTTTTTTTCTCTTTTTTGGAAGTAATTATGGTGATAAAAATTCATATTTATAAAAGGTTTCATGTATTAATTTCATATTTATAAAAAATTTAATTTTTAAACTTAAAAATTTATAAAAACTTATTTTTAAATTTTAAAAATTTTTTTTTAAAAATTTTTAAAATTTAAAATTTTTTAAAAAAATTTAAATTTTATAATTTAATTTTTTTTTTGCCGAAAGTGTATTTAATTCGGAGCCAAAGTGACTTTTTTTGTATCGTCTATAGTTGTCGGCCTCCCAACGGTCGACCGTCAAACTTCGTTATAGACTCAACACAAAAAGATTCACTTTAGCTCCTAATTAAATAATATACTATTTTCGGCAAACTGTAAAGTTTAACTTTACTACCGCTAAGGAGTCCTACTTTTTCGACTTATAATCAAAGCGGCTGTAAAGTAATGCCTTTTGTTTACGGCGGTTTGCCGAAAAAATAGTGTATTTAATTCGGAGCTAAAGTGACTTTTTGTGAATCGTCTATAATTGCCAAACTATAGACTCAACCCAAAAAGTATAGCACTTTAGTTCGTAATTAAATAATATACTATCGGATTGGTTTTTTGTGAACAATTAAACTTAAGTACATATTGGAAATCACTTGAATTTTGCAATTCGAGTGATTTCCAATATGTACTTAAGCTTAATTGTTCACAAAAAACCAATCCGAAATTAAAAATTCCCCTAATGTTGTCTATATTTCCTAACCAAAAATATAACAACATATTGACTTTACGTCAGATATTAAGTTTCGCATTGATTGGCAACAATCAATAATGACTTTACACTCGTGACTTAGGATGTTGATTAGAATGTTGACTTAGATGTTGACGAAATATTCTCTCATCCTATGAATTCACACATCGTAATATCTAGAAATTTAATACAAAAAAAAAAAAAAAAAATATCAAAGAAATAATATACTATTATATTCTTAGAAAAATAATGAAATGATAAAAAAAGAAGCAGAAAAAAATTAGAATAAACAAAAATTAAATTCTGAAATAAAAGAAAATTATATATTCTGATTTTATTTATTTATTTTTTATTATTATATCAGAGAGTTAGCCTTATTTTTTTTACAGATAAACAAAGTTACAGAAATAAGTTTCTTAGCTTATTTGTGTTTTTGTCTTTTAAACAAATACGAGCATACGGTAAAACAACGGAAATTTAAAATGTTGTAAAAGTTGATAAAGAGAATATTTACGTTTCTTTGACGAAATTGTATGAAAGTCAATTATAGATTTGCTTGAAATTGGATTTAAAGAAAAATTTTTGTTTGTTTTTGACTAAATTCTGAAAATCACAAAATCAATGAAGAAGCTTAAATTTGTTAAAAATTTTAAATTGTTAAGGATTTATGCGACAGTATTTCGAAAAACAAGCAAGTATTTAAACTTTGAATTATTGTTTATACGAAATTCTTGAAAAATCTTAACAGTTAGGATAGATGACACCACTTTTTAAGTTTATGTGGTCAACTAAAGTCAAAATACTATTAGGAGTATGATAAGCTAGAAACTGAAAACAATATGGCTTCAAAATTCAAAGTATGCTATTTTGGTCCTAATAATTCTTTTCGTTACGAATTAAAGATAGAAGAAAACAGAGAACTATGTAGTAGAAACTATTTGAAGATTTTTAGAAGAATTTAATTCTTCTGATATGGAAAATATATTGTTTCGGTTTTAACAAAATCATATCGAAATACAACCTATAGAACACAATTCAATTCAACATAAATGAAACACCCTATACCATCTTCATAACGATGATCATTTGATCAACAAAACAATACACAACACTTAACAAATGAAATGAATATAATTGTTGTTATTCTTTTTGGGTCAACAATGTTTTTTGTTGTTGGATTTGTTTTAACCTTTTTTTATACAGTTGAAGGACATATTAAAAGTATTCGTTATTTCGTTTTATGGAATATTCCCGATAAATTAAGGTTAGAATAAGATCGATTTTTCTAGATTGAACGGAATTTTGTACTTAAGTAGGCATTTTAGGCAAAATGAATTAATTCTAATTAACTCTATTTTTTTGTATATGGGTTTACTCGAAATTGAGATTTTTTTGGTGAAGTTTTTTGATATTATCTAACTCCTCCCACCTCGGACTTGTTTTAGAAGTTGGAAAATATCAGTTAGTTGATTATAAAATGTCTTTTGTTGACAAAAGTTGTATTTTGTTTGTATACGATTTTACTCGAAATTGAGATTTTTGTACCGTGTAAATAAAAGTTACTTTTAAATTTATTTGTGAATAAAGTTTTAATAGTTATTAAGTAGAAACATTTTTTGTATTATTTTGGACGCTGTGTACTGGAAATTTCTACAATAAACTGTTGTAGTTTCAGAAGCTGTTGAAAGAATATTCTAACTAGAAATATTGCTTGCTGTATTGTTTTCCTGTTGTTATCGAATCTTACCCGTTCAGAATCTTACTCGTACAAAAAATCTTGTATGCAATTCAGGCATAAAGTATCTTTTTTGCTTTCGAGTGATTGTTTCTCTCGGCTAACGCCTCAAGCAACAATTTCACTCTCAAGCGGAAAAGACATACGTATGTCCTTAATACATAAAAAGCTATTGTGGTCATATGTACGGAAAAGTAGATTTTTGTTTTATTCTATTCTAGTACAAAATTGAATATTATTTATGCACGTGTTAAGGATCGCGTACACAAATCTTTTTTGAATGATGTGAAAAACAGACCAAAAAAAAAGATACGTAGACGCCTGTGTGCGAATAAGACAAAACATAATCACCTTTTTTTAAAAAAGATGTCAATCGTGTATATTTCGCTAATTTTTATACCGATGTTATCCGAAAATAAATAATAAAATGCTCTTAACCTAACAAATTTTATTTTATTAAATAGAATTTCGAAATTTTTTGTTTAATTATGTGTAAAATAAAATAAGTTTTTGTTTTATTTATTTTTTTTTGAGAATCGATCATATAAATCATAATTATTGAGAAACAAAATTTATTTTAGAAAAGTATCATAGTGCGTATAATTTTTTTTAACTAACACATGTTTAAAAAAGTCCAAGCGGCACGTATATCCGCTAGAAATAGGTAGATTTCGAGATCAGACAGTTTTGTGTGCCAGTAGAATCTGATGTATCACATTAGTTTAAACAACACTAACTAATTCAAAACACATATCGAGCAAATTTTAAAAAGAAAATTAGCTACATACAAGCAAAACTATATCTATCCAATTTTGCAACAAAAAAATATCAAATCTACCACAGAACATGTGTGTGACAATTTATGACACAAACCTACGCTATATCATATGTCGTTATTACTGCAAAATATCAATTACTGCAAAATATTTTGATATTTTGATAGTTTATTTCTAAAAAAAAAATTAATTTCTTCTATTCAAACCTTTTTATTTTTTTTTTCATTGACTGTTATAAGGTTTTTAGAAATTGTAGTTATGGATTGTTGCAAACTTTTTTGTTGAAGCTAACAAGTCAAAAACCTCTAACTGCAGAGGTTTATATTTATAAAAAACGGATTTAAATGCTTCCACAGATTCTAAATTTATGAAGTTTTTATAAATATTAGTATCTAAACGGCCGTTATAACGGATTAAAAAAACAAAGTTTTTTTCTAGTATAAAGCCTCTAGTTATTTAACCATGTGTCAGATTTTTCTGATTTACGAACTTGTCCAAGAAATTAATAAAACACACATGTTTACGGAAGGTTTTTCGATCTGGCTCCACAAATGCGACCGTGAGAGTGCCGGTTGATTCAAACGCATTTTGTGTTTTACAAGCTTTTTTGTTGGGGCCGCTCACTCAGAAACCTCCAACTGCAGAGGTCTTTTTTTGAAAGAAACTAATTAAAAAGGCTTCAAAGATTCTAAATTTATGAAGTTTTTAAAAATATTATAATTCAAACGGCCGTTATAACGGATCTAAAAAACAGAGTTTTTTCTAGTATAAAGCCTCTAGTTTCTTAACCATGCGTTGGAGTTGGCTGATTTATGAACTTGTCCAAGATATTAATAAAACGCACATTTTTAGAAAAGGGTTTCTAATCTGGCCTTACAAATGCGACCGTGAGAGTGCCAGTTGTTTAAAAAAAAAAATTTTTTTGCAAACTTTTTGTTGGAGCCGCTCACTCAGGAACCTCTAACTGCAGAGGTTTATTTTTAAAACAAAAAAAACAGGTTTTGAAAATTATAAATTTGTTAACTTTTTTAAAATATTAGTATCCAAACGGCCGTTATAACGGTTTTAAAAAATCAATTTTTTTTAGAAAAAAGGCTCTAGTTCCTTAACCACGTGTTGGATTTTACTGATTTACAAACTCGTTTGAGATATTAATAGAACACACATGTACAGAAAATTTTTTTGATCTACCTTTACAAACGCGACCGTGAGAATGCCGGTCGTTTTCGTTATATCTGATATCGTTTATATATATATATATATATATATATATATATATATATATATATATATATATATATATATATATATATATATATATATATATATATATATATATATATATATATATATATATATATATATATATATATATATATATATATATATATATATATATATATATATATATATATATATATATATATATATATATATATATATATATATATATATTTTATTTTTATATTAAAAAAATTGTTTTTTGGTGTATAGCCTATTTAATTAACAAATATTTTAACAAAAATATTTTACATAAAAAACTTTGACCGGTTTCGACGCTTATCGCATCATTTTCAAAAAGTTGAATATGAAACACAGAATTTTAATAGAAAAAATTTTAAAACAAAGAAAAAATTGAAAAATAAAACTTTACCGAAAAACTAAACGCTACTTTGATTTTTGCTGTCATATGATTTAATTTATAATTAAGTTATAAAAATTATGAATGTAGTTTGAATCTGTTTGTTTATTTAAGGAGTTAGGACTTTTTTTAATGTGAAGCATTTCCAACATTTGTAATTTGTTAAAATTATTCTCCCTCTCTAAAATTCTAACATTGTCCATAGTTATAATATGTTTAGCTGATCTTAAATGCATAGACAAAGCGCTAACATCACTATCGTTATTTAATGAGGCATCTTTATTATGTTGATAAATCCGTTTGCTTAAAAGTTGAGTAGTACGGCCAGTATAAGTTGCAGGACAATCACAAAAAGTTTGGTAAACAACATTACTTAAAAACTGTTTTTGAATTTTATCTTGTAGACTGGAAAAAAATTGATTTTGAAAATTTGAGCACGATAAACCAACAGTATTAATATCGTATTGTTTTAACAAGCAGCTAATTTTTTCAAATAAATTTTTGACATATGGAATCGAAACAAATTTCTTTTTTCTTTCTTCAGAATTATTTTCAAAAACTGGAACAATAGTTATTTGTTTAACTAGGCAGCAAAGTAGTAGATTGACTGCCGCGGCTGATAGTTCATAGCCGAGCGAGCGAGGCTAGGAATTCAGCCAAGGCAGTCAATCTACCTTGCTGCCGAGTTGAACATATAATTTTTTCTCCGATTAATTACAATGATATGTAATTTAATAATTATTACTTTAAAAATAAAGCAAAATTTTAAAAATGAAAAAAAAAATCGATTAAAAAAATTTTTTTTTTATTCGCAATATCTGTTTATTTCTATGAAGTCTAATTATTTTGCTGCCTAGGCAGCAAAGTACTTGCTTTGCTGCCTAGGCAGGAAAAGTGCCACTTTGCTGACTGAAATAAGTCTGCAAAATTTATATTTGCTGTCTATCGGAGAAAAAAGTATTATCATGTGTTGTAGCTTCTTGAACAGCATTTTTAAAAATAGCATCTTTAATACCGCGTTTTATTAAAAACAAAGGGTAGCCATTTAAAAGAAGAATATCAGTTAACATTTTAAAATTTTTATGATGAAATTTCAAATCTGAAAGACGTATAACTTTTTCAGCTAAAAGAAACACAGCATTTTTCTTATAGTTTAAAGGAAGCCACGACGCAAAATTTAGATATCTGCCAGACCACGTTTGCTTATGATACCAATCAGTACTTAAAGAGCCATCACTATTATGGATAATAATAAGATCCAAAAAAGGCAATTGATTATCAGCTTCAATTTCCAAAGTAAATTTAATATTTTTATCATAATCATTAAACTCTTTAAGAAAAACATCAATTTTATCAGTCGGAACAGCTGTAACAATATCATCGACATATCTATAGAAGAAAGGTGGTTTAATATGACATTGATTTAAAATATCCTCTTCTAAAAGTTCCATAACAAGATTGGCTGCTGCTGGACTAATTAGTCCATGTGTACAAATAATAATGGTACGTGGTTATCATTTAAGGTTAAAACAACATTCAACCAATTTTATTTTAAAGCTTGTCTCAACGTTGTTCAACCTTAAAACAAGCTTGGCTCAATGTAAAAACAATCCTTTGTCCTTATCTGGGTAGTATTGGGCCAGCATTGTATTTAAATATTGTTCCAATGTCTAAAAATAATAATTGTACGTGTTTATCATTTAAGGTTAAAACAACATTCAACCAAGTTTATTTTAAAGCTTGTCCCAATATTGTTCGACCTTAAAGCAAGCTTGGCTCAATGTCAAAACAATCCTCTCTGCTTACCTGGGTTGACATCTTTTTTAAAAAAAAGTGATTATGTTTTGTCTTATTCGCACACAGATGTTTACGTATGTTTTGTTTTGGTCTGTATTTTACATCATTTAAAAAAAGATATGTGTACGCGAACCTTTACACAAAAACAATTGCTATAGTATGTTGCAAGAAACTAATTAAGTCGAGTAGTAGTACAGGAAATGAAGCTGAAAAAATGGCAAAACCTCGCAATTTTTTCGTCAAACATCGATTTGTACAAAATTTGGGATTAGGCTTATTT
This sequence comes from Diogma glabrata, assembly GCA_963693315.1. Lineage (NCBI taxonomy): Eukaryota > Metazoa > Arthropoda > Insecta > Diptera > Cylindrotomidae > Diogma > Diogma glabrata. The sequence continues at coordinate 5,735,392 of OY856187.1, read as the reverse complement.
CACCCTCTAGTTCATTTTCTATATTGAGCCGTTGTACGCTTATGGTTTTTTAAGGGTGAAAACTACCCCTAATTGTAAAAATTATAAAATAACATTTTAAACTTTAATATGGCCAACATTTGGTTTGGATTAGTTAAATAATGATTGTTTTATGCTTTAGGATATAATATCATAATATTTCAACCCTTAAAAAGCACCCTTAATAACATTGCAATTGTTATAAGTTATTTAATAGATCTATACAGAAAAAAAGTTGAATTACATACATAAACATTTATTTACACAAAAATACGAATTTACAAATACAAATACAAATACAATTAGTTTTTTAATCATATTCATTGAGATCGATGTCATCTTCGTCTTCTTCTATAACTGGTTGTCTATTGTTGCAATCTTCCCTGATCACCCAGAACAAGTGGGATTGCAGTATAACCCCAATTTTCTGCACCAGCATGAAACGCCGCACCCTCTTTTGCATTGGCAAAAATCATTTTCAAAAGTTCATCGGGTGCTCGGTTCATCGGTTCATCAGTTTAGAACACACTGGCGAGGAATCAACGAAATATACACTCACGCACACATTAGCAGATGTTTCTTCTTTTCTGTCTTTCGATTTGAATGGAAAAAGTGGAACATATTATAACGTATTACTGCAAAAAAAACGATTCTGTGGTATTATATATAATGAAAATGCTATTACACTCCCAAGCGGGATATTCGAATTTTTCGAAAAAAAAGTTAATTCGTTTTATAAACATAGCTCCTTCATTTTTGGTGATAAAAAGTTTTTTTAAGGGTTTTTGTAGGGTTTTTTAAGAGCTATAAGACTATGTGAATTGAATTCCGTAAGATCCCTTAGTTTTTAAGTGGGGCGACTTTAAAGGACTCGAATAAGGGCGTGTTTGCTCGTAAATAGAGGTTTTAAGCAGCTATACCTCGCTAAATATTCACTGTAAAGAAAATCTATGTACAGGGAAATTTTAGTTATTAAAAAAGCTACAATTTAGTACCCCATAATTTTTTTCGTATCTCCAGTATTTTCGGAGGTATTTTGAAGAAAAGCGTGAAAAATACGAAATTGCAAAAAATCAATTTATCTTCAAACTACAATTTTTCTAAAATTTGGCATTTTATATAGGTCAAACTTCTTGAGTGTATTGATAATACATATATAAAAAGAATTACAGAAGGGTGAAGATCAATTTTAATTAGGAGGGTAGTTAGGGGGTTGTTTTCACTGATTTTTTCGTAGAAAAAAGTAGGTACCGACCTTATTTTGATCATAAGTCGTTCAATGTTTATGCTAGAAACTTTTTTTTTTTGGTTTGTAAGGTCTAATTGTATACTTGAAAAAAGATTCTGAAAGTTTTTCTCGAAAAATGCAAAGTTTTCCCGTTATTTGGCTTTGAATATTTCAAATTATGCATTTGACGAAAAAAGCTAACCTTTAACATGCCGTGTCTCGGTTTGTATTAGTCGTAGAAAAATTATAAAAAAAAGATTTTGTTTGTTTTTCTTAAAGCTACAATTTTAAGTTCAGCAGTTTTTTGATTAAATGCATATTTTTCGAGTTATTCTCAAAAAACCTACTAAAAAGGTCCATTTTTTCGTCGAAAAACTGTTACTTTCAACTACGAATAACTCGAAAAATATTAGTTTTACGAAGAAAACGTATAGAACATTTTTTTCTTAGAATTACTTTTTCCATCGATTTCCATGGCCAAAATGTAATGAAAAATTTCCACCCCCGAGATGGGGTGGCAACCACCCCCAAGGCTTTAGCGTACAGCGGCATGATATAGAAAATGATCCTTGGGCTATTCCCTACCTTCTGTGAAAATTTCAAGTAAATCCATGCTTGACGAAAAAATTGCGAGCCAAAATGCTTCATTTCCTAGCCTATAGTAGTTATCAAAAATGTCTCTACCATATTTGTTGAAATATTTTACAAGGATGGAGGGAGGTCGTGGCACAAGTAACGGTTACAAACTAATTTTTCATAAGCCGATTTAATCACTCAATTATTTACATGAAATTTTTCAAACTATATTTATTCTATTTATGATGGAAGCTGTTTTCAACTGTTTAAACACAACAAATACTGAAAAAAAAATTCCGTTTCAAGTTCGTTTTTTAATTCTTTCCGGTTTTTAACTTACTGTATTTTTTCTTTGTCAACAAACAAATAAAAACTTATTCTTCCATCAAAAGCTATAGCATACAAAACAAAAATGTACTAAATCAAATAAAACGGTTTTGTTATTATTCCGCTTGAATATATGAATACATGTTTTTTTTAATAACAATTTAAATCCTTACAATTGTAATCTTATTTCCTATTTTTCAACAATTCCATTTTCTTTAAATAAATTTAATCATTTTGCTTTCCTATTTCGGTTTTATTTATACAGATTGACGTTTTGAATATTTTTTTTTATTGTTATGATAAAAGTCTCTAAAATTTATCAAATAGAATTTTATTGATTATCTTGATAAACCAACCAATTTTCTGGAAGCTCTTTCAAAGAAAAAAATAAAAAATCAAACAAAATAAGGAAATATGGTAATATTTACTCATCTATTATTTTTTAATCTTAAATAGAACAAATAAAAAGAAAAAACAAAAAGCTTGAAAATGGAAAAATCTTCATCATCATCAAGGTGTGTTATTTTTTATTTAAAAAAATGAAAAGATAAAAAATAAAATCAAAAAAGCTCAATATTATCATTTCTCATTTTTCAGTGTTTGTTTTTTATAAAATCGTAAGTTCGATGTGGTATTGATTATTAAAATTGCTATTGTTGTAATCCAATACATCTGCCTGTTGGATGGATAATATACGAATAAAAAATGTGTTTTAAAATTTGACTTATACGATTTTTTTTTGTTGTAGAAAATCGACTTAAAATGTGATTTATGAACTTTGATGTTGTTTAGATTTTATTTTCCATATTTACTTGTTGTTGTTATCTTAAAGAATAAAGTTTTATTCACGAACGTGACGTTTTTAAAAAAGAGAAATAAATCATGGCATTTTAATGTAGGTTCGATACACAATGTGAATGATTTGAGATATTTATTTCTTACAAAAAGCTTTAAGCTATAAATTAAGCCGGTGATATAAATAAAGTATTAAGTTGACAAAACTTCTGAAGATATATAACTTTAAGATTCAGTTGTTCAAACATAAGCAGACTGTATATAATCTAATGATATTTAGAAAAAATACAACAACGAATCGAATTACACAAATTAATCTAAAAATAAAGTTTAAATTCAGCAATCTTCTTTATAAACAATATGAATGATCCCTTAAACTCAAGTCATTATTATTTAACTCAAGTCAAAACTAGAGCTGGTTGAGCTTTTAATGTCAAAAATGTAGTTGTTACTATCTAAAACCAAACTGTTAACGTAATTCCCTTTTCTCGCTCTTTTTCAGTCAGCCATTAGCTGAAAAAGTGCGAGAGAATGGAAAATATTGTTTTAATTAAATAAATTTTCCTTTCATTTTCCCCGTCTCCTTGCTTTCTAGTTGACATGGTATCTTCGGATATTCAAAGAGTCTGAATAATGAATATTTCATATTTAGCGTGCTAAACATGTCTAACTAATTAATAAAAAAAAACATGTCAATGTAACTCAGTAGCCTGAAGCTAGTTTCCACCAATTTATAGCTTTGATTCACAATATACATTTCCAATTATAGCTGGTTGTTCTTGCTATTCTGACCTATGTTATTTAATTAAATTTACAGCATTTCCAAAGCTAGTCATTCTCGCTTTATAGATCCTATACAATATTCCCAAAACTAGTTGTTATTCTCGCTTTATAAATCCAATAAAATATATCTTTCGATTTAATTTACTTAATTCATTGTTATGTGATTTTCGATTGGTAAAGTCAGATTTGATCGAAAAAGATCTAGATTTTGGTGACCAATCGAACATGAAATCAGCTGTTTTTAATATTTTTGTTGTATGGGTAAAGAAATGACATTAGCGACATGTACTTTGATGATAGCAAACTACTTTTTACACACTTTAATTTAATTTAGAATTATTTATTTTATTTAATTTAATCTAATTTACATTTAATAAACTCATGTAAAACTTTGTTTCATCTCATTTACATATGTCAAATTTCACTTTAATTGGTATTAGTGAAGGGGACTTGATCTTAGGGGTAAATCTTGCTAAAATCTCAGATTTGAATAAAAGATTTTAGATAAAAAAATCAATTTTTTCTTGATCTGACGTAACAAAAGAACAAAAATTTGTTGTCAGATAAAAAAAATCAATTTTTTTATCTAACATACGAATCGAAAATCACATTATATTCTCATTTTCATAAAACAAACTGAATAGCATCCATTACTTAAATTCCAATGCATCGATAGCTTGAAAATATGTTGCTATATAATTCAAAGTTACGTGTCCTAAGAGAACTATAGCTTGTTATTAAATTCTCGCTATATATTTTTACTTCGTGTTCAATAACTTCCTTAAAAATGAATCGATTCGAGTTCTAATTACTCCCTTTGTAGATTTGCCTTCTTGCCTTCTTGGTAAAATAAACTTCCAAAATTCATATTTTAACAATCATATTTAATATTCATAATATTGATTCAAGTGTTATAAAATGATATATTAATAATTCATATTCTATATAAATTCCTTACATAGAGCCAGCCATATTTCTATACTCAATTATTCTATTGGTTCTAAATGAAATTCACACAATCATTTTTGTTTTAACCAAACTAACAATTCAATCTTTTGGTTTTCCCAAAAATTACATTATAAAGTAAAACTATAAAATCTAGTTTTTAATGAAAAAGATTTTAAGACCTCAAAAACCAACTATCTTTTTAACTTTTTGTTCAAAGTAAGTCTCTACTTATTTTTATGAATATTTTTAAACAATTAATTCTGAACAAAAGAATTTTGCTCAGACTACTTAAATTTAAAATATAAAACAGTGTACTTTTCCAATCAATCAAAACTATTGCCAACTTAATTTTAAAAAGGTAAAAAAACAAAAAGGTGAAAATTTAAAGAAATAAAAAAGGTGGAAACGCCACAAATACTCCCTCCCCAGTGATTATGCAAAAGAAAATAATCACGAAACCATCACAAGAATCAGGATTCTAACGACGTAGATGATCATGAGAAAACACAAACGAACGATTTCTTTCATCCTATACTGGAAGTAAAGACTTCTTAAAATCATTAAAACACTCTCGAATTGAGTTCAAAAGCTTTTGCGGTGTTTTAATTACTCTTCCAGATTTTTAAATTTTTAAATTGGGAATGGTGATGACAATAGGCTGATCATTAAAAGTAACCTGTTTTTTTATTTTAGGTTTATTTTGGTGAACTGAATCTGATTGATTCGTACCAGTTACATATGATTGTTTCAGAAGAGAAGTGGGTTCTAAAATTTGTTGATTCAAAACGAAATCAGAATGATCAGTTTGATAATTATTAAAATTAGCATATGATTCAGAAGGAATATTTTGAGTTGCTTTAACGATAGAACTTGTTTGTTCATCGTTTAAATTTTCATGAAAACATGGTTTAAGTCGGTCAATTGAAATTTTGGTTGATTTACCATTAATTTCGATATTGAAATTCTTATCACTTCGACTTAAAACTTTGAAAGGACCGGTGTAAGGAAGTTGTAAAGATTACCTTACAGCATCTGTACGCAACAATACATGTGAGCAGGTTAGTAAGTCTTTACTCACAAAAGAGGAAGATGAATCATGTCTGGATGCTGGTGTTGGTCGTAACTCATCAAAATGCTGTTTCAATTGTTTGACGAACTCAGATTGAGGCTTAAAATAATTTAATGTAGAATCGATAAACTGCCCTGGAATTCTTATCGAGCTTCCAAAAGTAAGTTCCGCTGAAGTGGTTTGGAGTTCTTCACTGAAGGTGGTTCTTAACCCAAGAAGAACAGTAGGTAAAATCTGTGTCCAATCTGTACGATTATGACACATAATTGCAGACTTAATTGTGCGATGCCATCTTTCAATCATACCGTTGCACTTCGGATTGTAGCTGGTTGTTCGAAATCTATTGAAACCTAATAGATTTGACAACTCTGAAAACAGTTGCGATTCGAATTGAGTCCCTTGATCAGTTACAATTGATTCTGGGACACCAAATCTAGCAATCCATGAATTATATACAGCGAATGCGACTGTTGCAGCAGTTATATCTGGAACTGGAATCGCTTCAGGCCACCGCGTATAACGATCTATTAGCGTAACGCAATATCGATGGTTTTCCGATATTGGAAGAGGACCAATGATATCAAGGTGAATTTGTGAGAATCGCTGTGAAGGAGTTTTAAATGTACCAAAAGGTGACTTAGTATGTCTAGACACCTTGGACTTTTGACACGCTATACAATTTTGCGCCATTATTTTGACATCTTTATTAATAGAAGGCCAAATAACGTGTTTAGTTAATAATTTGGTGGTAGCTTTAACACCAGGATGTGAAAGACAATGAAAAGCATCAAAAACACTTTGGCGAAATTGCAGAGGAATATATGGCCTAAGTATAGCTGTTGATGTGTCACAATAAATAAGTCTACTTTCATTGAAAGCGACTGGAAAAGTTGAGAACTTCAAGTTTGTATTACTTTGAAGAATATTTTTAAATTCCTCATCATTGGTCTGAGCATCCGCGATTGCAGCATAATCAATTTTCTCTGGAATGAGTATTTGATCTATGCGAGATAACGCGTCGGCTACGACATTGTCGACACCAGAAATATGCTGGATATCAGTGGTAAATTGCCCAATGAAATCCAGATGGCGAAATTGACGAGGAGATGCTTTTTCCAAATTTTGTTTAAAAGCAAAAATTAATGGTTTATGGTCAGTGAATAGTGTAAATTCACGACCTTCTAAAAAATACCGGAAATGCTTAACGCCTGAGTATGCCGCGAGTAATTCTCTATCATATGCGCTGTACTTCATCTGAGTATCATTAAGACGAACAGAGAAGAAACTGAGCGGTTGCCATGTTCCTTCGACAAACTGCTGTACAACAGCCCCAATTGCTGTATCTGAAGCATCGACCATAATTGCCAGTCGAGCTGAAGATGAAGGATGAGCTAATAATGTTGCATTGCACAATTTATCTTTACAATTAATAAAGGCTTGTATGGACTCAGGTGTCCATGCAACGGGTATCTTACTATTCTTCTTATATCCTTTTAAGAAATTATTTAGTAAGATTTGATCTGCCGCTGCGGCAGGTACACTCAGAGAATTTTGTTAGTAAATTTAATAACCGCCCGTTTTAAAAATGTGTAATAAGTTATTTTATCAATTTAATAACGATTTTTATTAAAGTAATTGCCACATTCGTTCGATTAATACTTTTTGTTATTATTTTCATAAAAATGTTTATTAAAATAAAAATACGGTCAATATTATTAAAAAAATCACAACGGTTGATTAAACTAATAACCAATTCTTATTAAAATAATGAATTCAGGCAATCAAATAAAAAATCATGTGATTAACGTAGAGCTATTAAAATAAAAACATAAATTATTATTTTTGTAGTTAATTTTAATAACCATTTTATTAGATTAATCATCGACGTTTTTACTTTCAAAACGTAGGTTATTAGATTAATAATAGTATACATTAATCTAATCTAACCATAGGTTATATTTTTAAAAACGATTAAAAAAATCTTGGTAAGAATCACAGTTTATATCCAGACGCTGAATAAACAACAACTTTAAAAAATATTTAAAAGTTTCGTGAAAAGCTAGAAGTGTTTTTAAGAAAATTGAAAAATTAAAATTCTTTTATTTAAAATTTAATGATTTAAAACAAAAACAAATAGTTGGCAAGTAAACGAATTCATGGTATGTGAAACTTTGTAAATTTTTGAACTGTCTATGCCGTGTTAAAAAAAAAATTGGTTTTTCAGTTCCTGAAGCAGATTCATCAGAACATGTAGAAATTTTGTTCGATGAAGAGAGTAGTTGGGCTGAAATTGAGTCTGCATGGGACAGGACTAAACAACTGAGACTCAGGGACATTTCAAAATTAAAATCAACTTCGGAAATTTTCAAAATTAAAATCAACTACGGAAATTTTAACCTAATGGAAGCAATTTAAATTACCGCTTGGTTATAAACTGGTAATTAATAATTCAATATTATTATATTTCAATAAAATTTTAATTATATTAATATTCCTTTTAAAATTTTCAGATAGACATTAATTTTAAAGCATTGTTAACGAAAACTACCGATTTTGGTTGTAAAGTACATTCATTCAGAAAACTCAGCCCATTTTTGAAGAACAAATTAAAGATGAAAAGTTAAGAGAGATTGTTGAAAAGCTTCGCAATACAGAAAGTAAGTTTTTTAAATTTGTTTTTTTTTACTCCAAAAACTTGAAAATCACATACAACAGAAACAGAATTCCATTCAAATTTTACAGCAACAGAATTTTTTGCTGACAAATTTGTATGAAATTCTGTTTCTGTTTCTGATGTATTTGAATACCCACCCGGCTGTAAGTTAAAAAGTTGTTTTGGACATGTCATTTGTAAGTTTTAGGTAGATTTCATATAAAAATCTACCTATTGCAATGGGCTTCATCTCGGAATTTCGGAAAAATTTTTGTGCCAAACGACTTTATATGATAAGCGGAGACAAAAAAACAAAAAAAAAAAAAATTTATATATATATATATATATATATATATATATATATATATATATATATATATATATATATATATATATATATATATATATATATATATATATATAAACGATATGAGATATAACGAAAACGACCGGCACTCTCACGGTCGCATTTGTTGAGATAGATCAAAAAAAATTTCTGTACTTGTGTGTTTTAATAATATCTTGGACAAGTTCGTGAATCAGCAAAATCCGACACGTGGTTAAGAAACTAGAGGCTTTTTTCTGAAAAAAATTGATTTTTTAAAACCGTTATAACGGCCGTTTGGATACTAATATTTCAAAAAATTTAACAAATTTAGAATTTTTGGAATCTTTTTTATCAATTTGTTTTAAAAATTGACCTCTGCAGTTAGAGGTTCCTGAGTGAGCGGCTCCAACAAAAAAGTTTGCAAAAAAAAATTTTTTTTTGAAACAACCGGCACTCTCACGGTCGCATTTATAAGGCCAGATCAAAAAACCTTTTCTAAAAATGTGCGTTTTGTTAATATCTTGGACAATTTCGTAAATCAGCCCAATTCAACACATGGTTAAGAAACTAGAGGCTTTATACAAGAAAAAAACTCTGTTTTTTAGATCCGTTATAACGGCCGTTTGGATTCTAATATTTTTAAAAACTTCATAAATTTAGAATCTTTGAAACCTTTTTAATCAGTTTCTTTCAAAAAAAAGACCTCTGCAGTTGGAGGTTTCTGAGTGAACGGCCCCAACAAAAAGGCTTGTAAAACACAAAATGCGTTTGAATCAACCGGCGCTCTCACGGTTGCATTTGTGGAGCCAGATCAAAAAACCTCTCTTAAAAATGTGTGTTTTATTAATATCTTGGACAAGTTCGTAAATCAGAAAAATCTGACGCATGGTTAAGGAACTATAGGCTTTATACTAGAAAAAAAAGTGTTTTTTTTAATCCGTTATAACGGCCGTTTGGATACTAATATTTTTAAAATCTTCATAAATTTAGAATCTGTGAAAACATTTTAATCCGTTTCTTATAAATATAAACCTCTGCAGTTAGAGGTTTTTGACTTGTTGGCTTCAACAAAAAAGTTTGCAACAATCCCCAACTACAATTTCCAAAAACCTTATAACAGTCAATGTCAACCTTATAACAGTCAAAAAATAAAAGATTTGAATAGAAGAAATTAATTTTTTTTTCTTAGAAATAAACTATTTTGATATTTTGCAGTAATTGCACGACATATGATATAGAGCAGGTTTGTGTCATAAATTATCACACACATGTTCTGTGGTAGATTTGATATTTGTTTGTTGCAAAATTGGATAGATATAATTTTGCTTGTAGGTAGCTAATTTTCTTTTTAAAATTTGTTCGATATCTGTTTGAACTTAGTTTGTTTTGTTTAAACTAATCTGATACATCAGATTCTACTGGCACACAAAACTGTCTGATCTCGAAATCTACCTATTTCTAGCGGATATACGTGCCGCTTGGACTTTTTTGAGTGAAATCAATTAAACCTATTCAATTTTTGATTCTGTAATAATATAATATTTTTCTGTTTTATATTATTTAGATGGTATTCAACTATTAACTATGTCCAACTATGTCCAATCAACAAAACTTTGGAGCATAAAATTTATAAGAAATAAACTGTTCGAGATTCTCAAAACAGTTTTGCCATTATATGTGAAACTGTTCAAAATGTTGAAGAGACGTTACAAAAGTATTTGGATCAAAAATTACCAATTCAGCCACTTTAGTTAATTACTGGATCTATAACAAAGCCAATACTAGTATGTTTTGATAGTGTACGGTATGAAGTTTATACAACATGAAAAGCAATTGATGTGTGCTTCAAAAAATTTTATTTATTCAACTTAAAAAATCCGCAATCAGCAACCAATTTTGGAATTTTATACCAAAAGTATTTTATACATTGAAATTTTCGCCTTTCAATGTCAAATAGATAAATACATATATTATTGATTTGCTAAATTCAAATCAATAATATATATTATTAGTTTAACTATGTAAATTTATTTTTTAATTATTAAATAATATAGTAAAATATAATATATTTTACTATATTTTGTATTTTATATACGAACTCCTTTTGTTCTTTTAATTTTTGTCACATGTAAATTCAAAAATACTTTAAAACAAAATCATGTATTATTTTAAAATTAAAACTGTGAAAATATTTTATAAGTAAATGAAAATAATTGAAATAAATAAAATTGTAAATAAAAAATTTATATTCTTTTTTATTTAAAAAGTGTAAAATATAAGTTCCATTATTAATTTAATAAGTTCCATTATTAATGTAATAACATCTTATTATTAATTTAATAAGTTCTATTATTAACTTAATAACATCTTATTATTAATTTGATAAGAACCTATTATTAATCTAATTAGATTGTATTATTAATCTGATAACATAATATTATTTTAAAAACAACTTTATTATTCTAATAATATATGTCATTTATCCAATGGATACCTAATATGAATCTAATTCATTATGTTATTAATTCAATAAAATTTTTTATAAATATAAAGCTATCGTTTTTAGATTTAAAATTTGAATTTTTTTTGTTAGTAAATATTACGAACAAATAATTTTAGTTTAATAATGCCTGTTATTACGAAATTTGTGAAAATAATCACAAGTTGTGATTAGCTGTATAATAATCACCAAATTATTAATCTAATGGCTATTTTGATAGTTTTTAACAACAGAATTCTCTGAGTGTAGAAAACGTCGATAAAAGTTAATCATACCTAAAAATCTTTTAAGTTGTTAAACTGTATTGGGACGTTCGAAGTCTTGAATGACTTGAACACGTTCAGGATCAGGCAATATATCATGTTCAGAAACTAAATGGCCTAAGAACTTAATTTCAGATTTTGCAAATATGCATTTATCTGAATTAATGATTAGACTATTTTCAGAAAATCTCTGAAAAATCATTTGTAAATGTTTCAAATGCTCCTCTAGACATTTTGATGCAATTAAAACATCATCTAGATAAACGAAGCAGAAATTGAATCCGGATAAAACGGAATGCATCAATCTTTGAAATGATTGAGCAGCATTCCTAAGACCATATGTCATTTTGCAAAACTCAAAAAGACCAAAAGGAGTAGATATTGCTGTCTTAGGAATGTCCTCCGGATGAATTGGAATTTGATGGTATGCCTGAACTAGGTCAATTGATGAAAAAACTGTGCATCCCTCCAACTGATGCGAAAAATCTTGGAGGTGAGGAATTGGATATCGATCGGGAACAGTAATTCTGTTTAATGCTCGATAATCACCACAAGGACGCCATTCACCGTTTTTTTTCTTGGCCAGATGTAATGGACTGGACCAAGCGCTCTTACTGGGTCTACATATGCCCAGTTGTACCATCTTTTCAAATTCAGCTTTGGCTATAAGTAATTTGTCAGGAGCCAAACGCCTAGTCTTACAAGATATTGGTACACCTATTGTTTCCAACCTATGGGTTACGTTATGTTTCGTAATATCAGGCACAAGGTTCCGATTGGTAACCTCTGGAAACTTATCAAGAAGTTTTAAAATATCAGTTGATAAAGTTGTTTTATCAATTAAGAAAAGTGATGGTTCATCACTATCGGAAAGGCTAGCTGTTGAGAACAGAGAGGTTGATGGATCTATTAGCCTATGTCTCTGTATATCAACAAGCAGACCTGAGTTTTTTAGAAAGTCTGATCCAATAATAGGGATCGAAACGTCGGCAACTATAAATTCCCACGTAAAATTTCTACGAAGACCTATGTTTAAATTAAGAATTTTTGTGCCATAGGCAGAAATGGGAGTGCCGTTTGCCACAAATAATTTGAAAACTGATGATTCTGGCTTAATTTTAATAATATCTAAAGGAATAACTGATACATCAGCGCCTGTATCAATTAAAAATTTTCTTTTTGAATAATGCTCAAAAACTTGCAAACGATTACTAGACCGATCATCAATGCTCCTGACTGCGCACTGATGATCATTTACGCGTTTTTTAAATCTGACATATTGGCTATAAATTGTTTGAAAAACTTACAACCAGAAGTGCATTTTAATGCTTTATCACCGAAACGACTATGATAAAAACATTGATCGCTAGAAGATTCACTTCTATTTCTAGATTTGGATCTAGATGCACTTCGTCTTAAACGCGATTTAGAACGCGACCTATTTTCACCAGATAATGAAATAGCATTTATTTTTTGCATTATTTGCGTTTCAAAGTTCGCGAATCTATTGTCCAACAATTGATTAATGTGTAAAAGACTTTGATGAATTTGACCATTTGATGCAGAAGATGTTGATTGAACATCGACTAAAGAAACATGAGAACGTGACATGGTTTCTAGTAAGTTGTCAGCTCGTTCAGCTAACAACTGTAAACTCACATCATTCTCAAAGGATGTCAACACCAATTGAATGGATTGAGGAAGTCTTGACATCCATATTTGTTTCAAGAATTTCTCGTTGATGTTGCCACCAGCGTTTAATCGCATTTCAGTAAGAAGCTGCGATGGTTTTTTGTCTCCAAGAGTGAGTCGATGAAGAACATTGTTCAATTTGGTTTTCTCACTCTCACCCAATATCCGAATGACTTCAGATTTAAATGAAGTATAAGGTTGAGGACCTAAATCGCAAAGAAGCAAATCAGATAATTGATTCTGCAAACGATAGTCGATGGATCCTGCTGCGTGTGAAAATTTGGTTTTTTCGGATTTAATATTAGAGTTCGCAAACTGTAACTCTAAAAGTCTGAACCATATTTCAGGGTTTTGGTTATATAACACCTGTTGTGGTTTGAATTTCAATGAATTTACATTATTTAGTTCGGTGTCTTTGGATGTTAAACACCCAGAAGCAGCATTCGTTACAACGTCCGAATTAACAGATGTAAATGATGGCTGTCTTCTTGACTCGACATATTTATAAATGCTATCTTGGATTAATTTATCCAACGCACTCTGCGTCATAGTAAATACGGGTTCCTGCTCCTCATAAACGATACCAAGATTTTCACTTGGAGTGGGAGAATTGTTTCGGCTCATTATAATTTTGAAATATAATAATTTTCAAGAATAAAATAAATACCGACCGTTAAAAAATAATACGACCGACCGCAAACAAAAATTTGTTACCGTTGTAACTTGAAAACAGTTTAAAAACAAATATACATAAAATTTTACCGGAATTTTCGATTAAATAAAAACAAACAAAAGATAATATAAACAAAAGAATATTTTTTAAAAATTTTATTTTTGTTTTGGCAATAATTTTAATTCATTGAAAAAGTACTTACGGTTTTTTAATTGAATTCTTTCTTCAATGATGTGCTTAATTTTCAATTGATGAGAATTCAGGATCACGTCTTTGGTCACCACTTTATAGCTTGTTATTAAGTTCTCGCTATATATTTTTACTTCGTGTTCAATAACTTCTTTAAAAATGAATCGATTCGAGTTCTAATTACTCCCTTTGTAGATTTATCTCTTGCCTTCTTGGTAAAATAAACTTCCAAAATTCATATTTTAACAATCATATTTAATATTCATAATATTGATTCAAGTGTTATAAAATAATATATTAATAATTCATATTCTATATAAATTCCTTACATAGAGCCAGCCATATTTCTATACTCAATTATTCTATTGGTTCTAAATGAAATTCACACAATCATTTTTTGTTTTAACCAAACTAACAATTCAATCTTTTGGTTTTCCCAAAAATTACATTATAAAGTAAAACTATAAAATCTAGTTTTTAATGAAAAAGATTTTAAGAACTTAAAAACCAACTATCTTTTTAACTTTTTGTTCAAAGTAAGTCTCTACTTATTTTTATGAATATTTTTAAACAATTAATTCTGAACAAAAGAATTTTGCTCAGACTACTAAAATTTAAAATATAAAACAGTGTACTTTTCCAATCAATCAAAACTATTGCCAACTTAATTTTGAAAAAGTTAAAAAAACAAAAAGGTGAAAATTTAAAGAAATAAAAAAGGTGGAAACGCCACAGAACTATAGCTAGTCTTTCGCTCTATAGAATTCACTTCTCTTTTTCCAAAACAAAATCTCCTTCCTCTATTCAAACAATTTGAAAAATCGATCCGAAACAAATAAAATTCCAAAATCTTCGTAAAATAAATTCATTTATTTGAAAATTTTTTTGCTAGTAAATTTCCGGAAAACCAATTCCAATAAATGAAATTTTTTATTAATTAATTTTCTGCCTTTATAATATGTGTCCTTTGAACAAATTAAGCTGGTTGCAAATATAGTTTTTTTGCATTCATATTCTTTTATAATTTACATGTACATATTGTTAATTATAATAACTATATAATTAGGGCCAAGAAATCAAATCATATATAATTAAAACTATATTTATATATGAGGAAATTAAAAAAATAAACTTCACTGAATGTCTTTAAAATCA
>OY856187.1:5646557-5719995 GCA_963693315.1 Diogma glabrata | reverse complement strand
CATAAAATCAGCTGTTTTAATATTTTTGTTGTATGCTAAAATTTTGAAATTATTTAATTTAAATGTTCGCCACACATCCATAATTTCAATAATCCAAAGCTTATTTTTTATATAATATTTACTCAAATTTGCAACACTAAAAATTGTTGAAGATAAAAAACAATAACATAATAATAATAATTTAATTATATTAATAATATAATAAGAAAGATCTAAATTGGGAGTGCAATCCAAAAAGCTCTTTTTAAAAAAACAGAAAAACCAGAACTGAAAATCTATTTTTGTTTTTATCAATTTGAACGAAAACGTCGCATGCTAAATTTGAAAATCTATTAATTAAAATGCTCGCCACAAACATATTGGTTTATTTTTAATTATTATTGATTGTAGTATGCTGTTGTTGGTTATCGGCCCAGGATCTCCAAGGCGTACACCATGCCGTTGCATGTTTCCCGTTTACTTCTGCAATCAAATTTTGTCATTCCGCTGCACTTTTCGTTGTTATTGAGTTTGACAACCTATATATTAAAGTTTCAAACTATAGTGTCACCACAGCGATAAAAGTAAAAACGATTTGAACTTATCTGTATACCCCAATAGAAACTTAGAGATGTGGTTAAGCGATAAAGAACTGATATGAATTATTAATTGTAATTATTAAATATAATTTACATAATATTAAAAATATTATTTTATTATTCCTTTATTATTCCTTATTTATTCACCGTAATAATTAAAATAACCAACTTCAATTTCAGAAGTGAGATAAGAATCAAGAAAGATTAAGATCAAAAAAATTTGTTTTTGCAAATTCTTAATGTGATCGAAAAGTTCTGGATTTTTTTTAAAACAAAACAATTTTAAGAGAAGAGATTTTATTCAAGAATGTGCTAATAGGAATTTAGATGTAGATGCTAAGCGAGCAGAATTCATTTCTCGAATTTTACGTAATAAAGGTGAAAAAATAAAAGGCGCTAAGTCTTGATGGTATTAACGTTATATTTGACGAAAATGACGAAGAAAAATTTTACAAAACTGAAAAAAATAATATGAATTTCTTTAAAGGGAAATGGAATTACTCATTATAGAAAAAGAGTTAATTATTCGTGAACGAAATTTAATGGAAAAATTATCCGTGATAAATACAAATAACATAAAAGACGACAAGTACTTATATAAAAATATATATGATTTACTTTCCGCTTTCCGCTGATTTAGTTGATAATGATAATTTTAAACTTTGGTTAACACAAGATTATTTAAAGTAATGTTTATCAGAATTATTAGATCAAATGCAGAGAATTATTGATAATCATCTAAATTTATTAGATTGAAGAAGGCAGTTTGAGCAGCGTTCGTGGAATTCATTCGAAAAAATGAATTAATTTTATTATGATAAAATTATTTTTTTTTCGCCTACATATTAAAGTGTTACTTTATTACTGTGATTTGCGGCCTTAAAGTGTCACTTTTTAACCATATATTTTGTATAAGCTACGTCCAAAAAAGTAAATAACATTTATCTTTGTTTAAATTCTATAAAAATAGAAATTTCTATCAAAATAACCTTTCGATTCCAAATTTCCTAATCCAATTAAAATATTTGTTATTCTTTGTCGCCATAGTTATTCGATTTGTTTCAAAAGAAATAACAAATATATAGGTCAAAGCCCACTTGCTCAACATGCTTTTATTTCAAAATTTATAATTTTGATTTAGATTAAACCATTTTTTTAAAATATTTTGCTTGCGGCGAATAAAAAATAGTATAGGATGCACGAACGTAAGCCATTTTGGTCTTCGTGTGGGTGCAAATCTCGGCTGACGCCTCGATTCGCAAACTCTACATACGTCCAAAAACCTTAGCTTTACGTCCTTGCTAATGTACTATTATCAGGTTTGAAATTAGTGATGAAAAATTGATTTTGATGGTCTTAGTAATGTTGCAAATATTATTATTTATATTATTCCTATATATTATGCAGATATAAATTATTCCTACTAACTCTATTATTCCTATTGAATTATTCTTACAATTATTGTTTGGCATTTACATCATTATTCCTTATGTATTAAGAACTTCAAATTACTATCATCTTAAACAATTATTCTAAATAAAATAATATTATTCGCCGATTTCTTTAAAACCGGAAAATTAGAAAATAGTACATTATTTAATTAGGAGCTAAAGTGATACTTTTTGTGTTGAGTCTACTATAGTTTGACGGCCGACCGCAGGAGGCCGACAACTATAGACGAAACACAAAAAGTTACCCCTATTAGCTCCGAATTAAATACACTATTTTTTCGGCAAACGTTTAAAGTTTTTATAAATATGAAATTAATACATCAAACTTTTTATAAATATGAATTTGTATCGTCATAATTACTTCCAAAAAAGAGAAAAAAACATTTAAATTTGTATGAATAAAATTTTTTTATCAAAGCAGCCTTTTCAAATTTCATAATATGAGAATCAACTTATTTTTTGTTGTCATGGTTATACAATATGTTTGAAAAAATAACAAACTAACAAATAACAAATGCTACTTTACAGCCTCCGTAATATAAAACAAAAATGGCGTTACTTTTGCTGTCGCTAGACGTTACTTTTGCTGTCAGGCTAAAAAGTAAGACTTTAGCTAACTCCATAGCGGCAGTAAAGTTAAACTTTACAGCCGTTTGCCGAAAAACAAATTTTTTATAAAAATAATTGTTACTTAAATTTTATTATTAAAACCGTTTAAAACTGTATTGCAGTAACTATGTGAAATTTGTTAAAATTTATTAATTTTATTGTTTTATTATTCAAAATAATATTTTAACAACTAAGCTGTGAACTTTAATTGATTTGAAATAAAAAATAAGTAATTTAATCAGAACGATTAAAGTTTCAGGACGGAGTTGTAGTCGTTACTATCCAAAACCAACCTGTTAACGTAATATGTCAATGTAACTCAGTAACCCATTGGTTTATTCTTAAATTATTATTGATTGTAGTAGGCGGTTGTTAAAACATTATTTTTGTATTTGGTTTTGTTTTGTAATTGAATAGAAACAGAGAGAGTTGGTTAAGCGCTACAGATGTGAATTATGAATTGTAATTATTAATTATAAATGATTTAATATTAAAAATATTATGTGTTTTTATTATTCCTTATTTATTCGCCGTAATTATTAAATTAACAAACTACAGAAAGATTAAACATTTAAAATGAAATGTCAATTTCAATTTATAAAAAAAAATTATAATTTTTTTAATAGAAGAAAATCTTAGTTGGTTAGAAAATAAAGTGAGGAATTATATTGTTTTAGGTAAATATGGTGTGTGTTAGTTATTTTACATGATCCTGGAAAACTGGAAAATAGTACTAAAAGAAATATCAACAATTTACTCGTACCAACCAGTATAACCGCAAAAGTAAACCGAACGCCAAGCTCTTGGTAAAATCTATAAATTCTTTAGTCCAAAGCTAAAATACAAATGAAATTAATTTACTTTACAATAGTCACAATCTGCAGTTAGAGCAGCTTTATGTACAAATTATCTTTTATATAAACCTATCATTTATAGTTATTTGTTCTACCTGCAATGTAAAATTGAAATAAAACTAGTCAATTTACATATTTTTCATTTTATAAATAAACATATCT
Organism: Diogma glabrata; assembly: GCA_963693315.1. Classification (NCBI taxonomy): domain Eukaryota; kingdom Metazoa; phylum Arthropoda; class Insecta; order Diptera; family Cylindrotomidae; genus Diogma; species Diogma glabrata. The sequence continues at coordinate 5,716,341 of OY856187.1, read as the reverse complement.
CTTACAGAATCAAAATATGAAGGTATTCTTTTCTAAACATACCTCTATCTCCATAGGTTTAAAGTTTGCTTGAATTAGATACGATAGTTCATAGGCATATCTATTTTTAATATTTGAAGTTTCAAAATTGGCAAAAAAAACACATTTTCTCATTTATATTTCTAATTTTCAAACTCAATTAACAAACATCTTCCGGTCAAAATATTACAAAGTCAAACAAACGATGATGAAATATCTCAACAAAAAAATTATGTATTCATAGAACTTACTCGTCTTATATTACAAACAATGGTACCAGCATTCCGTAATGGATGTACATATTATATTAAAATCATTTAGATTTCAAACCATGGAAAAAGCTACAGAAAAACTACAGCATAGAGAATTTTGTAAAAGAATAAATTATAAAGGCACAAACATCCCTAAAACGTAATAGATTAATAAGTAAAATAAACTATCTAATTTTAAATTCTAGATAAAAATAAAAATCTCAAACATATTTAACATGAACACTAAACGACTATGTTGCATGAAGTAACATCAATCCTTTATGTCTGACAAGTGAAAAAGCTTCAAAAATAAAGCAAAGAGCAAAATCGTATCCCTATGTTTTAGAGGAAGTCGGAAAAGACATTTCGTTTTTTTAATGCTAATTAGAAAATGGGAAATGTTTTAGTTTTCTTTGTGATAAATATCAAAGGACAGCTTTTTATATGGTTATTTGGTTTTATTATGATTTATTATTTAAAAAACAAATTCGTATAAATAATAAAATCTAGTGAAAATAGGAGGGTCAAAATGATAATGGTGATTGGAAGAATTGGAGGGATTTAGATATGATATATTTGTATTGGATATATATTGATTTATGTATAATGAAAGGTAGATTTTTTTATGAACCGATTGTAACATTTTAATTTTAATGGTGAAGTACACGGAGTTACTACAAAACAATAAATCTTTGTTTTGTTTGCTTTGCAAAAACCTGATTGATAGAATAGAATTTACATTCCTAAAAACCATTTATGGGAATTTTTTTAACGTAAAAATTAATTTAACAGAGCAAACAATTTCTTCATAAGGTGAAGACTTTGAAAGAAATAAGGGTATTTCTTAAAAAACTTTACATTATAGTAATAACCAAGTCAAACTCAAAGTTTACGAATCAATAGATTTTATTTGCAACAAATAAAATAAACACCAATTTGCTTTATAATGGAATTATATCTATATAATAATAACATAATCGTCGTACTATAAATCATACAAAACATCACGCAACCGAAATTTTTTTTATTGTTGCATTGATTTTCCTTCGAAAATACTTTACACCAATTCGTAAGCCCCAATTCTATTATTTGTTTTATATATCTGTAGGTGGGAGGTAAACTACACCAAGTCACATTTTTTTCAAAATACGTTTTTTTATACTGTAAGAATCAGGATTTTGTTCTTTACCGAGAGGTTAATAGCACTGAGTCCTAACTAGTGTAGTTTTCGAGATAGAACAATTGTAAATGTCACCAAGTCCAAAGCCCTTAGAGGTACAGAACGTCAAGTGAACAAATTTTGACACCAAGTCCAAATGTTTAAGAGGTAAAGAACATCAATTGTACATAGTTCTGTTTATGACTAAATAGTGTTGTAGACGACAACAATGTATTTAGAGGTAAATAACACCAAGTCCACTTAGTCAATGTGTCTTTAGGTTTTAACGTCTTTCTTTTAGTTTCTTAAAAAATGTAAACAATTTTAAACGTTTTTTAACGTTAAACTTACATTGCTAATAATATATTTTGAAGTAAAGTTTATAAAGAAGCCTTTAACATTATTTTTGGAAACACCTTTTATGTACAATTGTCTTGGACTTGGTGCTGTATGTTTCAAGGGACTTGGGAATACTAAGATCCATCATTGTGAGGTAAAGCACACCAAGTCCTTTTTAACAAATAACCGTTATATAATATGACGTAATTTAATTAAGGATATCATGGAAATTAAAAAAAAATTACAAGGTAAAAAAAATTTTCGGGGTAAGGGAAGCAGTTAATAGAGATATAGCGGGGTTTGTGATTTTCAAACAGTTTTTTGGCTTTCCTGTAAAATTTTAAAAATGTGATATATATATATATATATATATATATATATATATATATATATATATATATATATATATATATATATATATATATATATATATATATACATATATATATATTAGGGTGGTTCTTATTTATATGGATTATTTTTTATTTTCGAATATTTTTGATCGATCCCCCTAAAATGCTTCCAATATGTATATAAAAATTTATACAAAATTTGAACACAATGCGACAAGATTAACCCCTGCCCCAAAGCCCTTAAAGTTTTTACAAAGGGTGAAAAACACGTGAAATCAGCAAGGTCTGGAAATGAGGTTTTAATTTTGTATATTTAGGTATTGGAATTCGTTGACATCAATAAAAAAAAATTTCCTGCGTTTTTAGTTTTTTTTTTTTTAACCCTGTCTTAAGATACAGGGTGATGAAAAATCAAAAAATTGCTCGACCTTGGTGTACTGAAAAGGCAAGGAAATATATATGTATAATATAATTTTTTTTTTTTGTTTTCCCGTCTTCGCTCATCATTTATAGTCGTTTGGCACCAAAAATTTTCCGAAATTCCGAGATGACGGACATTGCAAAAGGTAGATTTTTCTATGAAATCTACCTAAAAATAGCAAAAAACAGCGTAAACCACAAATTACTGGAGGAAAGTACGGATTATTAAAATAATAATTCGATTTATGTTGTAACAAAATAATGTAATTATTATGTTTAATATATGCTTTATTCTATTATTTATTCTTTAATTTACACATTGAACATTAATCAAACTTATCAAATAAGTAACTGAGACAGTCTTAAACTTTTTTATTGATTTTAAATTTTTTCTTTTATTTTTTATTTATGGGGGTGATAACCCAGCGAACTGCTGTTCGTGCTATTGACATATGTGTTTATGTAAGATATCACATACCACTAGCATTAACAGTGAGATATCACTAGCCAAGGTTATATCTTAAGGGGGATTGCGAGTGAACTCTATTCAGTCAACGCTGGTACGCTTTTGCTTACTCATAGAAAGAAGCCTTCATATTACTCTATATGTGGGCTTTAAACATTAAGAAACACAGGGTGTTAGGTGGAAAAAACGGTATCAAAATATGATAGAACATAAAAGTATAAATTTCATACCATGTTGTTTAACAGAGATAGAAGATTATCATTTTTCTAAAGATTTAAATTTATCATGAAAAAGCAAAATCGAAAATATTTTGAATATACAATTTATTTGAGTGAAGAAATATTTTTTCTTGTTGAATTCTTTTTTTCATTTCTTTCTTCCACTCAATTCGTCAAAGATCAACCATAATTTCAGATAAACGATGATCACTCATTTTTTCGTTTCTTTTAAAGATTGATGTTCGTTTTGTAGTAAAAACAAAATAAAAAAGATAAAGTGAACTCTTTTTTCCCAAATTTATCTCGTCAAATTGAGGATCCCTTTTCATTTGAGAATCAAAAGAGTTCAATTTTGATACTCAAATGATGAATGAAGAAAAAATCGATATTACATTTTTGAGGATGATTTGATTTGTATGGAAAGCCAAAACATTTGTAAGAACGATATTATATATGGATACTTTGATAAAATTACTGAATAAATTTAATTTATGGTACTGAGCTTGAAATATGTAAATTTGGTTTTGATAAAGAATTATTTCGATGTTTATTTTGCGCTGTGAATTTTATATATTTTTTAATTAATTGGACATGTTTAGCATGCTAAACGTAAAATATTCTTTACTAAAACTATTTTAATAGCCGAAAATACAATGGCAACTAGAACAGCAAAGAATTTGGGCAAATGAAAAGAATGAAGATATTTTTAGTAAGAATAGTTAGGCTAATTGTTTTAAGTGGTGATGGACATTTTTTGATAATGATTAATGTCTGATAATAAAATTTGAATGCATCAGGAAAAACGGATATAGTCAATGAATTCCACTTAACATTCCTATTAAAATAATCATGTTGAAAAGAAATTCTTCTACAAAGGGATATTTGAACCGAATATTGGTGTGACAATCTTTATGTTCTCCAGCAATGAAAGACGACATAATTTGGTTTTGGTTGAATTGAACTCAACAAGAATGCACTCCAGCATTAAACACTTTATGGTAAATGATAAAACTATTGAACAACTTTCAATCATTGCAATCATTGGTACTGCTGCATGTGATCGAAGATTAGGAGATCCCTGAGAGCCATGGAAGTCGCTGGCATCCACAAAACGGTGAAAAGGTGTCGTTAGTAACGCTGTAAAGGTTCAATATTTCATAGGATAGAAGTTTAGTATCAATTGAAATATTTTGATGGCAAACGCCATATAATTAAATATTTACTACTGTATTAAATTAATGAAATTATTCCTTTATATTTATTTTATTATCGGTACCAATACCAATTGTTTTAGTTGTTTTTATCAAAGATAAAAGATTTTTTTACTAAGGTGTTCAACTAATTTGAAAAGTTCATTGTTTTAACGATTCCAAAAGGATGTGTTTGTCAAAAAATTCTTTTCAAAATTTTGCATGAATTGTATGTGCTATGATAAAGACTCAAAAGACTAAATTTTAAATTGCTTTTTTATGGTATATTACCGATCTGTATTTTGCATTCATTGAAAAATGTTATAATTTTACAAAATGAAAATAACTTAACAGTGAAACACTTAAAAAATGCAAAAATAATTTCAACGGTAACATGTATCAACATAAATTTAATTTTATTTGTGTATGTAATGAGTTGGTTAGCTTTACGACTATAGAGGCCGTTTTGGTAAGCTGACGTAACCTAACTTATTATTAAGCATTTTGACTATCCATTACCCCACTTAGCATCTAAATAGCATCTGTAACTCAATTCTTAGATAATGGAGGTGAGTGGCGACTACGATTTTAACCGTCAGCTAAATTATATGCATATACTTGGATATACATTGCCTATGTTAATTAACTTCTAATATTATTTCCCAACAAACACATTCACTCATTGTTGAATTAGTTACAAGGAAATCGCAAAATTGACATATCAATATTTGTTAAAATCTTGATTTTTGTAGAATTTATAAATCAACCACTCATCAACATAGTAACATAAACAGATATGCAAACAGCTATTGGAAAACCAAAACCGAAAAAACCAACCTCATTAAAACAAAACCATAGGCAAAAATATGGAGGGGCTGAAATCTCAAGGTCTGAGATGTCAAGACTTCGATTTTGGTTAAGGATTTTGATAAAGTTTTCGGTATAAAACTTTTATGAGGACATTGTTTTTATAGTTTTAGGTAGCGATGTATTCAAACATAACACTTTGTTAAAGTATATGTATTTTGTTTTTATTTCGAGAAAGTATTACCAAATCACAAACTCATATTTCTTTCAAAATTCCAAAAATATTGTAAAAATTAAATAAAATCAAACTTTTTTCAAAATTACAAAAATATTGCGAAAATTAGAATAAAATCAAATATTTAAACTTTTTCTTAATAACCAATAATAGTCCAAAAATTCTTGGAATTCTTTTAAAAATGCAAAAATTATAACAATATCAAAAATTGAAACTTTTTCCAAAATTATGTATAATAAAATCAAAAATTTAAAATTTTTCAAAATTCTAAATTTAAATTTAAATTCTAAATCCAAAATCTAAAAATACTCCAAAAATTCTTACCAAATCAAAAATTTAAACTTCTTTCAAAATTCTTAAAAATATAAATAAAATTAAAAAATTCTACCTTTCTAAATTCTAAAAACATTGCAAAAGTTATTACAAACTCAAAAATACAATCTTTTTTCAAAATTCCAAAAATATTTCAAAACTATAACAAATTCAAAAATTTCCATGTCCAATTTCATGTTCAATTTCATTTCCTTCATAAAAACAGCTAAATTTTTTTTCTCAAAAATTGGGTAAAAAAAAATAAAAATCTTTCTTTTGACACACTTGACAACATTTTTTGACAAACTTCTAATGCAATGATCTAGTTTTTGATCTCACATAATCCCACCATCCAAATTCATTGTTCCTACTCGTAATCAGTAATCACTTAAATGAACGTTTTTTAAGCCAAAAATATGAAAATTTGCTATTTTTGACACACTTAATGATTTTTTTGACACAGTTCCGGTACAATATCGAACAAGTGTCCTTTCGGACCTGTCCCTTGAGTATACCTAATTTTAGAAAAAAAAATTTTTGAAATCACTCCAGTGGTTTTCTAAATTTCGTTAATGACGGCCGGCAGACAGACATACATTTTTTTTTTCTCTTTTAGAATCAGCAGGTCCTAAAACGTCGAGAAATACCAAAAAGTGGGGGTAAGAATTTCACTTTTGGCTTATGAATGCAATACTTAGGTCTTTCAGACCGAAGTAAAATCGTCAAAACCAAAACCACATTTTAAATATTATCAAACTGTAACCGATATCACATTCTAAAAATCATCAAGCCAAAACCAAATTCGAAAAAAAATAGTAATCAAACCTCGGTAGAAAACTTCATATCCGTCTAACCATTGGTTCTTTAAATGTACTTGGCGCTACGCGATGAAATGAAACACTTTCTACTCATTATTAATTGATTTTTTCTTAAACATTGGAATGGTTTAAAACAAATATTGTAATTTTTAATAAATTGTCTGACGAAAACCCAAACAATAATATTTCGGTTTTTAAAAGTGAAAACCGAAACTTATCATTTATAAAAACCAAAACCGAACCTAAATTCAAAACTTGTCCTAAAATTGAAACCAAAACCAATATTTATTGTTTCGAAAAATCAAACCACAACCAAAACTTATCATTTAGGAAAACCAAAACCATAATTGGATATTAACAAAATCTCAAACCAAATCATTAAAAATAATTAATGATTTTGCAGTCCTGTATATATGTACTCACAAAGGTCCATTTATTCCAATAAACTAAATAATAAGATTAATAAACAACAAACAGAAACAACCATAAACCTAAATTTTTATTCTATAAAATATTTTCTATTTTACCAAACAACAATCATCAATATCTGAATAAGAAAAAATTCAATTTGATGAAACTCATTCTTTTTCTTCAACAAAATGTATGAAAAAAGATCCGATGAGCATCAATTTGAAAAAAGATGTAAGATCCTCAATTCAAAATCAAAACAAAACAAAAAATGAGTGATAATACTCAATCTTTTTCAATTAGGATCAACTTTTTGAACATCTTTTCTCAAACGAAAATATGATGAAAAATGATTATGAACAAAGATATTCAAAAAGGACAAGAAAAAAATATTCATGGATTTGCTTTATTTTTTTTTTTCATTGAATATGAATATTCAAAACTAAGAAAAAGCAAAAGATGATGATCAAAAAATGAGGAGTTACTATCTCTGGTTTAAATGATGCCGAAATTGATCAAAAAATCCATACTTAAAATACGTACCTAAACCAAACAATATTATTCCATATTATTTAATTTAAAAAATGGTTTATTACACAAGCACAAAAATGACACTTTACATTACTACAATTTCAAAACAGAAGGCCCTAACAACTCTCAAAACAAATATAAAAGCAAATTTTTCTACTATACTGTTTACCAATTTTGAAATATATAGGGTGTTTCATAATATATGCGCAGAACTTCAGGATGTGATCGCTCGTCCAAAAATATGAAAAAAAGTTCCCCATAACTTACCCTCTAAAATGCACCATTTTTGAAATACAGGGTGTTGAAATTGAAAAAAAAAATTCGTTTTTTGCGAATTTTGGGACGAGCTATCACATCCTGAAGTCCTGCGCATATATTATGAAACACCCTGTAATTAATCTTTTATATATAAAAATCACGTGTCACGATGTTTGTCCGCGATGAACTCCGTTAAAACGTAATCGAACTTTCCGAATCCGAATGGGATGAAACCAAATGCAAATGAAAGTTGACATTATCCATAACAAAACCCTCAAGGGTTTCTTTAGTTCTGAGCAAGATTTTTTTTTACGTTGGTGCTGTTGTTACGTTGGTGCTGAAGTTGGTGATTTTGGGATGCTGCCTAACAAGAAAAAATCATTCAAAATTTGATAAGATAATGCTTATTTATTTTTATTTTCCTGGAATGTTATGGTATCTTAATGTTTTTGGGGTCGAGGAATCCATTTTTGATATTTATTTTTACCTTAAACTCATGCTAGATGGCGCTATCATACAAATTGTGCTATTTCTTGTAGATTTTCATAGAAAAACGGTGTAATTTCTTTTTTTGAGGCTCAAAAATAAATTTTTGATATTGGCTTCATTGTAAAATATATTTTTGATGATATTACGTAGTACATTTGATTATTTTCAGTACGTTACTATTACAAAAATGCTATTTTTATGGGAAAAATGAGTTTTTTATGGGAAAAAACGATTTTTTTTATTACAAAAACCACTTTTTTATTTAAAAGAATAATATTTTTATAAAAATATATGTTATTCTATTAATATTTACAAAATTACAAAAAAAAAAATAATAATGAAATCGATTCAACGGTTTATTTTATTTTAAAATACAAGTAATTTTGCTTTACAATAGATAGCTTAAGTTATATGTCTCAATAAGATGACATAAATCGTACACGAAATGTATGACATTTACTGTTGTTTACACATGGTGAATCAGTGACAGCATCATAAAGTGTTCTTTTTCTTCTTCTTATTTTTATTAATTTATATATTTATTTATTTATTTATTTATTTATTTATTTATATATATATTTATATATATTTATATATTTATATATATATATATATATATGTCTCAAATATCTTAAGCCATCTATTGTAAAGCAAAATTACTTGTATTTTAAAATAAAATAAACCGTTGAATCGATTTCATTATTATTTTTTTTTTTTGTAATTTTGTAAAGATTAATTAATAGAATAACATATATTTTTATAAAAATATGATTCTTTTAAATAAAAAAGTTGTTTTAGTAATAAAAAAAATTGTTTTTTCCCATAAAAAACTCATTTTTTACCATAAATATAGCATTTTTGTAATAGTAACGTACTGAAAATAATCAAATGTACTTCGTAATATCATTAAAAATATATTTTACAATGAAGCCAATATCAAAAATTGATTTTTGAGCCTCAAAAAAAGTAATTACACCGTTTTTCTATGAAAATCTACAAGAAATAGCACAATTTGTATGACAGCGCCATCTAGCATGAGTTTAAGGTAAAAATAAATATCAAAAATGGATTCCTCGACCCCAAAAACATTAAGATACCATAACATTCCAGGAAAATAAAAATAAATAAGCATTATCTTATCAAATTTTGAATGATTTTTTCTTGTTAGGCAGCATCCCAAAATCACCAACTTAAATGCCTGTAAAAAAAAATCTCGCTCTGAACTAAAAAAAACCCTTGAGGGTTTTGTTATCTATAATGTCAACTTTCATTTGCATTTGGTTTCATCAAATTCGGATTTTGGTTGTTGCACTGTGTAATAATTAGCAGACAATTGAATTAAAATTCAGAATAATAATTTGTTCTATAATTTTCTTTATTCTCTTCCATTTAATTATATCAGCTTTATTTGTATGTTTTTTCGATAATAATAGTATGTATTATTGTATTGTTTTCTAACCTATAGCCTAATGAACTTAACCTATTGTCTAATGAAAATTTTCCTATAAAAAAATTATCATTATTCAATTGGTATGATTCCAATTGGTCAAATTGTTTTGATTTCATTAAAATTATTTTCAAATCATAATTACAATTGCTTTGATAAGTTTTGTTCAAAAATCAAATTTTAATTTAAATTCTCTTATTTCGTTTAGTTGAACTTGGTTGATTGTATGAGAAGGGCGTTTTTTATCATCAGGGTTTTTTTATTAAGAAATTTGATTTATCAACTAAAACAATAAAGATCTATTGTTTTAAACGAAGAAAATGTTTTTAGTTTTTATAATACACAATTTTTATAATACACAGTTTTCCTTATTTATTTGGTCTTTCATTTTCCTAATACTCTTTTTGTGGTTGTATATTAATATACAATTTTTTTGTGGTAGCTATTGATTTCTCATTAGTAACTAAACCATTTTGTTTTATTATATTATCTTACGGTAATATTTCGGGTGGTCGTTTGAAAAGTAAATGGTATTGAAATATAAAGTTTTAGTGAAAAAATGTATACTGTTTTGTGTTATGTACATATTTTATATTAAATAAAATAGTCCAATTAATAGCATTGATTCACACCTCAGAGTAATACCTATTCAACCACAGCTTTTATCAATAAAAACTACGGTATGACAAATACAACAAGGATATTCAATTTCTATCACATTGACCATCCGCATAAAGATGCTGAATAAAACGTGTATCTTGATTTTCTCGGCGGGGTTTAATAGTATAACAATATATAAATCATAATAACAAACAACTTTGTAATATGCAAAAAATACATTCATAAATTTTTCATGATAATTGTTGCCATGACAACTTTATATTGTCAATTATATCGTTAATTAAAAATAAATTATTAATAAATAATTAATAAATAATTAATTAAATAAATAATTAATAAATAATTAATTAAAAAAAAACTGCTAGGTGATTGGCACCATAATAAATAAACTATAATGAAATGTCCTACATTAAATTATTAAAAACTGTATCGTAAGTGACAATTTATAATTTGGTCGGAGAAAAACGATATTTATTATAAATTATATATTTGAAAACAATAACATAACATTAATATTCATATTCTAATTTTTCAGGGTTGGTTTGTTTTGAAAACTATGTAAAATTACACGAAAATACCATAGCAACTGCAATTTATTATTTAGTGAAAATGATTTTGCACTAGAGAAAAAAAAAACATTTTTACAGGGGATTAGATTAGATTAGATTAGAAGGGTTGGACAGGTTGCACGAGGCAAAACTTGTCCTGGCACGCAGACTCTGAGGTCCATAGCGCCGTGTCCGAGTTTGGTCCCATAACAACTATTCCACAAACCTTCGCGTAAGCTTGATGAAATCTAAAATCAACTGTATTGGCAACAGTTTGATTATGCTAGACTCTACAGTTTCTGAGCCAAAAGTCCTCGCTCTAATCCTAGAAAAGGCTGGGCATATACACAAAAAGTGTTCCGAGTCCTCTTTCTCTTCAATACAACACCCACACACAGGACTTCCAATCAGTCCCATGGTGAAAAGGTGTTTATTTAGATGTCCATGTCCTGTAAGGACACCAATCATAGTACTGAGAGTTTTCCTCTTCAGACTTAAGAAGAAATTGACATTTTTTTCTGAAATGCTAAAAAACATCTTGCTTTGCCTGCCTGTTGATGACGCATTCCAAGAGGCCTTCATCTTGTGGTCGGCATCAGCTTTTAACAGTGACAAGGCAAACGTTTTGGATAGCCCTAAGGCGGGTTCAGGACCTGAATATTTCATGCCAGCTCCAGCTCTTGCAAGTTCATCTGCTATAACGTTGCCCGGAATGCCACTATGACCTGGAACCCAGCGCAGTGTGATGTTGTTGTATTGCGCTATCCTACAGAGATTTTTCCTGCACTCGTTGAAGAGGTTGGAAGAGCTCTCCGGGTTAACCAGTGTCTTGATAGCTGTTTGGCTATCCGAACAGATGCAGATCCTCTTCCCTTGCAAACACAGACGCATAATTTCATGCGTGCATTCATTTATAGCATACACCTCCGCCTGAAGAACTGAGCAAAACCGACCAAGCGGAAATTTCTTATAACTTGTGACATTGTTTCCTTCCAAGTACACGCCAGCTCCTGCGCTTCCATTCAACAGTGAGCCGTCTGTATAGAAAACATAGATCTCGCTGGAGTACCATTCGGACCACGATACTTCACATTCCTCTCTAGAAGAGATGACAAGTTCAGCGGGCTTCTCAAAGTTATATACTTTGGTCATGACGTCACTATGCATATCTATTTCCGGACAATCAGTCCCTAGTCTATCAAGTATATGACCATGACCGCATGTTTTCCCTCTGTTTACCCACGTCCCTGCCACATGCAGTCTGTAGACAGCCCTTTTAGCCATGTACTCTACATGTAGATGTAAAGGAGCCAGACCCAGCATGACCTCCAACGACATTGTTGGTGTGGTACGCATTGCACCGCTAGTACCTACACATGCCATTCTCTGTATTTTGGTTAATCTAGCACGGACGTATTGTTTCTCCATCTTTGGCCACCAGACAACACATGCAAAAACAAGCGTTGGTCTGATTATTGCTGTGTATATCCATAAGAAAATCTTGGAACTGAGGCCCCAATAACGACCAAAGGATCGACGGCATTGCCAGAAAAAAATGACAGCCTTATCAATTTTTTTTGTTATATGAGTATTCCAATTTAACCTTTTGTCGAGAATTTTCCAATTTAACCTTTTGCCTAGAAACTTAACCTCATCTGAGTAGCTTAACTGCATACTGAAAAGATACAGACTTGGTGGTGCAGGCACTTTCCTCTTGTTGGTAAATAAGACTACCTGTGATTTGGAAGGATGGACTGAAAGTCCTTGCTCCCCACACCACTCTTCAACCAGCTTCAGTGAATTTTGCATCAAATCCACCAGAGTGCGAGGGTCTTTCCCAATTGCCAGTATGGCAATATCATTAGCGTAACCCTGAGAGTAGGGTCCCAATTGATTCAGTCTCTTAAGAAGACTATCAACTACCAAAGTCCACAGAAGAGGTGAAAGAACACCACCCTGAGGACAACTTCGTTTGACTGAAACTGAAGCAGTAGTATTACCCATTTCAACAGTGGCAATGCGGCAGCTCAACATAGACACGATCCAATTTGAGATCGTGCTATTAATTCCATGTTGCGATGCCGCAGTCCTGATAGATTCGAAGGTGGTATTGTCAAACGCACCTTCTATATCTAAAAAAACACCCAAAGCAAATTCTTTGGCATCAAGTGCTCTTTCAATTTTAGTCACCAAATGATGCGCAGCTGTTTCCAGCGATTCTATAACACAAAGTCTCAAACATCCTCAATTCAAAAAATTATTTCATTTTCTGTAATATTTATCAAAAGTAATTACTAATTAGCGATATTTAAATTTCCATTAAATATGTAACAGTAAAGTTCTCTATTTCCCGTTTTGTTTTTTCATCACGTTTCCTGCTGAAAATTAAAGTATTTGAGAAATAATATTTTGTTATACCTCAAACAAAAAAGCAGCTTCATTAGCGAACTGTATAAATAATAATTCGAAATGGTAAAACGAGTTGCATAGTAACATTAATGTAAAGCCCAGTTTTGCTAGGCTATTTTTCTGTCGACAGAATTTTTTCTGTTGACAGAATTGACATAATTCAACAGAATTTCGAACAAATTTTCTGACATTTGATTTAATTCTGAGACTGAATTTTTCGAATGTTTCACTCATTTAAATTATGTCGACAGAATTTCGGTTGACAGAAATTTTGAATTTTGTTTATTTTTGTGTTGAAAATTTAGCCAAACTTTGATTGTTTTTTAATTAATTTTATTTTGATATGAAAATAATAAACTTGCATATGATTTTCTAATATTTTTACTATTTATTTTTAAATAAGAATTAATTCAATTTAGAACAAATCATCAAATAACTGTTATGTATTTATTTTACTGATAAAAATAATTGGAAATATCAGGTTGTTGCAGATTAAATGTCGCTAATAGTGTATTAATATTCCGAATATATTTTCAGCAACTCTACGAGCTCTACTTAAACGATAATTGAAAATTTAATGCATCATATTTTGAATATGGTTTTAACATATAGTTTGTCAAACTAAACGCAGTCACCCAACAACACATGAGGTACTCTAACATTGGTCCCTGTAAAATATCTATGCATTAGTAATTGTAATCATACATAAAATTTGTTAAAATATAACACCAGGTAAAGCCGTTGCTGAAGGGATTTTGAAAGTGTTAGTTGATAATCGTTTTGACATATTGCATTTCTTGAAAATACCCGCGTGTCCCTTAAAATCCAACAACAAGCATATTTTTAAATCATCATCAGAAAAGGTCTGATTGAATTGGAATGACATTTAATCTGACATGTTGGAAAAATAGCTTACTTTGATTGTTTGTTTTCTAATTTGTCATTATTGACAGAATTTCTGTCGAAAGAAAAATTATGCCTAGCAAAATTGGGGACAGAATTCTTTCGACAGATATTCTGTTGGATGACGTCAATTCTATCAACAGAAAAAATTCTGTCAACAGAAAAATGCCCTAGCAAAACCAGGATTAACAGATTTTAGTTCAATTTCTGTAACATACGGTCACAAACATTCAAAAGTCTATTAGTTGTTATAATTAAACTCTTGCCTTAATACCATATTTACCAACGATGTCAAACATAACAGTTTTTTACACGATCGGGCGATTGTGTAAAAAAATGTTATGTTTGACATCGTTGGTAAATATGCTATTAAGGCAAGAGTTTAATTATAACAACTAATAGATTTTTGAATGTTTGTGACCGTATGTTACAGAAAAAAAATGTCGAAAAAATTTCGTTATTGTAGTGGATCTTCCCAACCCACTACATATCCACGACGAACGCCAAACAAACGACATTCAATTACAACCCCCAAAAACTCAGCAATATCTAAATACGAACAAGATAAACCAATCTAAACAAACTTTACTACAAAGTAACGCGATTCAATTAAAATCTCCCTAAACAACTCAATATTAAAACCCAAACAATCCAAACTAGACTAAACAAACTTTATTTAACACTTACTACAATGTAAGTAACGACATTCAATTACAATCCTCAAAACCAATCAATATTAAAACCCAAACAATCCAAACTAGACTAAACAAACTTTAATTAACACTTACTACAATGTAAGTAACGACATTCAATTACAATCCTCAAAACCAATCAATATTTAAACCCGCACAACCCGAATTTATCTAAACAAATCCCAAATTAAAACTTACTACAAAGTAACCAAATTCAATTAAAACCTCTCTAGACTAAACAAATTTTAATTAGATCCAGCTGCATTTCTCATAATCTTAAATCCAATCAATATTCCATTTAAACAAACAAATCTCAATTCATATAAAATTCCTAAACAAAACATTTCTAATTGAAAACCATTATAACATAAAACCTAAAAATTTCCCATAGCACACGACAACTAAAGAAGTCCAACAAAACAATCGACTTAAATTTCATTTCCATTCTAATAATTAAAAATCAAAATTAATTCTCACTAAAACGAGTCTATATGACAAAAATTTTCCAAACAAATAATTACAATCGACCAATTTTAACAAAAATTATCCAAAATATTGTTGTTCTAACGGAAATCAAAGATATTGAATTCCAAGTTTTTCTACAAAAATTAATTACAAAAATGCTGAAACAGTACATTCCATTTATTTTAAAGTTATTTGAATGTTAGAAATTTAGTATATATAGAAGGAAATTTCTAACATTCGAAAAGAGTCTAATTTTAAACCGACACGCGCCGGTACGTGTAAAGTTGTGGCTACTACGAAACAGAAGCCCAAAAAAGTGAAATTTCTTAGAGTTCAGGGAAAGCCCTTTTCCCACAAAAATAGTAAAAAGTGTAATTTAGTAAAACTAGAATCAGTGTCACCCTAAATTGGTCGTACCAATTTACCAAAAAATTAAGTGTTCAAACAAAATTAATTCATAACGAATAACTTTAATAGTTATTCTTACATAAGTGTTCAAAGAAAATTAATTCAGTACTAATAACTTTAAGAGTTATTCTAATAAATAAATAAATGTTCAAAGAAAATTAATTCATTAATAACTCTAAATCGTTAAAAGTGATCAATAAAAACCAGTGTAAAAGAAAGAAAGTAAAACTGTTTTCAATTTGTAACCAAGAGAAACACCAGCAACTAGCAGGGACCACAAGAGTGAGTAACCCCAAGGTTTATAAAATTTCAGGTTTCGAACGCAGAAGCAGCAAGCTGTATCAACAACCAGATTTGAACCTCTTGACGATCACGAAATCCAGAGGTTAAAGAAAGTTCACATCCTGAGTACACATCGTAGCTAGGCAGTTACGTTGACTACGAGTGGTGCAAGTGTACATTGGACCTACATCATCAGCCTAGTCGATCAGAAGAACCCCCAAAATTGACACAGCCGGTGTTGTGAATCTACAGAGGAGGAATACGAACTTCCACAATTAGCTCAACCGGTAGTCCAAACCTCCACAATTGACATAGCCGGTAGCTCTAAACCATTAGAAGTGCCGTAATAAACCTCCACATTATCGATAGTTAATAATAATTATTATAAATAATTGTTAAATATTTTGCCATTTAAGAGTTTAAATAATGAACATATTCAACATATCGTTTCCCTTACATCGCTTCGTCTAAAGCAGATGTTATATCTAAAAAATGACTCGTGGTTTAACTTCTAAACTGAAAGTTCCGAAATGCTTAACATAAAGATAAACATTTCTAGTACTCAGATCTGAAAATAGTTTTTAGATGCTGTACAATGTAAACAGATTGTATGTAGACCTATTTAAAAAATAATTGAAATTGTATTTGATAAAGAAACATGCAAACTGAAATATTATATTAACCCTTATCAACAGTCACGTTATTTACTAATAAATAAATTCATTCCTGACATCCTTTGAAATTGTTTGAAACTAATTTAAATTACAATTTTTCGTACAACTCAATAATTTCGTAATAAATCTCTTTATATAATGTTTTAGTTTCATTCATTTTCTTTATCCAAAGACCAAATTCCAACGATCCCATTATTCTTTATGTTATTATGCTTTATAATTAAAGTTAAATTTAATAACTCAAACGAATAAAACAACAACTTCAAAATGAAACTAAGCTAACTGAATAAATTATAAAAGCTCTAAACAGTAAATGTTTTACCATAGGAATTTCCAATTTTTATTTTTTATTCCTTTTCTCCAATTTTCAATTTATAACATTAAATATGTCTCATACAATTCCCTAGTGGGAAATTTTTGTTTAAAAATGAAAGAGAGACGTAATGAAGAAAATGCGTTTATATACTTTATTATTTTGGTAAATACATATTTGAGTAATTTTTTATGAGTAAAAAATGGATCGAAAATAAAGAGGATAAAAATATATAAATCGAAACTTATTAATATAAGCTTATTTTGTCAAATATTTGTTTAGTTATCAGATTAAATATTTCATTTATCTTGATGTGAAAATAAATTTTTTCTGGAATTATTTTTAAGGTGTATTTTGAATTTATTCGTTTTCAAAATTATATTAATCAAGATTATTTTAAAATTTGAAAAATGAGTAAGAATAGTTTTGCTGATCGTCGAATAAAACTTTTGAGTAAAAACCCGAGCCGAAACTTAACTACTCTTTAAAACCAACAGATTCTACTATTTAGAATTTAGAGAATTTAAGTATCACTTATTTTCAATACAAAATTAACACCTACATAACTCCTTCAAAAACGAGTTACCGGAAAAAATCCTATTTGAGTTGTTAAATAGGTGTTAAAAATAAATTTTCTTTCGGTCTTCTGTAATAATAAAATACGAAGAGAAACGAAATTTGTTTAATGATAACAATAATAAACAAAAGAAAAGAAAGAATAAGAATGGGAAAATAAAACAATCTCGTTAAACAAAGAGGCCCTTTCAATAATTAATTTTAGGGATTTAAAAAAATTATTATATTTTTTTAATATTTTTTATTTGTCTTGTTTCATGTCGATTTATCGAAATTTTAATTAAATTTTTTATAATATTGAGAAAATTATGAAAAATTAGTATTATTTTCTACACATAATTCAAATATTTAAATTTTTTGATTTTGGAATTTTGGTATTTTAAATTGTATCATTATTCATTAATAAAATGGCGAAAAAATGGACGCATCCTTTACAAATACACTCATACATTTCAATTCAGAACTTAAATATACGAACGCTATCTTCATGTATAAAAATGTTTGTCGGGTTTGATTTAATTGATGATGTAATTTTTTTCAATTTTGATTATTTTTATTGAAATTTCGTGGAATATGTTAAAAACATATTACATTTTATGAAAAACATGTTACGCTCGATATGATCTCCTTTGGCTCTGATTATTTGATTCAATCTTCCATAGAAAGCATTGCATGCTGACCGAACGTGGGCTTGCGGAATTTTATTCCATTTTCGAACAAGAGCTGACTTCAATGCATCAACACTTTCGTATTTTTTAGTGGACACCTTACTCTGCAAAATGGACCATATGGAGAAATCCATGGGATTCAAGTCCGGTGAATATGGTGGCCATTCTTCCGACGAAATCAGCCGCGGAACGCAATTTTGTAAAGTATAATTTTATTTTGTAGTTTTTGAAGATTCAAATGAGATGTTAATTTTGTACGCTGATATAATTGATAGGACTTATCAAGTTCTTGGGATATGATAAATACTTAGTAAGGTGTTGAAAACGCTTGTTTATCGTTGGTACTTGATACTAGTATTCAAATAACATTATGTATATAGAGCACTTGTTACTTTACGCAGAATAACTTAAAAGTTAATTAATTAAAAAAAAACACAAAGTTGATTTTTAGATACTCTATATACATTATATTTCGGTTTGTTAGACCATCTTCAGGAGTTTGGATTGGTATTAGACAAATTCTACATTTATATACATAATTTAAACAATAAAAAGGACTAACAAATTCAAGTAAAAGAAAACAACACATAATGAACAAAGTTATTAAAATTTATTTATTTAAAATCTATTTATTAGTTATTAAAATTAAAGTAGAAATTCAAATCATTTGTTCGTTTTAAACATGTATGAGGAGAACCTCAGTAAAAATTTTAAAGTAAGTTGTGTTTGTTATAACCAATTTTTAATTTAGTTTGTAGAAAAAGTAAAGTTTATTTTAATTTATGTAGTTAACTTAAGTGATTATTTTGTTTTTTGTGAGTACAATATATTTTTTTGCAAAGTTTTTTGTTAATTTTAATGAATTGTAATGTAATAATATGTTTGTAAAATTTGTAGATCCGACCTGAAGAAGAAATTATATATTTCGAAACGTTGCAAACAAAATAACATTATTTTACATAAATTAGTAAATACGAATTAGTATTTATTATAAATTTACAGACCGATAAGCCTACATTGTGTTTCTTAATAAGAAATACTTCATCAAAATATATAAAAATAAACGGTCATAAACGTGAAATTAGTTTTTTACAAGATTATAATGAACAAAATTATACATGAATTATAAAAAAGAAAAACTAAAACAAAAAAAGAGAGAAAACAATATCATATTGAACATAAACTTTAAATTAACATATATCTTTAATTACTAAGTGGAAAAAACCAAGAACAATAACCATAAAATTAATACAACTTAAACTAAACTTAAAAAGTAATCCTCATCGCTAAGAAGACCCGATCTGCAGCATTAGTGAAACCTATAATGAAGGAAAAGAAAATTCAAATGCAGCATCTTATCCAGTCATTAAATTAATTAAAGAACAAAAGAGATATTGCCAATTTTGGGATTAAAACATTAAATAAAAGCATAACACAGCAACAAATAAAATTTATGAATGGAACAAGAGATTAATAATTTTGAGGTAGAGGGCTAACAGAAATATTTAAAAGTCGGGTAATAAAATAATAATATTGTAATTATTAATGTAATAGAGACGGATCGGTTAAGGGAGAAAACAGAATTTCTGTTTGTCCATTCAAAATATTCTGTTTTAAATACAAAGCATTCCTAATTTCATATGATTCCAAAATGTACAAAATTTACATGTCGAAACAAAAGGTTAAAAGCTAGATATTTTGGAATCATATAAAATCAGGAAAATCATTGTTTTTAAAAGAGAATATTTTGAATGAACAAACAGAAATTCTGTTTTCTCCCTTAACCGATCCTTCTCTATTCCATTAATACCCACAACTTTAATAAAACTTTAATTGTATGGCTATTGTTCTTGTTTTTTTCCACTTAGTAATTAAAGATATATGCAGGATCGGATAAACCACGGGTGCCATGGAGCGACCGCAGGCCCAAGCGCCAAAACAAAAGACGTCAAAATTGAGTTTTGTTTTAAATTCGATTACTTTTTCTTTCTGGTTTTTAATAAATTTTAAGGCAGATTAAAATTTATTTTTGTATATAAAAAACAACAATTTAGTTTTGTATGTTTGTTTTAATTTTTGATCTACGGGCGTGACAGCCCCGTGTACTCCTGTCGCTGCTATTGACATACGATTCAACGTGAAATATTAGATACCACTGGCAATAGCAGTGAGATATTAACAGCCAAGGTGATATCATACGGGGGCTGTCGAATGAACTCTATTCATCCAACATATAAAACCACCTATTATGAAGAACTTTAAAAATTATAATTTTCGTTCTCTTTAAATGATTAGATTTAGTTTTCAATATCATAATTATATTGTGGTCGTACAAAAAACAAAAATAAATACACCTCGAGAAAGAGCATGTCATCTCCCTCAGTTACATGTAGCCCTCAGGCTTCACCCTCGGGGTCCAAACACACCTCGGGAAAACAAGCACTTCTTGCCCTTGGTGTATAATCTACTATTTGGTATATTTATATGTCATGATTTTTTGTGTGCATAAAATTTGATGTTTCCTACATCGTATAGATTTCCGTATAGGGAAACGTATTATGTTTGTTAAAAAAATCGATAAATGAATTTGTTTGTTAGTTGATGTCTACAAATGATGACAAATGGATTCAAATTCGTTTTCTTTTCATGCGGATATGTACAAGTTTCATTTAATTCGACAATATTTCAAATCAATATTAGTTTTTGAACCATAAAAATAACTACCTACAGACTATTTTGTAATTCAGTTATAATGTTAAGTGATTTATGGTTCACTTTGATATAAAGTTATTATAAAACCTATAAGCCTATAGCGTTTTGTGAGGGCATAATGAATTTATAACGCCCGCCCATAAAACGATTGAAAATAAATTTTTTTTTTTGGACTCTAGTTTTGTCTCTAAAATGTAAATATCTCTTGGTTAGTTTTAAAAAGTAAAATATTTTTAAAAAAATTTGAATTTTTTAGAAAACACTTTCACTTTTTTTCACTAAAAAATTATTTTGCACGTCATACTTTTGTCATACGCTAACATATGATGGAGTTTTTATTTACATAGCAGCATTCAAGCAAATAACAATTGTTTAAAACTTCAAACTATTTATTTTTTTGGCACTCTAAAATTATAATTGTTTGCCCAGTAACCAAAAAATCCTCACTTTAACTTGAATTCATTTGTATTTTTTGCATATTAAAATTAAATTATTTTTGTTAGTTTTTAACGTAATAAGTAAAGCATAAATCAATTATTCCTAAAGCAGAAACCATCAGATTGGATTACGTTGCTTTCCGGGTGTATTAACTAGCATACCGCCCTTGGTACATAAATCCCTATTTTGTACGAGTATACCATAAAATGCAATTTTAAGATTCAAAAATCCAGTGTAAAGCAGGCTATTTTTCCAATTGATATAACAATACGTAAAATTACTATTTTACGGCCCTAAAGCGAAAATATTTCAAAATACTAAAATCTAAAAAAAACATACATATATTTACAGACATTTGTTTTGTGAAATTTTGAGAAAATCGTTTAATCTAAGCCATTTTTATTCGCTATAGTAATTTAAAATACAATTCATATTAAATAAATTTAGAAATTTAGAAAATTTACAAATAGTACATTATTTAATTAGGAGCTAAAGTGCTACTTTTTGTGTTGAGTCTATAGTTTGGCGGCCGACCGTAAGGAGGCCGACAATTTTAGACGAAACACAGAAAGTCACTTTAGCTCCGAATTAAATACACTATTTTTTCGGCAATTTGTTTAAAAATATGAAATTAATGCATCAAATTTTTTATAAATATGATTTAAAAAGGTAAATTTTCTGAAATTAATTTTTATTGATTTTAATTCATTAAAATGAACTGAAATGCATTCTGTTTTGAACAAATTCATAATATCATGTTATTTTACTTTACTGCCGCTGTAAAAATATGAAATTTACTTTACTGCCGCCGTAAAAATATGAAAACTACTTTACTGCCGCCATAAAAATATTAAAGTAACTTTATAGCCGCCGTAGAAAAAAATCAAAATGGCGTTACTTTGCAGCCGCTTTGAATAAACGTCTAAAAATTACGACTTTAACTTTCTCTCTAGCGGCAGTAGAGAAAAACTTTACATCCGTTTGCCGAAAAACATATACGTATACAGTCAGCAATACGATAGATGAAATACAACTGGAAAAAAAAATATTTCAAATAAATTAATATAGAAATTTAAGAAAAAATCGGTTGCTATAGAAATTTAGGAAAATAAATATGAAAACCTTTGGTGCCAAACGACTATATATGATAAGCGGAGATGGAAAATCAAAATGAAAAAAAATTTATGTATACATAAATATATATATATATATATATATATATATATATATATATATATATATATATATATATATATATATATATATATATATATATATAAATATATATATATATATATATATATATATATATATATATATATATATATATATATATATATATATATATATATATATATATATATATATATATACATATATATATATATATATATATATATATATATATATATATATATATATATATATATATATATATATATATATATATATATATATATATATGTGTATATATATATATATATATATATATATATATATATATATATATATATATATATATATATATATATATATATATATATATATATATATATATATATATATATATATATATATATATATATGAGCCATTTCAGGAAGATTCAACAACGTTTTGACTTGACCCCTTTTAATTTTGATTATTTTTTGTTTATATATAGTCGTTCATAAATAAAAAATACAAGTTCTCTTAGAATTTTTTTTTTCGACCAGGGGTCTTCACAGGGTGCCTCTCAATTTTTTGTTATTTTGTGATGTGAGTGCATTTTGACGAGCGATTGTAGAAAAACTACTGAATCGATTTTCATAAATGATATGTTGAATAGGTATTAGAACAAAGATTTTAAAAATGTACACTGTTAATTTTTTGAAATAATTTTTAACGGTGTAACCTAAGAAAAAAACGGTGTAATTGAAAAAAAGGTGGCATAGCCTTTTTTTTTTTAAACTAAATTGAAGCTTATTTTATATCTAACCATATGTGGAAATTTAGGACACGCGTTATTTTTTGTTTTAGAGATAAAATTCGTTGTGCAAATGACTGTCGGGAATCAGTTTTTTTTGTTCTGAAAGAAAATTATAAAAATGGCGTTATAAACTAAGAGAGTTTTTTTTTATGTTAAATATCAAATATTTTATTATTAAATGAACTTTTTAAAATATTATAAAAATTATATATGTAGTACAATAAATAAAATAAATACAATTGTTAAAAATGATTTACTTATTTTACAAACAGAAGTTTCTTTTGAATAGGAAAACACTTCTGCAATTATTGTCTTTGTATTAGATGGCATAAACAAATGAAATGTTTATTTACCACTCTTAGTATTCATTTGTCACTTTTATACAAAATAATTTGACAGTCTCGACTGCAAACAAAAAAGCCGTATAAATAACTAAATATATTTAGGAACTTTTGACTGGAGAAGTATTATGTTCGTATTATGTTATTATGGAATCATAAAGTAAAAGATTGTATTTTAACATTAAATTACAAATATTTTATTATTGAATAAACTTTTTAAAGTATCATACAAATTATATATGTAGGTTAAAGAAAATAAATATAGTTATTAAAAATTATTTACTTATTTTACATTTAAAAGTTTCTTTTGAGTTGGAAAACATTTTTGCATTTATTGTCTTAGTATTTAATGGTACAAAAGAATAAATTTTTTGAGTTCCACTTATAGTAATCACATTTTTATATCGATTTTGTAATTTTTCTTTTGTTAATTGATATTCATTTTTATCGGCGTATCCAAAGTTCATGGTAGATTCCCATTTTAAAGCCCATTCGAAAAGTTTTTTTGGTGTATCAATAATATCTTTGCCCGCCATACTATAACGGTGTGCAGCACGCTTCAGTGTACCACCAATTCTATCACAAGGTCCCTTTCCATGGCTGGTAGCATGAAAATCCTGTAGCTTTAGCCATATATGAAATAAAAACAAAAGAACAAGAAATTCGTTTAAAACTGACTTGATAAATATTAAATATTTTAACTATTTTTTATCGTTTTTTTCAAAACGAAAACAGTGCAAAAGGTTCCTAAAAAATTAGCTGTTTTAAAAATCGATATAGATGAAAATGACCAAGTTCAAAAATAAAATCTTTTGCACACGTAAATAGAATATAAATCTATCCAAAATTTAAAAAACAAATTGTTTAAGTTCAGAGGTTGAGACCTTGGGGCTGTTAAAACGAAAACAAACGCAAACGGTCATGCTTTCATCATTTTTGAGTTTATTTTGTTTAAACTATTAGTTTAGAGTCTAGCATTTAGATATATTTTTAAACTATAACCGCAGAAATTTTCAGCCTTCTAACCCAGAAGTTCCAATGCAATTAGCATTATACTTACCCTTATGCACGCCACTCTCACGCCATACAATTACAACAACAAATCCCAGAAAAATATAAAAATATCCCATAGAAATATTAAATAAATTTTCTTTTGTTTTTATTTTTTTTCGCAAAAATTTAAAAAAAAAATTAAAACAAAGCTGATTGTTTTGAATTAATGAATATTTTCTTTGGAAATTTGGAATATATGGAAGTGGTTTAGTTAAAATAAATATATATACATTGATTACACATTTACAAAAATTTTCCTAAATTGATAGATATTTGTATTATTTGAGGTGTGAAAGATGTTTGATAATTTTTGATTATAAATTATGTGTGGTAGTATTGTAGTTGTGACGTAGTTAGAACGTTAATCCACCAAAGGATTTAATATGTCATTAAGTAGTTTTAACCAAATTAAACAAAACTGTTCCGAAATTGCATTGATAAAGAAGTTTCCGTTTTTGTATTTAGTTTGGTTGGTTTGATAATTTTTTGGGATTATTCTGATTCTACTTAAATTTTTTATTTAAACTAATCTGACACATCCAATTCTATTTGTAGACAAAGTTGTCTGGTCCCGAAATCTCCGTTTTTCTAGCGGATAAACCTGCCGCTTGGACCTTTTTATTATCAAATTACAACATCAAAAGAAAAACTTTATAAAATGTTTGTTTTGATTTTCAATTTGCCGATAAGGGATCGTGCGTATCTGATTGTTACGCACCAAGGGTTGAGTATAGAAAGTATTGGATCTTTTAGAAATTAGTTTGACGTTTGATATATATTACGAAATATTACTAAAACTCTCTGTTCATGACGTGTAAACTTTATTAAATATTTATTCATTTATTTTTATTGTACCAAAAATCGCATAATTAGTCTTTAATTTATGTTGTTTTCGTTTTTAATATTTTGCCAAAAAAAACAATCGAATAACTTGAACGGCATACTAAATCATAATAGTACATTATGATGCAAGGACGTAAAGCTAAAGATTTTGGACGTATGTGGAGTTTGGACGTATGTGGACCCACATTAAGTCCAAAATAGCTTACGTCCGTGCGTCATATACTATTTTTTATTCGCCGCTAGCAAAATATTTAAAAAAAATTGTTTATTCTAAATAAAAATTATAATTTTGCATAAATTTTAAAATGCAAATATGTTGAACAAGTAACCTTTGACAAAATATTTGTTATTTTTTTCAAAATAATTGTATAACTATGACTACAAATAATAACAATAATTTTAATTGGATAATGAAATTTTGAATATAAAGGTTGCTTTGACAAAAATTTCTGTTTTTTATAGAATTTAAACAAACACAAATGTTTTTTACTTTTTTGGACGTAACTATGACAACAAAATATATGGTTAAAAAGTGACACTTTCGGCCGCAAATCACAGTAATAAAGTACCACTTTAATAGGTAGGCGAATAAAAAATTTTTATTTTTTTAATTTTTTTTTTGGTCCCTATACTAAATATATAAAATTTTCTTTTCATAATTTTTTTGTATTTTGAATAAAATCTAAAACCACCAAGCTTTGTATTAATGAGGAAAGGATTAATAAAGATCAGTTAAGAAGAATGTTAAAAATGTTTTGAAAAAAATAATTAAAACATACAGGAGTTAGTTTAAGGGATTTGGTTGATGTTTACTAACATACTGTTGACACTAACTTAGTTAACTATGTTAACTTACTGTTGACACAATTTTAAATAGCTATCTATACTTACTCAAAAGAAAATGATGAATGGTATCAGTTCCACAATTTACCAAGTACTCGAATCAATTGAGAACAATGTCTTGAAAAATAGAAAAGAAAAAAAGATTATTGATTTAATTTTTTAATAAAAAGTTCGAACATAAAATATTAACCTTACTCTTCAAACAATCTATAACTAATTACTTATAATTTATTAATCTAAAATAATAATGATTATTAAGAGAAAAATAATTATCAAGCCATATTGTAATTTCTTTTATTCTAAGATAATAAAAGGAATAAATTAATTCTATTGCTTGATCGATAAAATCGTAATAATAATTTATTGAAAATAAATTTATGCTTAGTGTTAGAAAAACACATTTCAACACAAATCATTTTTAGTGGTGGTAACAATCTGGATGGTAGAGAGCATCAGAAATAAAAACGGATTCGAAAAATAATAAACAAAAATATTTTTCGATGCTTTATCGTTTAAGTGTTCAGCGTTCGTTATATTTTACCAAAAACATTTTGTTTTATTCGTATTATAGAGTCAGCCGCTTTCTTTCTCGAATAAATCTACTGACATTTAGTTTTTTGTTGTACCAAAAAAATTAATATCTGTTTGGACATTACAGCCTATATTTTTCATTAAAAGCTAACAAATTTTTCTTTCATTCCAAATACTTTTTAAGATTTTCGATCAATTAGTAGACCAAGCTCCCGCGACACTTTAGTCTACCTCATATGTAACCTCTGTGAAATTGGGCTTAACTTATAGAACCTATATCAGAAAATATCTATCGAGTGGCCGACTTTCTCATTTATGTTAATTAATATTTTTAATTAATTTTTGTAATCACTAATTACTTATTTGGAATGTAACCTTGCTAAAATTTCTTGATGTTATTGAGACTTGTTTATAATTTAAGAAAATTTTAGGCTGCCTTAAGATTTTTGTTTTTAAGTACCTGGCAGACCTAATTGAATGGATGAAAAATAAATGCCATAGTTACCCCACATATAACCTCGCTGAAATTTCTTGACATAATTGAGACTTTTGTTTAGTTACAGAAAACTTTGGTCTGCCTTGAGATTTTTGTTTTTAAGTACATGGCATTAATGCCATAGTTACCCCACATACCCATAGTTACCCCACATACCCCACATATAACCTCGCTTGTGTGTCCAATCCGACGATACAGTGGCGACATTGCAGACATCCATTTGGCTACTCCCGATGTAGTAGCATGGATAGACTCACTCGATGTAAACATCTAATGTTCAAATGACTGCCCAATGCTCAAATATTTTACTTTTTAACTAAAACACGCGCAATCAAATTGATTGTAAGCTCATTTAATGTGTATTCATGTTTTGTTTTAGGTAGATTTCATAGAAAAATCTACCTATTTTAAGTTTTATGTTTGTTTTTTGATGTGTCATAAAAACCATACGCTAAATAAAAATATAACCTCGCTGAAATTTCTTGACACTTTTACCTCACATGTGGCCTTTACCAGATTTTTGTAAATAAAAGAGTTCATCTTGTCTAATAAGAAAACACGTGTGGAATTCTAAAAAACATTAATAAATACGGCCGAATTTATTTTTAATAAACGACATCGCGCGCGAGAATAAAGCATTACCCAGCAGATTGAATTTTAGAATGGTTTGGCAACAATTTTCAACCATTGTTTTTTGACATTTTATTGATAATAATTTCGATGACATAATAATAATTGTTGTTAGTAAAATTATTTGTAATAAAAAGAATCTATTATATTAATTTCTTTTTTCTACTCCTATCATAGTAAATTATAAATTACATCACACTATCCATGACATGTTAATTGATTATTACAATAAGTGTTACGTAATGAGGAGGAAAAGTGTTACGTAATATGTATATATTACCTAATAGTTTTAGGAAAATATGCTGTTTAAGAACTAGAATCTATGGTAAAAATGAAATGTTGACACCATTTAACAAAAAAAAAGAAGGCAGTGTTAAGGACTGCCGACAGAAGTGAAAACGTAAATCTGTGAAATAGCTGTGTTTTTTTGTATCTTCCAATTATTGTAGCATCGCAAATTAAAATTTCAGAATGTTTAAATTAAAATCATTAAAATTATTCTGGGTTTCACATCTATCAGTATTCCAAGCAAGCATTATATACATTTTTATATTTAAAATAATCAAAACATATCATATAAAAATTTGCGTCTATCAACACCTTAGAAAGC
The DNA here is from genome assembly GCA_963693315.1 of Diogma glabrata. Taxonomy (NCBI): domain Eukaryota; kingdom Metazoa; phylum Arthropoda; class Insecta; order Diptera; family Cylindrotomidae; genus Diogma; species Diogma glabrata. The sequence continues at coordinate 5,687,599 of OY856187.1, read as the reverse complement.
ATGTTGTTGTGGGACCTTGTTCTTAAAAGTGTTTTATGTGTTGTTGTGACACACCGTAATTTCTACTACCAAACACATTTTATTTAAAAAAAATAGCGTATCATCAAAGAATATTCCATAACTTAGAGTAAGGGATGGTATCGTTGATTGAAAATACTTCATCCACCAGCACCCCTAAGATATCACTTTGGCTAATGAGATTGCACTGCTATTGCCAGTGGTATACGATATCTCAAGATAACTCATATGCCAATAGCAGGGACTAAAGTACGCGTGGTTGTCACACCAATAGATCAACAAGTTTAAATTTTACAAATCTTCCTGCGGAAAGCTAAGCAAATTCATTGGTATTAATGCGCATTGTTGCCGTTTGCAAATCACTATCGGCTAAGTGCCACCATTTTTAATTATTTTATTTATCATGATTGCCATCCATGTTTAATCATACATAAGCTATGCTTCTTTGTATAGAATTTATGCAATTTCCGTCTCGTAATTGTAAGCTTAAAATCGATATAATCGATGTTATCAAGTATCAAGTTACAAGTATTAAGTCTTCACTTAATTTTAGAAACATGTATTATATACAATTCCAAATTAACAACATATTTGGTGAAGATGATAAAATTTGTAACATCATGTTAAATTCCAACACATATAATGTTGATATACAAATGTAATTGTTTCAGGTTATACTATCTTTCTTACGTTATTTTTAATTTCATAAAAATTATGTTCAACAAAAAAAACATTGATCAAAGCAAACTACCGTTTAAAACGATAGTTAAATAAAAAGCAAAATAAGTGTACACAACAACTTCCCAAATTTTCATGATGATTATTGTATTAATGCATAAAGGACAAACAGACATACTTTCAATTTTATATATCTTCAATATTTATTTAGCATGATGACTTGAATGCAAATTGCAAAAGACAGTAGCAATATATCTTTAAAAAACTGCGTTATAGATCAATTTTTTAAAATTCGTTTAAAGAAATTTTTATTATTTTTATGAATTCATGAATAAAAAAAAATTAATTTTAATGGAATTTAATAAAAATTAAAAAAAAACAATAAAAAAATATGTACCACACCAGGAATTGAACTCACTACCTACAGAACATCAGTCGAGCACGATATCCACAACGCAATTTGAAACGTTAAGAATTGATAGATAGATTTAATTTGAAAAATATAGATAGATAGAAATGATTTAAAAAGTATATTTTTGTTCTTTAAAAATGCATATTAAAATTGATGACGCGAATATACAAATTTTACTCCATACAAAATTTCATAACGTGCCTAAAGAAGTTCACTTCAATAAAAGGTCCGTCTTAATGTTTAAAGAGAAAATATTGGGGTCAGAAATCATATCGGAGTCAGAAATTCCTTTTATACATTTTTAAATCGTAAGTCAAATGTGATTTAAATATTTGCATTCAATGTGACACAGAATAATGCAAAGCTTACTACAATTTGTAAATTGTTTGCATTGGATTTTTAATTGGTAGTTAATTTCTTCAAGTAAGTTTATACGTTTCTGCATTATAAAAAGTCGCAGAAAAAGTATATAACAAAACTCGAGCTGCAAACCATTTTACGTACTCGTGGAGATACTGCACTCACCGCTACGCGTCTCGATTTGCTTGATATGTAATATACTGTTACGTTTTTTCATCCTTCCTATGAATTGGCCTAACTCACAATTTGATAAACGTAATTCCCAAATCCCTTTCTGGGAGAACACAAGATAAGGCCTCTAGTTTATCATTACATGATTTGTAGTAAACTACGATTGGGTGGATTGTGGCTTGAACTTTATTGAACTTTATTGTGCAGCTTGTATCTCATTCTGCGTTATCATTGAGTATCCTGGATACGTTGATTTGACCAAAATTTAGGTGGTAGAGTTGTCAACAAAAACACTTGTTTTGATTTAGAGCTGGCATCTTTAAATTCCTTTTTAAGGTTCATAAGCCATGATGTATATTCACATTCCTCGTTTGGTGATAACACTTTAACTGAATCTACTTGAAATATTCTTTGACTTATTGCAGATGTGACACTTGCAATTTTTTTATAACTTCCTGTTGTAATATGTTTTTGTTTAATAGGAGATTCGGCTAACTTTCCAAGAACATTGTTATTATATTCTAAAGTGTCATTAAGTAGTTCAAGAACTGGTGGAGATATAGTATCAACCGAAACTGGTGATGGATCTAAAGATGCTGGAGGTATTTGAATATTTTCGTTCGTTGGAACATTTTCAACATCCTGATTTATAGAAATAATTTCACTTTCGATAGTTTCCGAACATGAAAGCTGCTGTAGAAAATATTAGTTGCAAATGAATTTTTATTCACTATAATAAAATAATTAAATTTACCTTATTTTTATAGATATAAGTGCCACATGTTTCACATTTAAACTGGTCATCACGCAAAATAAAATTTAGGGTCGCAGCTTTTTGAATAACAGCTGGTGTGACCAGTTTCACATTTTTTGATGCCCGCTTATGATTTTTGAGACCGTACAAGTTAAAGCACAATTTGAAAGGCATTTCTATTATTATCTTTTCTAAACGTTATGTCTTCTAAATATTTTTGAATATAGTTGCTATAAGGCAATCACATCAATATATATATATATATATATATATATATATATATATATATATATATATATATATATATATATATATATATATATATATATATATATATATATATATATATATATATATATATATATATATATATATATATATATATATATATATATATATATATATATATATATATATATATATATATATATATATATATATATATATATATATATATACCTTTTAAATAGTTTTGACATAGGTAGAATCAGGTAAAATTAGGTAGGTACAATTTAATATATTTTGATTGGATGCAAGCATAATTTGTTCCAAAAACCGTTTGTGGGCGTCATTAGAAATTTTAAATGTTAAAATTATGAGTCTCTAATGAGATTTTAATTAGTAAAAAGGGGCTGAATAGACATTTTTTTAAATGAATAAATATTTTACACACCCTTTTAACAATTTAAATTCCTTTATTTTATCACTTAACTTAAATTAATTTTTAATAAGTTTTTAACCATTTAATCGCACAGAAAATGGTTCAAATTTATTGCAGGTGTTAAAATATGAAATGTTTAATTTATTAGATCCACATTTAGTACAGGATTATTAACTTAATAAAAAAACACATGTGAATTTTTCATATACCAAACTTTAAAAAATCGTAAGAAAAAATCCATTTTGAATTGCTGACTTTTTATTTCTCAATTTCATAGCTGCATATGTTTACTTTAAAATTTGTGAAAAACAAAAAAAAAAGACTGCTTTTTGAGATATGAGCTTTGAAGTAAACCAAGGTTTTACGCGCCGCCTAGCGGAAAGGAGAAAAGTTATTAATTTTAAACTTACTTATTTCAATTATTCAATTATTTTCCTTTTTACTTGCAAAAATATACGTAAGTCGGATGAAATTTGTGGCACCTATTCACAAAACATTGACACCATTACCAAAACTACGTGAAAAAGCCTCAAAAATTCAACCGGGCATAACTCCGATTCAGAGTACTCAAAAAATAAAAGCAGAAATCACTTTTTTCCTTTCGTCAATACCAACAAAATATCAAAATTTCAGATTTTTAAAAAAAAGTTGTTTTTTTTCGATGTATACGTTTTCAAAATAATAGCCCATATATTATATATAATTTTGATCAAAATAGGGATTAGTTTAAGTTCAGCTTTATGTTTATGTTTTTCGATTGTTTTCAAAGATTTTTTTGAAGAAATACATAGTTGAAATGAAATACTAAGAATTTATTTGAGTGAGTTGGTGGCGCATAGGTGTGATGTGATGTGAAGCAGGCAACAATATCTACCATCTCCCAGCACTTTTCTTTTTTTCCCAAAATTTTCCAGCAGCTCTTACAAGATCCTGAAATGATTGGACAAGACCCCCCCAAATAAAAAAATGAGCTTAAGTCGGCGAATCAAGCTGTGTCCATGTACAACTATTTTCAGGATTCTGATTGTGTGCCTGATTCTTTAAATCTGGTTTCATGACAAACAAACAAAAACAACTTTATTTATTTTTGAACCCGCCATTTTGATACGCATCTCAAACGTCAGGTCCCTAGGATTTATATAGTTTACGAGTTAATTGAATATGAAGACATTTTGTATTGGTGTATCCTGTTTAACTGAATAGAGCTAGAAAACTTTAGCTAAACCAACTCTAGCTTCCTCTTCATTAATTCAACTATAAATAAAAAAAGTCCAAGCGGCACGTATATCCGCTAGAAATAGGTAGATTTCGGGACCAGACAGCTTTGTGTACAAATAGAATTGGATGTGTCAGATTAGTTTAAATAAAAAATTTAACTAGAACAGTCCAAGTCCAGAATAATCCAAAAAATTTATCAAACCAAACTAAATACATTAACGGAAACTACTTTATCAATGCGATTTCGGAACAGTTTTATTTAATTTGGTTAAAACTACTTTTAATAACATATTAAATCCACCAAAGAGCAAATAAACGTTCTCACAACGTCATACCTACAACACCACCACACATAATTTATAATCTAAAATTGTCAAACAACTTTTACACCTCAAATAATTCAAATATCTACAATTTAGGAAGACTTTTGTAAATGTGTAATCAATATGCATATAAGAAAATATTCCTTAATTTAAAACAATAATGACTCAGCTTTGTTTTAATTTTTTTTTAAATTTTTGCGAAAAAAACTAAAAACTGAAAAAAAAAAAACAAAAGAAAATTTTTTAATATTTTTTCTATTTTTATATTTTTATGGAAGTTGTTGTTGTAATTGAATGGCATGCATTAGGTTTAATGCTAATTACATTGAGACCTCTTGGGTTAGAAAGCTGAAAATCTCTGAGGTTATAGTTGAAAAGTTTATCTAAAAGTTAGTATGAGTTTAAACAACATAAGCTAAAAAATGAGGAAGGCATGGCCGTTTGCATTTGTTTGCGTTCTAACAGCCCTTGTGTCTCAACCTCTAGACTTGAACTATATTTTGGAAAGATTTATGTTTTAGTTAACGTATGCGTAAATATTCAAAACTGAGATTGGCCATTTTCAGCCAAATCAAGGACAACAAAGTTTATTAAATTTTTAAAACAGCTGATTTTTTAGGAAACTGGATTGCCAAGGTTGTCATTTGGAAAAAAATGATAGAAATATGTTCAAATATTCAATATTGATAAATTTTATTAAAATATTATGATTCAAACGGAAGTTATTACGCCCTAGATTTTTCGACTTTTTTGGCTCTAGCTACTAAACCTGTACCCGGATATGGCCACTTCGCGAACTTGTCCAAGAAATTTTTTGCCGCAACGTATACAGAAAAAATTTTTGTTGTAGGTCAAGAAATGCGATCGCTAGAGTGCCGGTAAATTCCGTTATAGCTCATATCGTTATATATATATATATATATATATATATATATATATATATATATATATATATATATATATATATATATATATATATATATATATATATATATATATATATATATATATATATATATATATATATATATATATATATATATATATATATATATATATATATATATGTATATATATATAAATATATATATATATATATATATATATATATATATATATATATATATATATATATATATATATATATATATATATATATATATATATATATATATATATATATATATATATATATATATATATATATATATATATATATATATATATATATATATATATATATATATATATATATATATATATATATATATATATATATATATATATATATATATATATATATATATATATATATATATATATATATATATATATATATATAAATTTTTTTTTTTTGTTTTTCCGTCTCCGCTTATCATTCATAGTCGTTTGGCACCAAAATTTTTCCGAAATTCCGAGATGAAGCCCATTGCAATAGGTAGATTTTTATATGAAATCTACCTAAAAGTCAAGCAAGTGCGAATATAATTCGCTCACTGAGGGATCAGTGTATATAATATTTGAGAATTGACAGTTTTTTTAGTATAGTTTCACGTTTATTTGAAGTTATAACTAGAAAAAAAATTTTAGTATCGATTTAGCTAAATCCCTACACCCATGAATTTTTTAAATTTTTTCTTTTGTAATGTTCGTAGACAAGGGGGTGAACAAAAAAAAATTTCACATTTTTGAAAATAAGACTAAAACTGTGCTTTCAAAAATTACAAAAAAAAACTCTTTTGCACTACAAAAAAAAAATCACCATATTTCTACTTTAAACCCCCTCTATTGAACAATTGAAATTATAACAACCAAAAAAAGTCCAAGCGGCACGTATATCCGCTAGAAATAGGTAGATTTCGAGATCAGACAGTTTTGTGTGCCAGTAGAATCTGATGTATCAGATTAGTTTAAACAACACAAACTAATTTCAAACAGAAATCGAACAAATTTTAAAAAGAAAATTAGCTACATATAAGCAAAACTATATCTATCCAATTTTGCAACAAACAAATATCAAATCTACCACAGAACATGTGTGTGACAATTTATGATACAAACCTACGCTATATCATATGTTGTCCAATTACTGCAAAATATCAAAATAGTTTACTTCTAAGAAAAAAATTAATTTCTTCTATTCAAACCTTTTTATTTTTTTTTCATTGACTGTTATAAGGTTTTTGGAAATTGTAGTTATGGATTGTTGCAAACTTTTTTGTTGAAGCCAACAAGTCAAAAACCTCTAACTGCAGAGGTTTATATTTATAAGAAACGGATTAAAATCTTTCCAGAGATTCTAAATTTATGAAGTTTTTAAAAATATTAGTATCCAAACGGCCGTTAGAACGGATTAAAAAAACGAATTTTTTTCTAGTATAAAGCCTCTAGTTATTTAACCATGTGTCAGATTTTTCTGATTTACGAACTTGTCCAAGATATTAATAAGACACACATGTTTACGGAAGGTTTTTTGATCTGGCTCCACAAATGCGACCGTGAGAGTGCCGGTTGATTCAAACGCATTTTGTGTTTTACGAGCTTTTTTGTTGGAGCCGCTCACTCAGAAACCTCTAAGTACAGAGGTCTTTTTTTTTTAAATAAACTGATTAAAAAGGTTTCAAAGATTCTAAATTTATGAAGTTTTTAAAAATATTTGAATCTAAACGGCCGTTATAACGGATCTAAAAAACAGAGTTTTTTTCTAGTATAAAGCCTCTAGTTTCTTAACCATGTGTCGGATTGGGCTGATTTACGAACTTGTCCAAGATATTAATAAAACGCACATTTTTAGAAAAGGTTTTTTGATCTGGCTTTACAAATGCGACCGTGAGAGTGCCGGTTGTTTAAAAAAAAAATTTTTTTTTGCAAACTTTTTTGTTGGAGCCACTCACTCAGGAACCTCTAACTGCAGAGGTCTATTTTTAAAACAAATTGATAAGAAAGATTCCAAAAATTTTAAATTTGTTAACTTTTTTAAAATATTAGTATTCAAACGGCCGTTATAACGGTTTTAAAAAATCAATTTTTTTTAGAAAAAAGGCTCTAGTTCCGTAACCACTTGTCGGATTTTGCTGATTCACGAACTCGTCCGAGATATTAATAGAACACACATGTACAGAAAATTTTTTTGATCTACCTCAACAAATGCGACCGTGAGAGTGCCAGTCGTTTTCGTTATATCTCATATCGTTTAAATATATATATATATATATATATATATATATATATATATATATATATATATATATATATATATATATATATATATATATATATATATATATATATATATATATATATATATATATATATATATATATATATATATATACATATATATATATATATACATTTTTTTTTTTTTGTTTTTTCGTCTCCGCTTATCATATATAGTCGTTTGGCACAAAAATTTTTCCGAAATTCCGAGATGAAGCCCATTGCAATAGGTAGATTTTTATATGAAATCTACCTAAAAAGTTGCAGTTTCGATTTAGCAAAATCCCTACACCCATGAATTTTTTTTAATTTTTTCTTTTGTAATATTCGAAGTTAAGGGGGGACAAAAATAATTTTTACATTTTTGAACATAAATCGAAAACTGTGCTTTTGAAAATTACAATAAAAAACTCTTTTACACTACAAAACAAATCACCTTTCATATGACATGATCATGATCATGCCATGATCAAAAATTTTTTTCTTTTGTAATGTTCAAAGTTGGGGGGGAGACAAAAAAAACACTCGTTTTTGGTAATAACTCAAAAACTAAGCAGTCGAAAATTCAATGAACATTTTTTTGAAATACTTTCATTTTTTGCGATTTTTATAGACTAAACTCGATTCCTTAAAAAAAACTTTTGTTTTACTATCTCCTTATCTATGTCCATAAAATATAGATAAAAACAAATATTTCAAATTTTTTTGTTATCATCAGGTGTGGGACAACACATTTAATAACTATAGAAAATTTCAACTTGATAGCACTTATAGTTTGTGAGTAAATTGATTATGTAGAAATTCGGGCGGACACCGAAGTCTCACCAATAGGGTACCGTTTTTACTTTTTCAAAGTACGGAACCCTAAAAATCTACTGCTAGACCGTAAAATATGTTTTTTAACGACTGTCATAGAAAATAATGTTTTCTATCTATCAGTTTAAAACAGAAAGTTGGCTTTTGCTGTTTAGCGAGCATTTTCTAATTTTTTCTGCTCTTAGTCGGAAAGTAAAAACACAAGTAAAACCAAAGACATAATGGACAAAGACATAATATTAAAAATATGAAGGGGCTGAAATCTCACAGCTCTGAGATATCAAGACTTCGGTCTGGGTAAAGGATTTTGATATAGTTTTCGGCAAAAAACTTTCACGAGGACATGGTTTTTAGTTTTGGGCAGCGATGTATATCAAACATAACTCTTTGTTAAAGTACAAGTATTTTTTATCTCTGTTTAAAAATTTATTACAAAACTAAAACGAAACATCAAAACGTTACCGGAAAATTATAATCAAAATTCCAAAAATATTGTTAAATTAAATAAAATCAAACTTTTTCAAAATTCCAAAAATATTCCAAAAATTAGAATGAAATCAAATATTTAAACTTTTTCTAAATTCCGATAATATTCCAAAAATTCTTAAAAATTCAAACTTTTCCAAAATTCTAAAAATATTGCAAAAATTATTACAAAATCAAAAATTCAAACTTTTTTCAAAATTCCAAAAATTATAATAAAATCAAAAATTTAAAATTTTTCAAAATTCTAAAAATATTCCAAAAATTCTTACAAAATCAAAAAATGAAACTTTTTTCAAAATTCTAAAAATATTCCAAAAATTAGAATGAAATCAAATAAATATTTCAAATAAATAACTTTTTCTAAATTCCAATAATAATCCAAAAATTCTTAAAAATTCAAACTTTTTCCAAAATTCTAATAATATTGCAAAAATTATTACAAAATCAAAAATTGAAAATTTTTTTAAAATTCCAAATATTATAATAAAATAAAAAATTAAAAATTTTTCAAAATTCTAAAAATATTTCAAAAATTCTTACAAAATCAAAAATTAAAACTTTTTCCGAAATTCTAAAAATATTGCAAAAATTATTACAAAATCAAAAATACAAACTTTTTCAAAATTCCAAAAATATTTCAAAAACTATAACATATTCAAAAATTTCCATGTCCAATTTCATTTTCAATTACATTTAGGTCATAAAAACAGCTACATTTTTTTTTCCAAAAAATTGGCTAAAAAAATAAATGAAATCATTTTTTGACACACTTGACAACATTTTTTTGACAAACTTATAATGCCATAATTCTCAATAATAATAATAAAATTTCATTTCAAACAAACAATTTTATTTTTTTCCAAAAAATTGGGTAAAAAAATAAATAAAAATCTCTTTTGACACACTTGACAACATTTTTTTGACAAACTTATAATGCCATAATTCAAAATATTAATAATAAAATTTCCTTTCAAACAAACATTTTATTTTTTTTCCAAAAAATTAGGTAAAAAAATAAATAATCTTTCTTTTGACACACTTGACAACATTTTTTTGACAAACTTATAATGCCATAATTCTCAATAATAATAAAACCGAAGTAATTTCATTTCAAACAAACAATTTTATTTTTTTCCAAAAAATTGGGCAAAAAAATAAATAAAAATCTTTCTTTTGACACACTTGACAACATTTTTTTGACAAACGTAATGCCATAATTCTCAATAATAATAATAAAATATGAAGGGGCTGAAATCTCACAGCTCTGAGATATCAAGACTTCGGTCTGGGTTAAGGATTTTGATATAGTTTTCGGAAAAAATCTTTTATGAGGACATGGTTTTTAGTTTTGGGCAGCGATGTATATCAAACATAACTCTTTGTCAAAGTACAAGTATTTTTTATCTCTGTTTAAAAATTTATTACAAAACTAACACGAAACATCAATACGTTGCCGGAAAATTATAATCAAAATTCCAAAAATATTGTTAAATTAAATAAAATCAAACGTTTTCAAAATTCCAAAAATATTCCAAAAATTAGAATAAAATCAAATATTTAAATTTTTTCTAAATTCCAATAATATTTCAAAAATTCTTAAAAATTCAAACTTTTTCCAAAATTCTAAAAATATTGCAAAAATTATTACAAAATCAAAAATTGAAAATTTTTTCAAAATTCCAAAAATTATAATAATATCAAAAATTAAAAATTTTTCAAAATTCTAAAATTATTCCAAAAATTCTTAAAAAATCAAATATTAAAACTTTTTCCGAAATTCTAAAAATATTGCAAAAATTATTACAAAATCAAAAATACAAACTTTTTCAAAATTCCAAAAATATTTCAAAAACTATAAAAAATTCAAAAATTTCCATGTCCAATTTCATTTTAGATTACATTTACGTCATAAAAACAGCTACATTTGTTTTTCCAAAAAATTGGCTAAAAAAATAAATGAAATCATTTTTGACACTCTTGACATTATTTTTTGACAAACTTATAATGGCATAATTCTCTATAATAATAATAAAATATCATGTCATACAAACTATTAATTTTATTTTTTTCTAAAAAAATTGGTGTAAAAAATGAATAAAAACCTTTCTTTTGACACACTTGACAACTTTTTTGACAAACTTATAATGCCATAATTCTCAATAATAATAATAAAATTCATTTCAAAGAAACAATTTTATTTTTTTCCAAAAAATTGGGTAAAAACTAAATAAAAATCTTTTGACACACTTGACAACATTTTTTGACAAACTTATAATGCCATAATTCTCAATAATAATAATAAAATTCATTTCAAACAAACAATTTTATTTTTTTCCAAAAAATTTTCCAAATAAATAAAAATCTTTCTTTTTGACACACTTGACAACATTTTTTTGACAAACTTATAATGCCATAATTCTCAATAATAATAATAAAACTTCATTTCAAACAAACAATTGATTTTATTTTTTTTTTCCAAAAAATTAGGTAAAAAAATAAATAAAAATCTCTCTTTTGACACACTTGACAACATATTTTTGACAAACTTATAATGCAATAATCTAGTTTTTGATCTGACATACCAATCCCGACCATCAAGATTTCTCCAAATTTAATGTTCCTACTCGTAATCACTTAAAAATGAACGTTTTTTAAGCCAAAAATATGAAAATTTGCTATTTCTGACACACATACATGATTTTTTTGACACACTTCCGGTACAGTTATCGAGCACAGCGTCCTTTCGGACCTGTCCCTTGTGAATACCTATTTTTAGAAAAAAAAAATTTTGAAATCCCTCCAGCCGTTTTCCCTGCAGTGTAGGTAATGACGGACGGCCGGGCCGGCCGGCCGGCCGGCCTACAGACAGACATACATTTTTTTTTTTTTGCTTTTTTAGAATCAGTAGGTCCTAAAACGTCGAGAAATGTCAAAAAAAGTGGGGGTAAGAATTTCACTTTTGAGCTCATGAATGTAATACTTAGGTCTTTCAGACCGAAGTAAATATCATTTCCAACAAACAATTGATTTTATTTTTTTTTTTCCAAAAATTAGGTAAAAAAAATAAATAAAAATCTCTCTTTTGACACACTTGACAACATTTTTTTGACAAACTTATAATGCAATAATCTAGTTTTTGATCTCACATACCAATCCCGACCATCAAGATTTCTCCAAATTTAATGTTCCTACTCGTAATCACTTAAAATGAACGTTTTTTAAGCCAAAAATATGAAAATTTGCTATTTTGACACACATAATGATTTTTTTTGACACACTTCCGGTACAGTTATCGAACACAGCGTCCTTTCGGACCTGTCTCTTGAGTATACGAATTTTTAGAAAAAAAATTTTTGAAATCCCTCCAGCGGTTTTTCCCTGCAGCGTAGTTAATGACGGCGGCCGGCCGGCCTACAGACAGACATACATTTTTTTTTTTTTTGCTTTTTAGAATCAGGAGGTCCTAAAACGTCGAGAAATGTCAAAAAAAGTGGGGGTAAGAATTTCACTTTGAGCTCATGAATGTAATACTTAGGTCTTTCAGACCGAAGTAACTTATTAATTTTTTTCTCCCCAAAACACTTTTGATTTTTTGGCGCTATAACCTTCTTTTATAAAAGGCATCAGGCGCGCACACAAGGGGGGGGTTTTCGGGTCCGGACCCCCCCCTAACCGATAATTTTTCAGTATGTTTTTTAGATATTGTATATAGTGTATAGTGATAATAAATTATAAATTAACGTTTCTGAATATCCGAAGATACGATGCTAACTAAAACTAAAATTTGGTAGTACATATTGATTAATTTTCTTTGAGGATTTTTGAACGCTAATTTTAAAGTTTTGAGGATGACCTGGGTTGCTCAGTAAATTTAGTAGCTTTTTTCGTAATAAATAGATATTTCTTTGCATCTATTAGTTTTCTACATACATTTCTTTCTATTTGTATTTATTGCATTTTTACATTTATTCTAAACCCATATATCAGTTTTCTGAACGATCAATTGGAATAAACTTGCCCATACCCACGTGAATTATTTTTGAAAAATTAGAAGCAGAAATGTTTGAATTAAACATATCTGTAAGCCCCTGCCAATCTGCAGTTCTATAATTCCAAACAAGACTAGGATCAGATTTAATCTGTTTAGAGATTTATAAATTTAAATATGTGAAAATCAAATTATGATCTGTTCCACCTAAAAGTTCTGATACTCTAAATTGTACCAACGAAAGATCATTTATCAAGAAAAAAGAAAACAAAAAGCAATTCACTACTTTGGCCCGGATTTTCTGGTTCTGGTAGGTTGGTCCATTATCTGAGTTAAAAAAATATAAACGTAAAATAATAATATAATAATAATATAGTATAAATTTTTTTTGACTAGAATGTTTTCAATACATTCGTTCCCTTCTCAATAATGAAACCCTAACACAAATATTTGTTTTTCCAAGGCAGCCAAATTGGCCCTGTGAAACAAACGTAGATTATTTAACATTTGGATCCATAACAAAAATTCCTTAAATCGTTTCCAATATCTAAAGGTCAATAAAGTATCGAACCAGATAATCAAAAACGAAAAAAACAGAAATTAACAGAGCGAAAGCGGAAAACTTTCTACCATGTTCATTTCTGACAAAAGTTTTACAGTGCATTCATTCTTTAAAGTCTGGTACCAAATCTTCTATCCCTCTTGTTATTGTGGTGAATTAATCGTCACTGACGCAGCAAGAAAAGCCACGTTGCTCGCGGAACGCTTTCTTTTAAACTCGACAGTTTTGAAAACTCCTAAAGAAATGTCGCAAATCCAGTCTTCAGGAGTGAAAATGAAAGATCATCACTTACACCTCCTCTTACCCAAATTTTCTACAAATCCTATAAATCTGGTATTTTTTTCCTTCGTGCTAGAAGTTAGCCAATGTCCAGCCCGTCCCCAAAAAATGAACATTTTGCAAAATGTGATATTTCAAAATATAGATCAATAACCTTACTTTTAGTCATATCTAAAATATACGAGCAATATAGTAATATACACATATCCAAATTTTATGGAAGGCAACCATTTAATATCTGACAGCCAATACGGTTTTCGAAACAAAAGATCAAAAACCGATCTATTGAACTATCTATGTAACACATCGTTGGAACAGCACACTTGAAAAAGGTTGTAAAACGTATGTTATCGCATTATACATCTTAAAAGCATTTGATTGAATATTGCATGCCAACCTGATCAACAAGCCCGTTGTGTACGGATTTCAACTTGTAGTCATAAAGCTGATTCATAATTTTCTCACCGACCAATACATTTCGGTATCCATCGATGGCTTTGAGTCGGAATTAATTAACGCTAGTGTAACTGTTGAAAATCACCAGTAATCCTGTAAATAGTTTTGCATATGATAATACACTGCACTGCAAAGCTTTGGTTTATTGGGGGTCACAATTTTCAACTGTGGAACGATCATATAATGGCAATGGTGGAAAGCGTGTCAAAAAAACTCGGCCTCCTGATTAGATATAAAAAGTATTTCACTCCGTTCACAGTACGACGATGTTATAGGGAAGCAAAATTTGGTGGTAAATTTCGATTACCCATAATTCGCATAGCACGAACAGAGTCTAAAAGAACTAAGAAGGAAGCACTAGCGCTCCAGACTTGACAATAATACTCCATAAAAAAACGAATATAGGCCTTAAAAATGTGGAGTAAGTGATACGGAGTGAAATGATTTTTACATCTAACGAGAAGGCCGAGTTTTTTTGACACGTTTTTTGCCATCGCCATTATACGCAGTGCTCGGATGGTATCGATTCCATCATGCAATCGGATCAACCATATTATTTTCCCTGTTTTACACGTCAATCGGTTTATGCAAACAGTCAAACTGTTGAGACCACTCACTATCAAAGTGACAGAATGCAAAGGGTTTTCTTTGTGCATACATCGTACAAATGGAATGCTTTGCCGGAATCAATAGTCTCGGGTGCATTCAATCCACAAAAGCTTAAAAAAGCATTCATCAACACCTCAGAATGCAAGTTGTTGTGAGACCTAGGTCTTAATAGGTATCTATGTGTTGTTGTGATAAATATTGTAATTTCTATAGCATAATGCTTTTTATTAAAAAAATTTTCTTTGGACCCCCCCCTAAAACATTTTCTGTGTGCGCCCCTGAAAGGCATAAATCTTTTATATTTACTAATATCCTAATTTTCTTTAACGATGAATGTTGATTTTAACATTGAATAATTTGACCACATTGTTGAAGACTTTTTTGTCTGCGATAGTTCACCAAAATATAGCAAAAACACATCTTCAGAATAAAAATTTCCTATTTTTTTGTTCTTACACCAATTGATAAATAATAGGTAAGCTTTTTCATACCGGACTTTAGATTTTTCAGGCAACAGATCTAAAGTTAAATTGTTGGCTTGTTCTTTTATATGAGGTGAAGAGCTAATTATATCACTTTCATCACTACTGCACATTTTAAATTATTTTTATTTAAAAATAGATATAAACTCTGTATAAATTTTAAATTTATTAATTTAAAATTTTAACTTGACGTCCGATACGTTTTTTAAATAACAAACAAATGCCTCCTTTACAACTTTGATCGCATTTGTCGGCAGTCGTTAAAAAATAGTATGTATACTTTGAGCAGAACATTGCTGCTCTGACATGATTGCTGGTTTGCATGAGCACGAGCAGCAATGTCGTACTTTCTGCTCTTAATATACAATCTACTATTTCATCAGAATACTCATAAAAGCTGTACGGGAAAATTAAACTTATTTCTATTGTAATGACAACGATTGCACAACAACAAAGGAAATAATCATTCAATACTTTTAATGAAAAAACAAACAAAACAAACTTTTTATTTCCATTATCTAAGTATGATTATTTTTCATTTATAGCTATTCTTTTATATCCATTTGATATTTTCTTTTGAAATTTTTATGTCTTAAAGTTTTTGATTTAAATAACAAATATTACAGAAAAAACAATCAAATTAAATATTACATTAAAGAACAATGCAAATTTTCCAAAGTTCTATTTCTCCATATTTGTTTACGTTAAACTATTTTACATTTAATATATTTAAAAAGAAAAACTATAAAAGTTTTCGAATATACATTTACCTACGAGTTCAATTTATTTAAATTTAGAAAAATAGAACAACCGAACCAGGACATCGTTTTAGTTTGACTTGTTTCTTTTCCGTTCACATTTTAATAAAGTAGATGTGGGTTAGATATTATCTTGTTAGCCATATACAGAATTGTCAACAACAATTTTTCAACCCGTTGTCTTCATCGGTTTTAGTTTGATGATGATGATTTCAGAATTTAAAATTTCGTGTCAGCTTAAATGGATTAGAGAAAAGAGTTATGATAGTTTTATTTTATTAAAGTTTTAATTTAGTTTGTTTAGTTTATTATTATAGACAAAGTTACTGTCGATTGAACTTTTTGGTTGGAGTTTGGTCAGATTTATTTAATAGAATCTCGAATGGACTAGAGTAATTCTTCGATCTAATTTTAATAGTTTTAATGTTGAGTTTTAATTAATCGAATTTTAACTGAAGCATCTTGTTTAATTCTTTGTTTGCATAACAAATATCGTAATCAGTTTTGAAATATGGATGCTAATATAACGATGTTTGTGGTTTCAATCACGTTCCATTATGACTAACGTTAAACTCATAATCTGTCATAGCATTGATAGAATCAAACATAATAAAA
Organism: Diogma glabrata; assembly: GCA_963693315.1. Lineage (NCBI taxonomy): Eukaryota > Metazoa > Arthropoda > Insecta > Diptera > Cylindrotomidae > Diogma > Diogma glabrata. Next base: position 5,670,734 of record OY856187.1, on the reverse strand, counting down.
TTTTACTTCTTTCTGTATTATTGAGATTGAAGAAAAATAAAGGAAAATCGAATACAAAAAAAGAGAAAACCTGTATGTCTGATTGTTGTCAGTTTTTTGCTGTTCTCTCTAGCTGAGATCATACATTTTACAATATTAAAAATAATTCGAAAATTTATTTCATGTTCTATATACAGTATAACAGTATTTTGTAAATGTTGTTTATGGTTTTCAACCATAAGGCAATTAGTTTTGGTTTGATAAAATCAATTTCGAAGAAATTTAATTATTTGTTTTGTTTATTGGTTTTATTTTAATTAATTTTTGTAATTGTAAAATCAGATATTGTTTAAAGGAATCAACTGAGGGTCATTAAATAATTAATGGGACGTTTCCATTTCTAATATTAATTTCGGGAAATAATGTTGAAATTTTAGTGTGTGAGTAATTGATCCTATGGATGTGATTGCTAGAGTCGTTGTCCAGGTAACGAATGCTCTATCCTCTTGATAATTTGATGGAGCGATGCGAGTTTGATAGTTATTACCGATTCTCCATATGTGTCATATAACCCACGTAGTGATCGAAGTTCTATACCAGTTTTAGAGATTCAGGTTGTATCAATTCATATAAAGAATCTCCTGAGTATTGCGAATCTTTATTAGCGATAGCAATAGCGAGTAGCACTAAATAGTTAGATACTGTAGGTGTCAAAATCTTTCCCTTTAGTTGTATGTTCCTTACTCTTTATTTTAAAAGTAATTATATTTTCACACCTCTCAACAAATACACTTCCAAACTAGATAATATACAAAATCGTTTTAGAATGTATTAATATAAACATGGAGTTGTTTTATTCAACAAAAATTAGTCACTTCATATACATCAAATTGCTATCGAGAATTCACATTTAAATTATTTATATATTCTTGCAAATAATGCGTATTTAATAGAAACTTATTAATATAACAATGTGGCGTGTAACAACTTAATTATATCTATATAATATTATTTTACAAGAAAAACGAGTGATTTTTGTTGGAGACCAAAAATTTGACAGTCCAATATTCTACTTTACATTTATAAAAAACAAACTTTGGTATTTTATTTATTATTAACATTACCCAGCAAATGTTATGTTGGTAACATAATGGCGACATTTTTTATATCTCTTTTTCGGAATTTATTTAATAGAATTAAATATTATTTAATAGAATAAAATTGATAATGTGTTGGAGTTATTCACCACAAAATGACAGTAAGTGAATGAAGACTATGTAAGGACTTCTGACTTCTTTTTAATTTGTATTAATAATAGATTTAAAAAAAAGATAGTTTAAAACAAACTAACCATTTTAACTAAATTTTTGTCCTTTGTAAACTAAAAGTTAAATAAAAGTAATAGACATTTTAAAAATATTTAAATACTGCAACACAAAATGTTAATTATGTTATTTCACATCGCCTTCCTTCACTACCCTCTATCGACAATATTATGAACTTAAATATAATTACACATTTTAAGTTTTCAAACGTTCATTTTTCGTTTACATATAAAACTACTACAAACAATTAATTTAAAATGTTTAATTATTACTTAATTTATTTAAAAATAATAATCTTTAATTAAAATAAAAATAATACGGAGCAAATCGACTTTACCGGATGCCTTGTTTTGATACTTTTTTAAACCTTGTAACGACGGACTATTTCGAGTTTTACTCTTAAAAGGTCTTTAAATTAAATGAAACATAAAAACATTTATGTGTGCTAAAAGTCAGTCAATAATATTTTAATATTTTCTCGGCTAATTGTTTTGATGCGTCACAATGTCAATACATTTGTTAACATAAATAATGAAAATTTTTGTTTGTAAAACATAGTCATAGTATTACATGTAGATTTAATACAATTGTTCAAATTTATATAATTGTAGAGAAGTTGTTTGGTGTAAAACAGAAACAAAAGACGCAGAATCTTACTATATATACTCGATCATTGGTTCCAGAAAAAAAAATTGTGTGATTTAAACTCAAAAAGAAAATTATGCAAATTGAAATTGAAATAAAAGGATCATTATGTGATTTTTAAGATCCAAGTTTTCAACGAAACTTACATAAACCAACTGAAACTAAAAACAATGTCCTCACAAAAGATTATTGTCGAAAACTATATCAAAATCCTTAACCCAACCCGAAGTCTTGATATCTCAGAGCTGTTAGATTTCAGACCCTTCATATTTATTCTCTTTGCATTAGTATTTTTATCGAGATTAGGATTTTTTTAGTAGATTTTTAGGATTAGTATTTTTTTGAGAATTGGTTAAATAAGAGGTTTCACAGGCTGGACTGCCGTTTATATTTCTAGAAAGTCCAAAATTCCTAACCTGAGTATATCAACGTTTTAAAATGGTGGGGCCATGGCGCCAAAATGGTGGCGATGTCGCTAAAAAAAGCAGAAATCATTATAGTCAATTTAGATCATAAAATCTCCATACAATGGAACGATTTTCCTCTACTTATTTTCCATCGCATTGGCACTACAAATGGGAGATAATATAAGAAAAGCTTTTATCCACGACTACTAACGAATATATGCTTTCCATGCGTATATCTTCCATTTTAATTGTATTCATTCCACAACTAGGGATTCTAATTAAATTCTTCAACAGTTCTATAGTTTATTAAATATTCCCCTAACAAATCAAAAACTTCATTTGTAAAAAAAAAACTTCATAGTAATATAAACATGTTAAAACGAGAACAATACATATATAAAATATAAAATAAAAAAACTTGTTTTGTTTTTTATGCTATCTTTATGGTGATACAAACTTTAGCAATCTACCACTATCGTCATTAGACGTAATGAAGTAACTAAAAATATTAGTCTAGGAAAAAATCATAACGTTTCAGAAGATCTTAGACATAAAAGTGATACAGAAAAGTATGACATTTTAACTTATATTATGTCATTTTCGATTCAAATAAATGAATTTCAGTGATAGAAAGTATAAAAAAGTAACAATTCAGGTTTTTGTTCCCAATATTTTAAAGCACGTTTTTATGAATAAGATTGGAATTAATATGACTTTTACGTCAAACTTTGCATGCGACTAAAAATGACCAAAATAGACTACATAAGACGCGTAGTGTTGTTTGGTTATTCCTTACGTAAAATAAAAATGTATTTTTTATAATGTAAAATTATTTTAAATTAGATTGCGATAGTGTTAATAGTTTAAGTGGCATATATTATGTTAAATGAAACTTAATTGTGAATAAAGTTTTAAGTGCTATTTAAAAGAAATTTGTGTATATTACTTTGAACGTTATGAACTGAAAATTTCCAAGATATCGGCAGAATATTTTAGATAGGAATATTGTTACAGAATTGTTTTCCTGTTGAAACACTCCCAAAAGACACTGTTTAACCATATGCCTAAGACTTTAAAGATTGGTTTCTTTTATTCGTGTCAATATATTGGTGTTTTTAACCAAAACCCTTGATCAAAAAACTTGATGTAGTTATTTTGAATTGCTATTAAATTATTTAAGTTTTAATTGAGTTTCTGATTTAACTAATAAACTTTTTAGTAACAAATCACATAAAACAACCTATTTTTATTGTACATATTCCCATTCAAGAAATACTGACTCCCCAAAGCCTAATATTTTTAATTAATGACATTTCTTAAAACTCATTTAAACCAATACGTGTCGTAATAAAATAACACCTCCGGCAATATTAGTTCTCACGAGCTTTGAACAAATAATAAATAAAAAAATTGTAAAATCTAAAAGACCAAAAGATCCTTTTTCAGTTATACAATTTTAATTTAAAAGTAAACCACGAATGTTCAAATATAACAAATTAATAATAACAAGGAAATAGTTATTTGTTTAACTAGGCAGCAAAGTAGTAGATTGACTGCCGCGGCTGATAGTTCATAGCCGAGCGAGCGAGGCTAGGAATTCAGCCAAGGCAGTCAATCTACCTTGCTGCCGAGTTGAACATATAATTTTTTCTCCGATTAATTACAATGATATGTAATTTAATAATTATTACTTTAAAAATAAAGCAAAATTTTAAAAATGAAAAAAAAACGATTAAAAAAATTTTTTTTTTAATCGCAATATCTGTTTATTTCTATGAAGTCTAATTATTTTGCTGGCTAGGCAGCAAAGTACTTGCTTTGCTGCCTAGGCAGGAAAAGTGCCACTTTGCTGACTGAAATAAGTCTGCAAAATTTATATTTGCTGTCTATCGGAGAAAAAAGACTTTTCCAGTTTACCTTATAGAAGTAAGTTAATTTTTAATTTTTCCTTAACCTTTTTCTTCTTCTTTTTCGCCAGTAACTTTTTAATATTTTTGTTTGTTAACGTAACGAAAGTCGTATATGAATGTATGAACATGAGCAAACGAAACTATAAAATCAAAAGTTTTTTTTTTTTCAAAGTTGAAACCAAAAAACTAAAATTAACGTGGAAATATAACGAAATCACTGTTATAATCAAAAACTTTGTATTATTTTTGTTTTATTTGTTCTATTAAATATTAATGGAGTAACAACGTCAATTTTTAATGAAAATACGAACACAATCTACGAAAATACGGTTACACAGACCTATAATGGTTGTGGGATTTATGATGGGAAATGTGAATAAAGGTATTGGTTGAGTTGAGGTTATGATTTTATTTCTCTGTAGTCTGTACTATTAATATGAACTTTGACATAGAAATTAGTGTTGGTGAATTGATTGATTTAATATTACCTAAATTGCACTGACGTTTATAAATTCACATGGCTTGAGTGACTGTTCTAAAGTCTTTAAAGTACGATTTCTTTTTATGTTAATGGCAAGGCAATTAAAAGTAAGGTGACCATCCGTTGAAGAGGACTGTCCTCTTTTTTGGCCGACTGTCATCTTTAATAAACTTGTCCTCTTTTTGTCCTCATATTTTAGTTTTCGTATCTTTTGTCCTCTTTTCTTGTTACTGGTAATTTAAGATTATTAGTTACCCATAAAATTACAAAACAAAATTGTAAAATATATTTTTACTAAAGCTTCAAATCTGGTGTTCCACCTTAGAATTATTAGTTTTGTATGAACGATGCAGTAGCTCCTCTTGTGGACATGGTAACAGGCGACTAATGTTATTTTATTTGCGAATAAAGGTTTGTAGATAAAGAATTTGCAACCATTTTTTGAAAATTTTGTGAAGGAAATCGAAACAAACAAGGAATTGCTAGAAAGGGTCCACAAATCAGAAAAAATATTAAGGGCCGATTGTATGAACAAGAATGGATAGAAAAAAATTCGAGAATAAAGTTTTTTTTTTTATATTTTAAATGACACGGCTTAGACGTTTCCATCCATACGCCTTTTTTTAAAAACAGAGAGTCGAAAGCTCTGCTGTTAATCTTTAAGTTTTAAATTGATATATCAGATTCCTTTAAAAAATGTATGAGGCTTTTTATTTCTTCACTTTTATTTTCTTTCAGGATGTCCTTTAGATTTTTATTTTGAAGTACAGGATAGTTTTTTCGCCAATTATCATATTTTTTGCATTTATTTACTATGTGTTCATTGTTTTCGATTACATTGCATGTTTCACAAACTGGGTTAGTCTCTATTTTAATTAGAAATTTGTAATATTTGTTGTAAGAGTGGTCAGTACGTAACCGGTTAACAATTTTAATATCTCTATTGCTCAAATGCTTGTTTTCATACCATCTTGTTTTTGGAGGGTAGTTATTATTTATGTATCTATTAAATGTTCCCTTATTTAAATTTTCTTCACTGTATGTTTGAAACCATTTTTCATCTATTTTATTTTTAATTAATATCATACAGTCTTCAATTGGTATTAAATTTTCTAAACTAGATATTTGATCCGTAGTTGTCATTTTTTTAGCAAAAATGTCAGCTTTTTCATTTCCAAATATTCCAATATGACTAGGTATCCACATTATTACCAGTTTAACTTCATTATTATTAGAAAGAATCTTTAACAACTTATTTTCATAATATTTTGAGTTGTGATTATTTAAAGTATATAATATTGAATTACATGCGCTGAGAGAGTCTGTGAATACAATAATTTTGTTAAAATTGTTTATAATCATGAAATCTATAGCTTCAATTATTGCAATCAACTCAATTGTTTTGATGCTAACTTCTTGGAGTAACCTAGCACCCATTTCTATATCATTCTTAGGGAAGAAAATGCCAAATCCGCATATATTCTCAACTTTGGAACCATCAGTGTAAATTTGTTCATAATCCCCATAATTAATTAATATTTCCTGATTTATGTATGCTTTTATTTCATTAGATGAATAACAATTGTTCATTTTTTGTTTTTTTATAAATATGTTTGTATTTATTATGATATTATAGTAGAGTTATATTCCTCATAGTTTTCAGTAGCCACTTTATTTAAAAAGGGATATTGTTGCAATAAAGTTTGAAAATGAGCTAGGCATATACCACTTCTTATGTCTTTTCCAATTTTTTGGTTTTTACTTAATTTTCTCGCCATATATTTTAAAGTTTTTTCTAATATATCTAATTGAACACATTTTTCTCCAGACTCTGCTAATATCGCAGGGATAGGAGTTGTTTTACAAAAACCCATGCAAGTTCGTATTCCATTATTTTTAATAGTTTGTAATGTGTAAGTAATTTCTTTAGTAAGTTTATGGGTAATTTCATAAGCATAACTAATCCTAGACTTAATGAGAGATTTAAATATGTTCAGCATAACTCCTGGATGAGCTCCTCCAAACTTGTATGATATAGATTTTAAGAAGTTTAAGTTTGACTGAATATCTTTTTTCTTTTCCTTGTAATGACCAGATAATGCGAGACAGTTACTGATTGTAACTCCTAAAATTTTCATATTATTACAATAGAGAACACTTGTTCCATTTATTGTTATATCTGCAATTGGAGTTCGTTTACAGAACATTTTCATTATTTGAGTTTTAGCTAAATTAATTTGAAGATTTTTTTCGCTTAGCATAATTATAAATCTGCTAATCAATAGTTCTGTTTTGATTTTTAGTTCATCTTCAGATTTTTCTGCGATTAGAAAGGTGAAGTCATCCGCAAACTGAAATATTTGAATTGTTTCTGATTGAATACTATGTATATATTTAGTATATATTGAAAAGGATGGGGCTGAGAGAGCTTCCTTGTGGTAGTCCATTGTTTGTTACGTTTGAAATTTCATTACTTTCTACTTTAAGAATCACTTTTCTATTTGTTAGGAAGAGATAAATCCAATTAATAATATTCTTATCAAAATTCTCATTTTCAAGATCTTTTTAAAATCTTTTATATCTATTCAGTCCTTCCAGATATATATATATATATATATATGGGTTTGTAACGCTTTTTTGTCCTCGCGTATAGCCCATATGATCCATCGCAGACCCCATCGTTGGAAAGGTCTTGGACCAAGGAAGGTTCTTACACTATAATCGCAGCCATTTTGGACCGGCCGCCATATTGAATTTTGCAAAAACCCTTCAAATGTCAAATATGACATTAATTTTCCACCGCAGACCCTACATATGATATATCGTTGGAAAGATCTTGGCCCAAGGAAGGTTCTTAGTCTATAATAGCTGCCATTTTGGACCAGCCGCCATATTGAATTTTGCAAAAATCTTTTAAACGTCAAATATGACATTAATTTTAAACCGCAGACCCCTCATATGATATATCGTTGGAAATGTCTTGGACCAAGGAAGGTTCTTAGATTATAGTCGCCGCCATTTTGTACCGGCCGCCATATTGAATTTTGCAAAAACCTTCTAAGTGTCACATATGACATTAATTTTCCACCGCAGACCCTACATATGATATACCGTTGTAAAGGTCTCGGGCCAAACAAGGTTTTTAGACTATAATCGCCGCCATTTTGGACTGGCCGCCATATTGAATTTTGCAAAAATCTTTTAAATGTCAAATATGACATTAATTTTCCACCGCAGAAACCACATATGATATATCGTTGGAAAGGTCTCGGGCCAAGAAAGGTTCTTAGACTATAATTGCCGCCATTTTGGACCGGCGGCCATATTGAATAGTGCAAAAACTTTTCAAATGTCAAATATGACACTAAGGGAGCATCCATTTATTATGTAACGCATCCGAGGGGGGTGATGTTTTGTAAATCGTTACGTTGAGTGACAAGGGGGAGGGGGATCTGTCTTCAATCGTTAGGTAACGATTTTTTTTTCGTTAACTATAGTATTTTTCAGTTAACACAAAAAATAACAGAATAAAAAAAAAATTAAAAAAAACAAAAAACAAAAAACAAAAATTGAATAAAAAGGGTTAAGAAACCCTGAAAATAAAATCTTTTAAAAAAAACCAAAAAAAACAAAAAGCGCACTGAAAAGGAAAAAATAAAATAAAAAAATTAAAAAAAAAAAAAAAAAAAAAAAAAACAAAAAAAAACAAAAATTAAATAAATAAAAAGGGTTAAGAAACCCTGAAAATAAAATCTTTAAAAAAAAAAACAAAAAGCGCACTGAAAAGGAAATAATAAAAAAAATTTAAAGAAAAAACAAAAAAAAAAATTAAATAAAAAGGGTTAAGAAACCCTGAAAATAAAATCTTCAAAAAAAAAAAACAAAAAAAAAAACAAAAGCGCACTGAAAAGGAAAAAATAAAAAAATATTAAAAAAAATTAACAAAAAAACAAACAAAAAACAAAAATTAAATAAAAAGGGTTAAGAAACAGTGAAAATAAAATCTTTAAAAAAAAACAAAAAAAAAACAAAAGCGCACTGAAAAGAAAAAAATTAAATAAAAATATTCGAAACAAATAATGCAAGAGAGGTTCGAATAGGAATAGCACACTTAAAAGTAAAATAAAATAAAAATTCAGGAATGGTTGAGCCTAAAGATAACTCGGGCCGCATATTGATGCAAGACCTTAGTGGTCGCATAGGGGTCTTAAATAAAGTAAAGGTCACAACACATTTTGAACAAAAAAGATTTTAAACGAGTGTGTTTTTATATCGTTGTTATGCATATTTTATAATCTCTAAATAAAGTACTCTCAGATGTTCCTTGTTCTCACACCCGTAGAACAATTATCACCATTGCTGGTGTCGGAGGCTGAGCCTATGGCACACTTTTGCTGTTTGCCGAACTTAAGCAGTCAACCATAAAATCGCGGATCCGTCACGCTCATGTTTGAGCTAAATTGTATATTTGTGTATTCTCAAAATATAAATTGCGTTCTTTTGAACAACTACTCGATAGATAGATACTATTGTTGGGCGTGCATAGCTTCCATTCACAAAAACATGAGAGATCTCTAAGATCCTATTGTGGAAGGCGGAAGCCCTTATTTTTTAATACTGTCGTGTCTTACCAGTTGCAGTCGCTTTCAAAGACTAGAACACAATTAGAACTCGAAGTTGTTTAGGTCTTTAGAAACCCAGGTCTTCGGCGTGAAAGCTCGTTGCGCTTTCCACCACACCACTGAGACGCTCCAACATCAACTAGTTTTATCTCTTAATCTTAAATTCTTCAAATCGAAATAAAAACACACTCGTTTAAAATCTTTTTTGTTCAAAATGTGTTGTGACCTTTACTTTATTTAAGACCCCTATGCGACCACTAAGGTCTTGCAACAATATGCGGCCCGAGTTATCTTTTGGCTCAACCATTCCTGAATTTTTATTTTATTTTACTTTTAAGTGTGCTATTCCTATTCGAAACTCTCTTGCATTATTTGTTTCGAATATTTTTATTTTATTTTTTCCTTTTTAGTGCGCTTTTGTTTTTTTTTTTTTTTAAAGATTTTATTTTCAGGGTTTCTTAACCCTTTTTATTTAATTTTTGTTTTTTTTTTAATAATTTATTTTTATTCACTCGATCAAAAGCTTTAGTTAAATCAAATGTTATTAGGTTCATTTTAAATTTTCCGTTCTTGTAATTATTAATTTGAGTAAAAAGTTCAACAAGATAATCATGAGTGCTGCAACCTTTTTTAAAACCATATTGATTGTTCATAAGCAATTTATTTATAATTAAATGTTTTTCTAGCCGTGATTGTATCATTTTATTCATAATTTTTGAATGTACTGACAAAAGGGAAATCGGCCTATAATGATCTATATCTTTCCCATTCTTATTAGGTTTTTTAATTGGTTTTATTACTGCAATTTTCCATTTCTCTGGGTAGTAAAAGGTATACCAAATGATATTGAAGTATTCAGTAAGCTTGATTTTATGGTGCTGTTGTAGAACTATTTTTAATAATTTCCTGTACTTCTTTTAATGAAAACTCATCTAAGAATCTTTGAAGTTCATTTGAATCAAACGGAAGTTGTAGTTGTTCAATTGTGTTTGGAAAATTGAAATTTAAGAAATTTTGAGCAGCGTTTGCATCATTCATTATAGTAAATTTATCATTGTTTCTTTTATAAAGTTTATTAACTTTATCCCATATCGTTTTTGTATTTTGATTCTGGTTGATTTCTTCTAAATATTTATTCCAATTTTCTTTTTTAGATCTTTTAATTTCTATTTTAAGTTTCCCAATTGCTCTTTTCAACTCAATGGCTGTAAAAAAGTCTTGTTTGATTAGAAATATTTTTTCTTTTTCTTTTTTTATTTTCCATAGTCTGGCTATTTTGAAATTCCACCAAGGTTTTGGTTTATGTCTAGGATCAATTTCTATTGAAATAGTATTATTTAAAATTGTTTCTTCCATAAAAAACTCATAATCCTCGATTCCAAAGGAATGTTGTGGATTAAAGTTATTTATTGTTTCAGTAATTTTTTTCCAATTTACTTTCTTAACCTCTTTTCTCTTTTCAATTTGTTCTTGTATTTCTATGATAATTGGATAATGATCAGATCCTAAACTTTCGTGTACACACTCCCATGACATTATTGGACATATATCTGGTGATGATAATGATATATCCACTGCGAATGTTAGGTGATTTCTCTCATCTCGTCGTGTATGTTTACCATTATTAAGTAATACAAACTCTGAAGATGTTATTACATCAGCTAGTTTATTTCCTAAAGTGTCACTTCTACTATTTTCTTCCCATAAAGTATGATGAGCATTTATATCACCAGCAATGATTGTTCTATTTTGGTTTTTATAATGCTCTAATATTTTTTCAAGATCTTCCTTAACTTGTGCAGGATTTCTGTTTGAATTGTTATATATGGTTACAAGGTTCATTTTCTTGTTTTTGTATTGAATTTCTATTTCCATTACTTCTATTCGGTTTAAATTTAGATTTAAGTTAATTTTATTTACAGAAATTTCGTTTTTGATCAAAAATCCCACTCCACCATAACCATCAGGCCTTTTTGTATCATAAATTTTATAGTTACCAAAGTTTGAAGTTACCGAGTTTTTTGACCAGGTTTCGCATAAAATTGCTACATCTATTTCTTTGTCCAACATAAATTTTTCTAATAGTAGTTTGTTACTATAGATGCTTCTGATATTTATTTGCAATATTTTAAAATTATTATGAGACATGTAAAATTAAGTTTTTAATTTAGAATTGCTGAATGGGTTTTATGCTAATTAATAATTAGTAAATTCCTGGATTATATCCGGATTTTTGCGATATATTTCCAGCAATTTAATAATTTGTATATCATTATCTTGGTTATCATCACTGAACATCTTAGAGATTAATTGTGCTGTTAATTGAATTAAAATATCTTTTTTTCTTAGAACTTCTTTTATTTCATTAAATTTGTTTGCTTCAAGTCTTTCTCTCGGATTAATCGGATTTTGTAAAGGTTGTTCAGATTCTGTTGTTAAAGCTTTGGCAAAATTCATTTTCGGAAATTTTTCTTGGTTTAACTTGAAATTCATATCTCTCCTACTTGTGAAAATTGTTTTTTTAGCCTCAGTATACGATTTTTTTTCTTTCACAATTACTTTTTGTATTTCCATTTCAGTTTTTTTATAAGAACAATCCTTAGAATTAGTTATGTGCCCCTCATTACACAGATTGCATTTATTTATCTTACTGCATAAGTGCTGTTCTTCAATAAGTTCAGAACAAAGTCTGCATTTTTGTTGATTTTTACAATATTTTTTAAAATGACCATATCTTAAGCAATTATTGCAAAAAAAAGGTTTAGGAATAAAATATTGAGTTCTTAAAGAAGTGTTAAATAATCTCACTTTTGGGGGTAAGTAGTTTGCTCTGAAAGAAATTTTGATAATTTCAGTATTTTCTTCTAGTTTTCTTTCAAAGTTCCATCTTTTCAATCTCTCTACTCCAATAATCTCTACCCCTTTATCCACTTCCAGCGATGAACGAATCTCTTCTGTCGTAATTTCTTCAGGAACATTTCTTATTATTCCAATGGTTTTGACATAGGCTTCAGGAATTCTGAATTCATAATTTAATTCTTCATTTCTAATTACTTTATTAGCATCAGAAATGTCCTTAAACATTATTTTGGCCTTATTCTTTCCAATTCTAAATATATTTTCTATATTTTTAATATTAATTTTAGCCATTTCTTTACCAAGTCTTATTATATTTATATTTTCTTTGTGAGCTAGGACATAGTAAGGACCTTTATCTCTGGTTGTATAGTACTTGATGCTATTGTTATTTGAATTATTTTGTTGGCCAATGACTTCAATTTTTGAGTCCATCTCAGTCGATATTTTTTTAATTATATTTAGGGAAGCATCCTTATCATCCATCTCAATGCTACTATCCGAAGTTTCTTTATCCTCGTTCAAACTGTACTTTTCAAAACTCACTATCGTATCATTCCTTTTCTTCTTCATTTCCTTCCTCTGTATTTTTTCCATTTTTTTAGAGCTTACATTTAATTTTCTTTTAATATTTGGATTGCTGATTATTTGAGTTTCTTGTATGTTCAAGACTTCTATATGATTACTGGCGTCGGCATGGCCGACGCCATTTAGTATTTTACTAATGATTATTGCTTGTATTTCTTTTTTTGTCGATTAAAAGAATGATAACAATTTAATTTTAAATAATAATTCAAAACATCGATGTTAATATGATAATATTCTTAATTTAAAAATTTTAATTTTTAATAGAAAATATATAGAGAAACAAAATTTAAAATTACTGCTAAACGCTACGGTTACTGCGTGAATGGAATAAAGTTTTATCTTCATCCGAAGATTTAACGGATAGAATTTTTTTTATTTTAGTTTTTATTGCAGTTTGTAGCACTAATTTTATAAGTGGCAATACTTTTTCTTTTACTTCTCCATTAAATAAATTTAATTTTAAATTAAAAAACATTATTTCAAAACTTAAATTGAATATATTAAAATTCTATTAAAAATATTATTTATTACTTCGGTCTGAAAGACCTAAGTATTACATTCATGAGCTCAAAGTGAAATTCTTACCCCCACTTTTTTTGGCATTTCTCGACGTTTTAGGACCTACTGATTCTAAAAAAGCAAAAAAAAAATGTGTGTCTGTCTGTCGGCCGGCCGTCACAACCGACGAATTCTAGAAATCCGCTGGACGGATTTCAAAACTTTTTTTTTTCTAAAAATAGGTTTACTCAATGGGAAGAGCCGAAAGGACGATGTGTTCGATAACTGTACCGGAAGTGTGTCAAAAAAATCGTCAAGTGTGTCAAAACATGGAAATTTGCATATTTTTTGCTTAAAAATCGTTCATTTTAAGTGATTACGAGTAGGAACATTAAATTTGGAGAAATCTTGATGGTCGGGATTGGTATGTGAGACCAAAATCTAGATTACTGCATTATAAGTTTGTCAAAAAAATGTTGTCAAGTGTGTCAAAAGAAAGATTTTTATTTATTTTTTTACCCAATTTGTTGGAAAAAAATTAAATTAAAACTTTCTTTGAAATGAAATTTTATTATTATTATTTAGAATTATGGCATTATAAGTTTGTCAAAAAAATGTTGTCAAGTGTGTCAAAAGAAAGATTTTTGTTTTTTTTTTACCCAATTTGTTGGAAAAAAATTAATTTAATAATTTGTATAACCTGAAAATATATTATTATTATAGAGAATTATGGCATTATAAGTTTGTCAAAAAAATAATGTCAGGCGTGTCAAAAAATGATTTCATTGATTTTTTAGCCAATTTTTTTATGACGTAAATGTAATTGAAAATGAAATTGGACATGGAAATTTTTTAATTTGTTATAGTTTTTGAAATTTTTTTGGAATTTTGAAAAAAGTTTGTATTTTTGATTTTGTTATAATTTTTGCAATATTTTTAGAATTTTGGAAAAAGTTTTAATTTTTGATTTTGTAAGAATTTTCGGAATATTTTTGGAATTTTGAAAAATTTTAAATTTTTGATTTTATTATAATTTTTGGAATTTTGAAAAAAGTGTCAATTTTTGATTTTGTAATAATTTTTGGAATATTTTTAGAATGTTGAAAAAAGTTTGATTTTATTATGATTTTTACAATATTTTTGGAATTTTGAAAGAAATATGAATTTGTGATTTTGTAATATTTTCTCGAATCGCTAAATTGAACGTTTTTGAATAGTTTGCTGAAAATGTAAATGAAAATGAAATTGGACATGGACATTTTTGAATTTGTTATAGATTTTGAATATTTTTGGAATTTTGAAAAAGTTTCAATTTTTGATTTTGTAAGAATTTTTGGAATATTTTTAGAATTTTGAAAAATTTTAATTTTTTGATTTTATTTTAATTTTTATAATTTTGGAAAAAGTTTCAATTTTTGATATTGTTATAATTTTTGCAATATTTTTAGAGTTTGGAAAAAGTTTGAATTTTTGAATTTTTAAGAATTTTTGGAATATTATTAGAATTTAGAAAAAGTTTAAATATTTGATTTTATTCTAATTTTTGGAATATTTTTGGAATTTTGAAAAAAGTTTCAATTTTTGATTTTGTATAAATTTTGCAATATTGTCAGAATTTTTGAAAAAAGTTTAATCTTTGATTTTGTAATAATTTTTACAATATTTTTGGAATTTTGAAAGAAATATGAATTTGTGATTTTGTAATATTTTCTCGAAACACTAAATGGAGAGGTTTTAGAGTAGTTTGCTGATTGTATCATCTTTTCACTAACTTATGTTAATTTATGATCTTTTATAATTTTCCGGCATCCTATTGATGTTTCGTGTTAGTTTTGTAATAAATTTCTAAACAGAGATTAAAAAAAATACATGTACTTTAACAAAGATTTATGTTTGATATACATCGCTGCCCAAAACTAAAAACCATGTCCTCATAAAAGTTTTTTGCCGAAAACTATATCAAAATCCTTAACCCAGACCGAAGTCTTGATATCTCAGAGCTGTGAGATTTCAGCCCCTCCATATTTTCCAATATGTAATCATAAATGAAAGATTCAACTTAACTATCGTTTTTTTTAAGAATCGGGCAGAAAACGTGGTTTTTGGAAATTTTTTTGACTCGATTTGGTGATTTTGGTATCAATCGATCGGGCTTGGCCGTCTCCCGAAAACTTTATGAGATTGGGGTGGTAGGACCCACCCCCACCCCTTTACACCCTCTTAAAGTTTTAGCATATAAAAATCTATATAAAATAAATGGGAAGAGATATAAAAAATTTAATAGCAGCATTATCTTTTATTTAGACCGGCGCAACGTTTGAATCCAAAAGTTGGTTCGCACCAACCCCCCCAACCAACCCAGTGGGTGGGGTTGACACATTAAATGAGTAAAATATGTCATGTGGGGTATCATTAGAATCAGAATTTCATAACAAATACAATCCCCCATATTACCCCCTGATCGGTGACATAAGCATTTTTTACTCCCAAGGGGTTACCCTTTCGTAGAAAAAAATATTTTTTTTGCATGTCATGGTTGGTGTTGATTTCAATATAATCGGGGATGCTGAGTTCAATGATGATGATAAAAATGGGATCCGAACTCGGGGTAGTCCAAAAAGGGGTGGAGGTTGGGAGGTCGGTTATAAAAAATATCGAAATTATCGTCATAATAAAAATTGGGGTTGGACTCAGGGTAGACCAATAATAGGTCTACCTTGAGTCCAACCCCCGAGGTTTGGGGGGTCGGTTATACAAAGTATCGAAATTATTGTCATTATTATCGATTTTTACATAATCGAGGATGCTGAGTTCAATGGTGATGGTAAAAATGTTGACCGGACTCAGTGTAGTTCAATAAGGGGTGAGGGTTGGGGGTCTGGTCATGAATAGTATCAAAATTATCGTCAGGAATTATATGCACAAAAATTCGATCACGTCTAGCTGATAACACAATAGATATGTTGTGTTTAATGCGATCACACTTTTTAAAACAGAAAAATGAATAATTATATTATTATTTTGTTTCTTATAAAAATATTTGTGTTTTATTATTTTATTTTTGACTGAATTATTTATTATTTGCATTTGAAATAAACGTAAAATAAACTTGAATAGATTTTGTTTAAATTATTGTTTTTTAAACTCTGGTAAACATTTTGTACAAATTAATATATTTTGTTTAAAAAAAAAACCGGGTTGAAACCGGAAACCGGCTTTTTTTTATAGGTAAAACCGAAAACCCGGTTTTAGAATATCGCCCCAAATTTGCAATCACTATCTCTGATGAATATGAGTTCGAATCCTGGCACGAAACACAAAAACTTTTTCTCAAGGAATTTTAGAGAAAATGAAAAGTTATTTCGAACTGCAAAATTCAAGTGATTTCCAATATGTACTTAAGCTTAATTGTTCACAAAAAACCCTTCCAAACAAAAATTATTCCTTTTCATTCATAAAAATTCCATTTACGGCATATTAATTTTTCGATAATGTTGTCTTTCAGCCATTTCGTTCAAATTTATTATTTATATCATTTCGATATTAATAAGAAAATTAATTATTTATATGACGGATAGTTTGTTTTCCATCATTATTTTTGCATAGTTTCATTTTCTGTAAATAAACTAAAGAAAAACAAAAGCTGTTATTTCATTATTTTCTTAAGACATATTATTATTTCCAGCCTTTTGTGATTGATGGTATAAAAATTTGTAGTTCACTTCACGATGGTTTTTTGTAGAATTATAGTTAAGCAGCAGGTGCACACAGAATAGATTAGACGAGGTTGGATTATGATGGATAGTACTTAGTAATTGTATCAAAGCCGGATGAAAAGGCAAAGAGTGTATTGGCGTGCGGGGGAAGTGGGTGGCGCAGCCCGCAGGATACCCCCTAGTATTATATATGCGATAGGAATTGTTGTTCGACTTTAAATTTGAAAAAAAAAACAAAAAAAAAAGAAATACGTGAATCAACTTTGTTGTGAGGTATAATAGGTCTTAAAAGGTTTTTATGTGTTGTAGTTCCTGCAACACAATACATTTAATTGAAAAAAATCCTGTTGAATTTAACAATTCACACGATTCTTTAAAAAAAACTTCAATGTAAATGCTCATTAAAATCCGAATAAGTTCAAAATATATTGTTTTTTCAATATGTTTTGAAAATATGTGCTTAACAGCTAATTTATTAATCGATTAATGTGACGTGTTACAATTTTGATTTCGGAGTGTTTAATAAAGTTCGAAGCTCTCGACGTAGAATTTTGCCATTAGCATTTTTAGGGATCATGGCAATAAATCTGACACCACCTCGGATTCGTTTTGCAGATGATACTCGTTCTGAAATAAAAAAGTTGGTGTTTGTTTTTTATGTATGTATTTAAATAACATCGACATTCTCTTTACCTTGAACATATTTTAATATTTCTGTCTCGGTTATCTCAATATTTGGCTGTTTGACAATAAATGCTACAGGAATTTCACCACAGTCTTTATCAGCCAATCCGACGACAGCTGCATCAAGGATCTTTGTGTTGGTAAGTAGAACGGCTTCTAACTCTGCAGGTGGCACTTGATATCCTTTGTACTTTATTAACTCTTTTAGTCGATCAACTATATAAAAGTGACCGTCATCGTCGTAATAACCTACATCACCAGTGTGTAACCAACCATCTTCATCAATTGTATTACGTGTAGCTGCTGAGTCTCCAATATATCCTTTCATTCTTTGATCTCCCTTAAATAAGAGCTCTCCTTGTTTATTGG
This sequence comes from Diogma glabrata, assembly GCA_963693315.1. Taxonomy (NCBI): domain Eukaryota; kingdom Metazoa; phylum Arthropoda; class Insecta; order Diptera; family Cylindrotomidae; genus Diogma; species Diogma glabrata. Next base: position 5,652,654 of record OY856187.1, on the reverse strand, counting down.
CCCCAACAGTTTTTCCAGTTTCGGTATCGATAACTTTGGAATACGTTCCTTTTGCTAACGTTCCAACACTGCCTGGTTTAATTAAGTTGTATCTCTGCATTGTGACCCCTAATGTTACTTCGCTTAAACCGTATCCTTGCTTTATCATACAGTCACGGTCTAGTCTCTGTAAAGCCAAGTCAATAACATCCTGGCTCAAAGGTGCTGCACCGCAAAGTATTAGTTGAACACTTGATATGTTATAGTCTTTGACAATAGGACTTTTTGCTAGCCAAACAATCAAAGGAGGTACCATAAACAGAGTATTTGCTTTGTAACGCTAATAATTAAATAAAAAGGCAAACGTTTTCTTGACAAAAAAACATTATAATACTCACTTGAATTGTGTTTAAAAATAGACGTTCTTCAAACTTTGGTAAAAACATCATTTTCGACCCTGTAAAACATAAACCAATGAGTGTTAAGCACCCATATGCATGAAACCATGGAATAATGCCCACAATGGCTGGTCGCATTCGATTTCCCCCTACTGTCTTGGTTTCCACTGCTTCTCTGGAATTATATACAACAATTTTAATATGTTGATCTTATATGAAATTTCCAAGTTGTCCTCTTTTATTATACATTGTGAGAACTTAGTGGGTGAAAAGGTGGATGGTTGAAATCTTAGACGTTTATGAAGACTCAGGGATCCATAACGAAACGGGTTAACTTGAAAATGGAAGACTTGATTTCATTTCAAAATTGGACATAGTATATGTGGGTTCGAGGCACGAGCAACGGTTTATGTGAAACTTTAAGACCTTCCCCTCTTGACATTTAATATTGTTGAATCTATAATATTTTTGTAAAATATACCAGAATTCTGCATACGTGCTGGTTTGTCACTTTTAATAAATTTGTTTTGTTTGTATTTGATCTACTTCTTTATCCACACAACGATCTACAATTATAAAGCAATTTTGATAAAACTTTTCTAAAATGTTTTCGAATTAAGAGTTCAGTTTTTTTTTTTTGATTTGTTAGTTTTGGTTAATTTTAAATCTACGGATGTGACCTCGCGTGCTCCAGTCAATGCTAGCGACACTTAATCAATATTTTTTCTAACTATTTTTATCTACAATTACAAATAAGGCCTTTTCTAGACGAAGCTTAGAAGTGCTTTGTAGCAGCTAGCATCGTTTTCTAATACATCGTTCTATCAAGTTTAGTTTTATTTTCGTTTTCGATCATCAGATTTATATGTTGCTGGTCTTTTGATATTGAACTCGATTTCCTGAATTTATTAGTACCAAGTTAAAAAATTTTAGCAAAGTTTATAGGAAATCGACTAGCGATAAAAAAGGAAACCTTGGCAAAACTTCGAGTACCATTAGTATTTATTTTCGAGAAGCAAAATATTTCTAGGATTTAGGAGCTCTAATTTTTAGTAAATCAGTTTTGATCAGGTATCAGCATCAGGTTTGTAATTAAATATAGTGATGAGATTTGCCAATACTTTCTTTGCCGCATTAATGCTCGTAATATCCATATATACTTGTGAGATAGAGATCTAGAAAAAATTTACTTCTCTTTAATTACCTAAAAACTTCATTGCCAGCAAATATATTGTGAGGTGTAAGTTGAACTCCTTTAGGTAAACCAGTGGTACCAGAAGAACAAAGAATTAAAGCCACATCATTTTTGTTATCAACTTGCGTTGGTTTGAAATTTTCGTTGAATGGTTGCTGGAAATAAAATTTTATTATCTACAAGTATGTATTATCATAATCACAACTGTTGAATTCCGTTTGTTTTTACCATTAATAAACGGATATCAAAATCTGCCCAATTTACATATTGTATTCTACTCACCTTATACTTATTGTAAAAATCGTTGAATAAAATTACAGAGTCATCTAATAACTCGTTTCCAATAAAATCACTTTTACGACGAAATTTGATTTTTTAAAGGCTTTCATGACATTTTTTATATTTGCGGTGCAGCGAAAATCACCTTTGGATATGACAAATTATATGCATGAGAGAGTTCACCTGAAAATATAAAAAAAAAATTTTACCGCTACGCGTGCATAGAACAAACTCAAACTGAACTAGATTAAAACATGTCACTTTGTTATTTAATGCAGTACGCTTCATTGTTTTTACTTTGGCAACACCGTAAACGTATAGCAGCAAGTAGTAGGGTTAATAGTGAAAAATAAATTAATTTAATAGAACCCAATGTCGTTATGACAACACGTAATATTTGTTATAAAAATCAAAAACATTTGAGTAAATCAAAATTTGGGCATGTTTCACAAATACAATTTTGAAATGAAGGAAATCAAGGACGACTGTACGACTGTCATACTATGGTAAGCAAAATTGCAGTATTTGCGCATATATGTTTACTTAACCTTGTTATAGATGGAAAATCGAATCAAGACGCCCATGATGTGAACCCGACCATTGTCCGACCATTACCCGACCACTTCAAAAATCGTTAGTATAATAATATTGCGACACTGATGCGTAGGCTAACTTCACCACAGCTCTAAAAACAAAACCTTCTGGATATATAGTGAGCTAATATCCATTAAATACTTCGATTAATATCGGCTATCCGATATTATAAAGATTTCGAGTAGTTCTAATTATAAAAACTATAAAGAAAGATCCCAACAGACCTAACTTCTGTTGTGCGAATAAAAGAAGTAAAAAAAAGTCCAAGCGGCACGTATATCCGCTAGAAATAGGTAGATTTCGGGACCAGATAGCTTTGTGTTCAGTTAGAATTGGATGTGTCAAAAAAGTAGTGTGTGTACCAGAGTACACAGGTAAGAAGTGAAACTTCTTTATGACATATCATTTTTCTACTATTTAGAACTTCACAGAAATTGGGTAGATAAGGCTTAAGAAAAAGAAACGCCGATTATTGATAACCAATTGTTTGGTGAGTAAATATGTTCGTTTATATCTCTGATACACTCCAATTCACCATGACCACCGTGACCACATTACCACCATGACCAGCATGACCACCTTGACCACCATGACCACCATGACCGACATGACCACCATGACCATCATGACCACCATGACCATCATGACCACCGTGAACACCATGACCACCATGACCACCGTGACCACCATGACCACCGTGACCACCATTACCACCATGACCACTATGACCACCATGACCACCGTGACCACTATAACCACCATGACCACTATGACCACCATAACCACCATGACCACCATGACCACCATGACCACCGTGACCACCATGACCACCATGATCACCATGACCACCGTGACCACCATAACCACCATGACCACTATGACCACCATGACCACCGTGACCACCGTGACCACTATAACCACCATGACCACTATGACCACCATAACCACCATGACCATCATGACCACCGTGACCACCATGACCACCATGACCATCATGAACCACCGTGAACACCATGACGACCATGACCACCGTGACCACCATTACTACCATGACCACCATAACCACTATGACCACCATGACCACCATGACCACCGTGAACACCATGACCACCATGACCACCGTGACCACCATTACCACCATGACCACCATAACCACTATGACCACCATGACCACCATGACCACCATGACCAGCTTGACCACCATGACCACCATACCCGCCATGACGATCATGACCACCGTGAACACCATGACCACCATGACCACACCGAGACCACCATGACCACCGTGACCACCATAACCACCATGACCACCATGACCACCATGACCACCATGACCACCATGACCACCATGACCACCATGACCACCGTGACCACCATAACCACCCATATCCACTATGAGCACCATGACCACCATGACCACCATGACCACCATGACCACCGTGAACACCATGACCACCATGACCACCATGACCAACTTGACCACCATGACCACCATTACCACTATGACCACCATGACCACCATGACCACCGTGAACACCATGACCACCATGACCACCGCGACCACCATTACCACCATGACCACCATAACCACTATGACCACCATGACCACCATGACCACCATGACCAACTTGACCACCATGACCCGCCATGACAAACATGACCATCATGACCACCGTGAACACCATGACCACCATGACCAGCGTGACCACCATAATCACCGTGACCACCATAACCACCATGACCACTATGACCACCATGACCACCATGACCACCATGATCACCATGAACACCATGACCATCATGGCCACCGTGAACACCATGACCACCATGACCACCGCGACCACCGTGACCACCATGACCACCATGATCACCATGAACACCATGACCATCATGACCACCGTGAACACCATGACCACCATGACCACCGCGACCACCGTGACCACCATAACCACCATTACCACTATGACCACCATGACCGCCATGTTCACCATGACCACCGTGACCACCATGAACACCATGACCACCATGACCACCATGACCACCGTGACCACCATAACCGCCATGACCACTATGACCACCATTAACCATGACCACCATGACCACCTTGACCGCCATGACCACCATGACTGCCATTACCAACATGACCACCGTGAACACCATGACCACCATGACCACCGTGACCACCATGACCGTCGTGACCACCATAACCACCATGACCACTATGACCACCATGACCACCATGACCACCATGACCACAATAATTCAAAGCAGATATTTAATAACTTACTCAATGGCACAAGTTATGAGTAAATAATTGGAATTATCTATTCAAAGTAATACAATTATATGATGACAGTTAATCTTGTAGACATTCAATGATTTTATTATTTAATTTTTTTTTATTGTTTTTAGAATTAATAATGTTTACTAGATTTAAATTTGAAAAAAAAACATAACCGAAAAAAAAAACAACGTAACCAAAAATCGTGACCATTTTTTTAAATTTTATACTGCTTTAAAATTTCTCTCATACGCCGATAAAGAAGTTTCACTTCAAAAATTTAAGTAGAATAGTCCAAGTCCAGAATAATCCAAAAAATTTATCAAACCAAACTAAATACATTAACGGGAACTACTTTATCAATGCGATTTCGGAACAGTTTTATTTAATTTGGTTAAAACTACTTTTAATAACATATTGAATCCACCAAAGAGCAAATAAACGTTCTCACAACGTCACAACTACAACACCACTACACATAATTTATAATCTAAAATTGTCAAAACAACTTTTACACCTCAAATAATTCAAATATCTACAATTTAGGAAGACTTTTGTAAATGTGTAATCAATATGCATATAAGAAAATCTTCCTTAATTTAAAACAATAATGACTCAGCTTTGTTTTAATTTTTTTTTAAATTTTTGCGAAAAAAACTAAAACCTGAAAAAAAAAAACAAAAGAAAATTTTTTTAATATTTTTTCTATAGGATATTTTTATTTTTTATGGAAGTTGTTGTTGTAATTGAATGGCATGCATTAGGTTTAATGCTAATTACATTGAGACCTCTTGGGTTAGAAAGCTGAAAATCTCTGAGGTTATAGTTGAAAAGTTTATCTAAAAGTTAGTATGAGTTTAAAAAACATAAACTCAAAAATGAGGAAGGCATGGCCGTTTGCGTTTGTTTTCGTTCTAACAGCCTTGGTGTCTCAACCTCAAGACTTTAACTATTTTTTTTTTTAATTTTGGAAAGATTTATGTTCTAGTTAACGTGTGCGTACATATTCAAAAGTGAGATTGGCCATTTTCAGTCAAATCAAGGACAACAAAGTTTATTAAATTTTTAAAACAGCTGATTTTTCAGGAACCTGGAACGCCAAGGTTGTCATTTGAAAACAAATGATAGAAATATGATCAAATATTCAATATTGATAAATTTTATTAAAATATTATGATTCAAACGGAAGTTATAACGCCCTAGATTATTCGACTTTTTTAGCTCTAGTCACTTAAACCTGTACCCGGATATGGCCAGTTCGCGAACTTGTCCAAGAAATTTTTTGCCGCAACGTATACAGAAAAAATTTTCGTTGTAGGTCAAGAAATGCGATCGTGAGAGTGCCGGTAAATTCCGTTATAGCTCATATCG
>OY856187.1:5615364-5646357 GCA_963693315.1 Diogma glabrata | reverse complement strand
AAATATTGTTTATTTTTAGAACTATATTTGCGTGCGTTATTAATACATAGAATAGAATAAGCAGCTGTTGCGTGAATGCTGCGGAAGTGGAACATAATAAAACAATTTATTTGATTGTATTGAACTCTGAAATACATTTTTTTGATTGTATTTTATAAATAATTTGATTGTATTTAATTAGAAAATCAACAAAAACACTTTTGCTCTGATTACTTAAAAAACAATACATTTCAAATAATGCGCATGTCTCTCTCTTAAATATGGAAACGGCAAAGGCTACAAAATTAAATTGAATCAAATTTTCATTGTGAGAAAATCAGCATATGTATTTTAATGATTGCTTGTTGGTTTCTCAATTCTCATTTGTACGTAAAACGTTTAAATCTCGGGTAGAAAATGGAATTTTTTATACAATAGTTAATATATAAACGATATTTCTTATAGATTATTAAATCAACAACATAACATTAAAAATTCATATTCTATTTTTCGTAATTGCTTTGATTTAAGAACTTTATAAAATTACTTGAAAATACCACAGCAACAACAATTTATTATTTAGTGAAAATGATTTTATACTAGTGGAAAAAAAACATTTTCACAAGGGATAAAAGCCTTCTAATAAAATAAAATTATAACTGGTAATAAATAAAAACAAATTCACTCACTACTAAGCTTTTTGTGCGGAACCCTATTGGTCCGCAGAACACCGGTTGAGAAACATTGACCTAGACTATTAGATATTTAAAATAGTGAAAAAAATAAAGAAATTATAGCACAACTTGGTAAATCAACGGTTTTCTCAACATTTTATTTAGACACTGCTACGGAAAAAAATCAAAAGAGATCTGAAGAGATTCTAGCAGATCAACATTCTAGATAGATCAATTAAAAGAAACCGTGGCAGATCTGTGGCAATAGACAATGATCTCTGCAGACCTTTGTGAATCCTAAAAATGTGGTGCCATTCCGAGTGTTGAGCTTTGTCTTCACAGATCAAGAATTATCTCTGAAAATAAAGAAAATTCTCTCAAGATCTTAGTTCTTCAGGTATCGCAAAGGCATACATTATTACACACATATCAAAATTTGTCTATACCATACCACTTGATACTTGATAGCCAATATGGTTTTTGAAACAAAAGATCAGTCACCGATCTATTGAACTATGTATGTAACCTATTGTTGGACACCTCAAAAGCATTTGACAATCCAAATGCATTTGATTGAATCTGGCATGTCAACTTGAATAACAAACTCGTTGCGTACGACTTACACTCCACAGTTGTGTGGTTGATTCCATTATAGGGAGACGAAAAACTTCTGCATTGTCCTGTCAGTTTGTTGACATACCAAAAGTTTGTTGTTATAAATTAAAAATAGAGTGGGGCCCAAAACTAAGTCTTGGGGTAAACCAGCGATTGTTGATCTTTTGTTTCGCAAACCGTATTGGGTATCCGATACCAAATGATTGTCTTCTAAAATTTTGATATGTGTGTATTAAGTTAATGCAAGATAAATATGTCAACTGTCGCATTATACAACTGTAGAAAATATTACTAAAGACGATGTATTAATTAATGCAAAAGTACCATTTTCATGCCACCATTCAACTTTTGTATTATAATTGCTTCTCTTTTCTCGTACCAATTAGAACCCTTTAGAGTAACAACTTATTCGAAAGTTATTTTTGCCTACAATGTGATATTACCATTGTACGTTCGCTATTTGGATACGTTAAATATGTACAGATATCATAGTTAAACAAACTATCATACAAACTTTAGATTTTGTCACTTTTAATAAGGTGACCATATTTTCAAAAACAAAAAAATGGACAAAAAGTTAACAAAAAAAAACTTAATATTCACCACAAATAGTTTAAGATTGAATTTCATTCAATTAAATATTTAAATTATAAAAAAAATATAGTTAATATAATAAATAAAAAATATAATATAAGGGCCGATTGTATGAATGCGGATAGAAGATAAATCCTCGGATAAATCTTCGTTTGTATTGTATGAATCATGATAGAACAACAAATTAATTCAAGAATAAAATTCTATTCTCTGATTTATTCTTTCTTTTTCTTGTATTAAACAAAGGTTAAAACAATTTGTATTTTTTTTTTTATTTGTGGTTATTTTTTAATTTAAATTTCTGCGTTTCTAGAATTTGTTTTTTGATATAAATTAATAATAAAAATATGGAGGGGCTGAAATCTCACAGCTCTGAGATATCAAGACTTCGGTCTGGGTTAAGGATTTTAATATAGTTTTCGGCAAAAAACTTTTATGAGGACATGGTTTTTAGTTTTGGGCAGCGATGTATATCAAACAAAACTCTTTGTTAAAGTACAAATATTTTCTTATCTCTTATCTCAAATATTTTCTTATCTCTTATCTCAAATTTTCTTATCTCAAATATTTTCTTATCTCTTAAACCTTTCTTATTGTATTACAAAACTAACACGAAACATCAATACGTTGCCGGAAAATTATAACAGATCATAAACTAACATAATTTAGTGAAAAGATGAAACACTCAGCAAACTACTCAAAAACCTCTCCATTTAGCGTTTCGAGAAAATATTAATCACAAATTCATATTTCTTTCACATCTCCAAAAATATTGTAAAAATAAAAATAAAATCAAACTTTTTTCATAATTCTAAAAATATTCCAAAAATTATTACAAAATCAAAAATTGAAACTTTTTTCAAAATTCCAAAAATATTTCAAAAACTATAACAAATTCAAAAATTTCCATGTCCAATTTCATTTTCAATTACATTTACATCATAAAAACCGCTACATTTTTTTTGACACCCTTGACAACTTTTGACACACTTGACAACTTTTTTTGACAAACTTATAATGCCATAATTCTCAATAATAATAATAAAATTTCATTTGAAACAAATAATTAATTTTATTTTTTTGCCGAAAAATTGGGTAAAAAAATAAATAAAAATCTTTCTTTTGACACGCTTGACAACATTTTTTTGACAAACTTATAATGCTATAATTCTAAATAATAATAATAAAATTTCATTTCAAAGAAAATTTTAATTTAATTTTTTTCCAACAAATTGGGTAAAAAAATAAACAAAAATCTTTCTTTTGACACACTTGACAACATTTTTTTGACAAACTTATAACGCAATAATCTAGATTTTTGTCTCACGTACCAATCCCGACCATCAAAATTTCTCCAAATTCAATGTTCCTACTCGTAATCACTTAAAATGAACGTTTTTTAAGCCAAAAATATGCAAATTTCCTTGTTTTGACACACTTGACGATTTTTTTGACACACTTTCGGTACAGTTATCAAACACATCGTCCTTTCGGCTCTTCCCATTGAGTAAACCTATTTTTAGAAAAAAAAAAATTTGAAATCCGTCCAGCGGTTTTCTAGATTTCGTCGGTTGTGACGGACGGACGGCCAGACAGCCGACAGACAGACACACATTTTTTTTTTTGCTTTTTTAGAAACAGTAGGTCCTAAAACGTCGAGAAATGCCAAAAAAAGTGGGGGTAAGAATTTCACTTTGAGCTCATGAATGTAATACTTAGGTCTTTCAGACCGAAGTAATTAAACAGATAATTACTTCGGTCTGAAAGACCTAAGTATTACATTCATGAGCTCAAAGTGAAATTCTTACCCCCACTTTTTTTGGCATTTCTCGACGTTTTAGGACCTACTGATTCTAAAAAAGCAAAAAAAAAAAATGTGTGTCTGTCTGTCGGCTGTCTGGCCGTCCGTCCGTCACAACCGACGAAATCTAGAAAACCGCTGGACGGATTTCAAATTTTTTTTTTTCTAAAAATAGGTTTACTCAATGGGAAGAGCCGAAAGGACGATGTGTTTGATAACTGTACCGAAAGTGTGTCAAAAAAATCGTCAAGTGTGTCAAAACAAGGAAATTTGCATATTTTTGGCTTAAAAAACGTTCATTTTAAGTGATTACGAGTAGGAACATTGAATTTGGAGAAATTTTGATGGTCGAGATTGGTATGTGAGACCAAAATCTAGATTACTGCATTATAAGTTTGTCAAAAAAATGTTGTCAAGTGTGTCAAAAGAAAGATTTTTATTTATTTTTTTACCCAATTTGTTGGAAAAAAATTAAATTAAAACTTTCTTTGAAATGAAATTTTATTATTATTATTTAGAATTATGGCATTATAAGTTTGTCAAAAAAATGTTGTCAAGTGTGTCAAAAGAAAGATTTTTGTTTTTTTTTTACCCCATTTGTTGGAAAAAAATTAATTTAATAATTTGTATAACATGAAAATATATTATTATTATAGAGAATTATGGCATTATAAGTTTGTCAAAAAAATAATGTCAGGCGTGTCAAAAAATTATTTCATTGATTTTTTTAGCCAATTTTTTTATGACGTAAATGTAATTGAAAATGAAATTGGACATGGAAATTTTTTAATTTGTTATAGTTTTTGAAATTTTTTTGGAATTTTGAAAAAAGTTTGTATTTTTGATTTTGTTATAATTTTTGCAATATTTTTAGAATTTTGGAAAAAGTTTTAATTTTTGATTTTGTAAGAATTTTCGGAATATTTTTGGAATTTTGAAAAATTTTAAATTTTTTATTTTATTATAATTTTTGGAATTTTGAAAAAAGTTTCAATTTTTGATTTTGTAATAATTTTTGGAATATTTTTAGAATGTTGAAAAAAGTTTGATTTTATTATGATTTTTACAATATTTTTGGAATTTTGAAAGAAATATGAATTTGTGATTTTGTAATATTTTCTCGAATCGCTAAATTGAACGTTTTTGAATAGTTTGCTGAAAATGTAAATGAAAATGAAATTGGACATGGACATTTTTGAATTTGTTATAGTTTTTGAATATTTTTGGAATTTTGAAAAAGTTTCAATTTTTGATTTTGTAAGAATTTTTGGAATATTTTTAGAATTTTGAAAAATTTTAATTTTTTGATTTTATTTTAATTTTTATAATTTTGGAAAAAGTTTCAATTTTTGATATTGTTATAATTTTTGCAATATTTTTAGAGTTTTGGAAAAAGTTTGAATTTTTGAATTTTTAAGAATTTTTGGAATATTATTAGAATTTAGAAAAAGTTTAAATATTTGATTTTATTCTAATTTTTGGAATATTTTTGGAATTTTGAAAAAAGTTTCAATTTTTGATTTTGTATAATTTTTGCAATATTTTCAGAATTTTTGAAAAAAGTTTAATCTTTGATTTTGTAATAATTTTTACAATATTTTTGGAATTTTGAAAGAAATATGAATTTGTGATTTTGTAATATTTTCTCGAAACACTAAATGGAGAGGTTTTTGAGTTGTTTGCTGATTGTATCATCTTTTCACTAAATTATGTTAATTTATGATCTGTTATAATTTTCCGGCATCGTATTGATGTTTCGTGTTAGTTTTGTAATAAATTTCTAAACAGAGATTAAAAAAAATACATGTACTTTAACAAAGATTTATGTTTGATATACATCGCTGCCCAAAACTAAAAACCATGTCCTTATAAAAGTTTTTTGCCGAAAACTATATCAAAATCCTTAACCCAGACCGAAGTCTTGATATCTCAGAGCTGTGAGATTTCAGCCCCTCCATATTTTATATAATATAATCTGCTTCACACAAAAATATGCGATCAAAAGAAAAAACAACAAAAAATTAATGTCGCAAAAATTGAAAATGTAAATAATATATGAAAATTTATATTAACACCTAGCTAACTGAATGCGACCATGCGAGTTAGGCGTGTGAAACAAGTACGCAGCTTAATTATGCATAACAAATCCTACGTAACTCTTCATTACCCCTGTGAAAAGTATCCCAGAGATAAATTACTCATAACATAGCCTTCACACCTTTGAAATGACACTAATCTATTGATTTACTGCTTGTGAAACATCCTAAGCGATCATAATTGCACTAAAAATGTGTGAAATTCATACAATTCCATAAATTTAATACATGTATCAATACACAAGTAAAAAATACACATGTGCAATTTGAAAAAATTTTTAAGGTGCACAAGCAAATTCATGTCGAGTAGTCTGCTCGCACAGTACTACTAATAATAAAACAGAGAGTTCATGAATGAACTTCATCAGGAATTTCACTACCAACAAACCGACGAAATAAAAATAGTATAGAATACAGAATAAAATGTAGAACAAATGAAAATTGTGGTATTTTAAAAGCCATTTTTATGTTTTAAATTAGAATTTTATTAATTATAAATTTTTTTGAGGCATTAAAATTAATATAATATTTTTTAAGCATTAATATTTAAGCATTAATATTTTTTAAAGAGATGGTTGGTTGGTTCTTCCTTCTTCCTCTATGATTTAGACGCGTCAGTTTTTTCCTGAAATTAAAAATTATTATAACAAAAAATTATTGTACTGCAGCTTCTTCGATTTTCTGTACCGTTAATCACTGATTTGTATATTGTTTTTCAACACAAAATTTCACTTTTAACCAAAAACTGACAAAAATCACAAAGTTGCAGCTCTAAACGTAAAAAAACTAGAAAAAATTTGTTGACTATGTTTACAAGATATATCAAAAAGAATCATAAAATGCAATGAATGTAAAGAGAGGGAGTGAAAAATGTTAGTTGCTGATAATTATCATGAAAGTAATTAAGAACTTCATCAAAATATTCATCGCAGGATCACTTATTTATTTCTTTTAAGAAATACAATGAAAATATCATCAATACTTCAATACTTTTTGCTTATCTGTAGTTGTTTAATATTTTTTTTTTAAATTGTATTAGTAAACTGGTGAACAATTTTTACTAGGGTCCCTAGTAAAAGAGAATTAGTGAATTCATACAATAGTTCATCATGAAAATCATGATTACCTATTCAATGAAACGTATATGAGCTTGTGATGTGAATTCACTTATTTACTTTGATATATGCTCTTCTCTTCTAATGAATGTTTCAATGAAAACCATGCTGAACTTCATTATGAATATCAGTATTATGCAACTCATGAAGTTCTTGATGAATATCAGTATTATCGAACTCATGAAGTTATTGATGAATATCTATCGGAAACTCATGAAAACAGAGAGTTCATGCATGAACTTCATCAGGAATTTCACTACCAACAAACCGACGAAATAATTAGCGAATTTTCATTAAAGATTCATCACTGATGAAATGATAGAATTCATTAGCAAATTTCAGCAGGAACTTCACTACTATAGAATAGTCAAATTCATTGATTACTTATTTATTATGATCGAAATAAATTATGGAGTTTGTGAAATCAATGTGAACATAGAGCGTAAAATCGGTACAGAATATTTAGAATAAAAATAGTATAGAATACAGAATAAAATATAGAACAAATGAAAATTGTGGTATTTTAAAAGGCATTTTTATGTTTTAAATTAGAATTTTATTAATTATAAATTTTTTCAGGCATTAAAATTAATTTAATAAAATATTAATATTTTTTAAAGAGATGATTCTTCCTTCTTCCTCTATGATTTAGACGCGTCAGTTTTTTCCTGATATTAAAAATTATTATAACAAAAAATTCTTGTACTGCAGCTTCTTCGATTTTCTGTACCATTAATCACTATTGATTTGTATATTTTTTTTCAACACCATATTTCACTTTTAACCAAAAACTGACAAAAATCACAAAGTTGCAGCTCTAACTAAAAGCAAAAACAAAACTATAAAAAATTTGTTGATTATTGCTTTGTGCGAACTCAGGAAATAATGACAGATGACAAATATTAACTGTCAAAATTTTGTCTTTTGGAATTTAAAATCACCATAACGAAACGTCAAAATTTGGTATAGCTTTTTAGCATCATCAAATTGTGGTAGTACATTCTTTGATCGATCACTGTACAGTGAACACGCAAAATTATAATCTGTTAAAATAAAAAAAGTTAAATAAATAAATTTCATAACTAATTTCAATTTAAAACATAATAATCAATGTGTGAAAAACAGTGAACAATAATCTTTAGCAATCAAACAAAATAAAACGCTAATATGACCTAATACAAATAAGCCATTTTTTTGATAATCCATAGAACAATTGAGTGTACATGGACGCCATTATGGACGCTTAAAATTGTTTTTGGTGTTATCGAAGCATTTATTCAATACTACCAACAACATTATTACAAACAAGCCAACATTTAGTTAACTACGGGTGATAAGTGTACAATTAAATACCCAGATGGTTGTTTCGCTACCATTAACCTAAAAATTGGGTATAACAAGAAAAAACGTGTTTCAACGTGTCACACCCACTCATATAACACGCAACGTGTACGTGTATTATCAAGTTAAATTAGACATTCTACACGGAGGTATACACGTGAAACACAGGCAGCTAAATCACGGTATTTTGGAGGATAATTATATTCAAAGATACATTTATTGGCATCATACACAACGTGGTTAAATTGTTTTAATTAACTAACAATCAATACCATACCGGTACAACTTTTATTCACGTACACTCACACATGAAATTTTATCCTGCAGTTTATTATCAATATATCATGCTCCATATAAAAACTGAACAAGATACATCTGGATTAATACACCAACCTGGAATTAATTAATCAAAACGTGGTCCATCGAGTTTACACACATACTACCAGCCATTCATAACATCAAGATAACTACATCGAGTTACTGTAATATCAAATCAATCAAATTAAAGCATTTCAATCTGCTCTCAACCAGATTTATAGTAACCAAAGCCACAAAAAAGCATCTATTCAGAAATCAAAAAATTATACGCCATACTGCGGAAAACATAAAGAGAACATATTACTGGAATTGTTTATATTAAGATCCAACAAGAAAACCAAAGTAGAGTACAGGTAAGAGTTTTTTTCAATATTTGCTCTGTTTAACTGCGTTAATTAATTAATGATTAAAAAATATAAAACTTATTTCAATAATCGATTGTGTACATAATAATTGCTCCATCTAATCCGGTTCATTCACTCGGGGCGTGCTTGAGGACTTCTGCTTTGGTCTACTTTGGTCTTTAATTGGAATTATAGTAATAACAACCCAAATTTATTTCATTATCAGTTCAGTTTTACTCGTCACAGTCACGCACGTGATTCACTTTGTTGATTTACATATATTAATCATACATACATACATTTAATCTACTTATATAAGTTTATCGGGTCTCAATTTTGATATTTTATTGGAATCTTCAGTATAGGCAGTGGGATTGGCGTGAATTTTCCTCACTTTTCTCATTTCACAATTCTCAACTCGTACACCCATACCTTCACATAAAGACAAGCAGACATTATGTCCACAACAGTAACAAACCACAAAGACAAAATTGATTCGACTTATAATCCACTCCAGCCGCTTGATCAAGATATGGAAGAAAACACGATGGCAACGAAAAGAAAAATCCTATTATCAAGATCCACTATCAATAGTAAAACAGAATCGTTATTTGACAATAACACACTAATTAATTCTTACCTTCCGGGCGATTCGGGTCCTTACATATTGATCGCGGAAAAAAACAATATAAGCGATATTTCGTTTGCAAAAAAGATAAAAGAAAAAAATGTCGGAGTTATTTTAAAAATTGAACAATATAATAATAATAAAATTAAAATCGTCACTAGAGATATTAATACTGCTAACAAAATCATTAAAGATAAAGAACTCAAAGAAATTTTAAAGATTAATATCCATATCTTGAGAACAACCATAGAATCAATTGGCATAATTTACAGAATACCGTTAGACATGGAAATCGACTCCATAAAAGAAGACCTCATAGAGAAATACAAGATCATAGAAATTGACAGGATTCATAAATGGAATCATGATACTAACAAACCTGAACCTACGACAGCTATTAAAATTAAATTTAGAGCACACCTACTTCCAGACAACGTCAACTTGTTCCAAGTTAAAAGACCTATTCGTCACTTTATTCCTAATCCACTTATATGCACAAAATGTCTAAGATATGGACACCACGTAAACGTTTGTCAAGGTAAAGAAAAGTGCTTTAATTGCGGCAACATCAACCACACCACCACTGAATGTAAGGAAAATACTTCATGCTTTCATTGCAAAGGACCGCTCCCAGCAAATGACGTTAATTGCACAGAATATAAACATCAAAAGGAAATCAAATTCTGGATGGCGACCAAAAAACTTAGCTTCACGGAGGCTAAAGATTACATTAAAAATCACACTGATACTGCAGATCACTTTAACTTTCCTGCACTTCCGACCAATTTAAACAACGTCTGGAAGACGACTGAATTAGATCAGGAAAAGAATGCATTATTAAAAGAAATCGAACTTATGAAAAAGGATATAGATAGAATTAAATCTCTAAAAGAAGACAACGAAAAAATAATCAAACAAATGACTGATCTTCAAAAAGAATTAGAAATATCCAAAAACATTAACAAAAAGTTAATGGAAGAAAAAAAAACGGAAACAGAACTACTAGATATCATAAAAGGTCTAAAGGTGGAAGTTGCTGCCCTTAATGAAACCAACAAAAAAATAAAAAAACACGAACACCAAGAAAATCTGGATGTGAAGAAACTCAAAAAAGATCTACTAGCCCTCAAAAATGAAGTAAGAGAGGAAGTAGTCCAAAAAATAAACTTATTTTTAGAAGACTTCAAATATATAGCAGAAATTAACCTTAGCTTAAAGGACTGCATTCAAACATTAACAAACATTCCAGTTCAGGACGTCGGTTATGACGCCCCCATTATCAAATTAGGAGAGTTAGCAAATGAAATAGACTACATACTCACCAAAACTCTTAATAAAGATCAAAACTCTAGTACATCTATACCTAAGGCCAAATCATAACAATCCAAGTCACAATCTCCCCACACAAGTTCTCAGGAAAACAGCACTATAATAATGAATTCCATGGTTTTTAATTTAACTTTATATACTTTTACTATTATCACCACATATTTTAACAGACTATCCCTGAACTCAGTCTGGTCTTACATTTACGATACCCCTTACTTATACCTCTTCAGTGAGCTCATCATCTATTATTTCTACGCACATGGACTTTAATGTTTTTATTCTCATTATAAGCATATTCTTTGGCATCAGCATACTACCACACAGACTTCCCCTGAACTTAGTCTGGTATCCCACTTTTATCACTCTATATTTGAACAGACTACCCCTGAATTCAGTCTGGTCATTCTCTTACGATTACGATTACAAGTGTACTTACACCTCACCTGTGAGGTCATCATTTACTTATCCTACTCACATGGATTTAAAGGAAATTATTATCCTTTTAAATATATTCTTCTGCATCTGCACACTAACAAACAGACTTTCCCTGAATTCAGTCTGGTATCATACTTACGCGAATCACTTAACCAGTTCCTATGGAGATATTAAATTAACTCATTATAAATATATACTGAAATCTACATACTATTATAGGACATTCGGTTTAATTCATGTACAATACAGACATATTCTAGTTCAGTCCACCTGTCATACATACTATAGAATCGCTCCCAATGACTGCATACCAGGGACTCCAAAGAGTTTACATTGTTGTTCCGTACATTCATGAAATTAACACATATAAACATTAGAAGCATAAAACCCAATAAAAACGAACCCGAAATTTATCTCTTCAACAATAAAATAGATGTATGTGGCTTAGTGGAAACATGGACATGCAACAAGGACAAAATTAAATTCTCCAATTACAACCTTCACCTGAACAATAGATCTGACGGCTATGGAGGAGTGGGTTTTTTGATTAACAAACAATTAATAACAGGAAAAATTGTCACGGACAACAAATATCTGCCAATAGAAACTATAGAAATCAACTTATTAGACAAATTCAACAATAACCTCAAAATAGTAGAAATTTACATCCCACCCAACATACCCATATCCACGATAATAAACAAACTAGGTAAACTACTGGATGATTTCAATAATACCAACAATCTAATTATAATGGGAGATTTCAATGCCAGAAACAGCTTATGGGACAACAACTGTAAATACAACAAAAAAGGAGACAGGATGGCCAATTTATTTTTAAACTCAAATTTCAACATTCTCAACAACAGCGATGGCACGAGAAGGGGTAACAACGGTTCAATTTTAGCTATAGACATCACATTAGCTACTCAAGACTTAGCCCATAAATCCAGCTGGCATGCAGACATGACCATAGTCGGTAATTCCGACCATTTCCCTACCCTGACATACATCAACAACCACATTAAAGAAACTGTCATGACCAAATCCACCATTAATTTCAAAAAGTGTGTAAAAGAGTGTACCACTCTTAACCCTAAGCACACCTTCGACTTTCTAGATTATGAAGGGGAAATTGTCAAAATAATCGACAATAACTCCATCAATTTCGATGTCGATAACACTTATGTACCGAAAGTTTGGTAGACGGAAAAAATTTTCAGACTCTGGAACATTAAAAAGGGCAAACTAAAAGTTTACAATAAAAACAAGAACTATTTAAACTAAAAAATAGAACTTAACAAAGCCATCACTACCCTGAAAAGGGAAATTAAACAACAAAAAAGATTAAGTTTCAACAAATATTTGGCTGACATTAATCCAGGGAATAGCTACAAAGATATTTGGAAAAAGATCAATGCCATCAGAAAACCGTTCTCCAACAAACAGCATCTATTCAATATCAGTCCGAACGCCTCCACTTTTCTAACAAACAACATCAAAGAAAGTGTCATAGAAAGCTCAGATAAAATTGTATTCTACAATGTTCATCCATTCCTCGACGAGTTTCATGCTGAGGAAACCAGAGACATAATTAACAAAAGTAATAACACACTTCCAGGTATCAACAGAATCTCTTTTAAACTTCTCAAAGAACTGCCCGACAACCATATTATTACTATAACAGATCATCTAAACAAATTATGGTACAATCAAATTAATCCGAAGGAATGGAAGAATATTAAAATCATCCCCATACTAAAACCAGGTAGAGATCCTAACTTGGTAGAAAACTATCGTCCTATTCAACTACTCAACGTTTTTCACAAAATTTTAAATAAACTCTTAAAGAACAGAATTGAAACAAGTTTAAATAGCAGAAACATCCTACCTGAAAGCACATATGGCTTTAGATCTAATAGATCCACGAAGGACGTCGTGGTAAAATTACTGGGTATCATAGAAAACAACCAAAAAAGGGGTCTAATCTCTACCATTATTTCGGCTGATATTGAAAGAGCGTTTGATAACGTCAACATTAAAATTCTTATCCAAATTTTAAAAGAATTAAATCTTCCAGAAGATATCATTAACTGGCTATATCAATCGTTTATCAACAGAAACACCATCTTAGATTGTGACACCATCAAATTTATTTCTAAAACAAGTATAGGATTGCCGCAGGGAGATCCATTGAGTCCGCTATTGTTCAATATCTACACCTATCAAATCCACTCCATAACAGCAGATGATGAAAATTTTAAAATACTGCAATACGCAGACGACTTCATATTAATTACTGCTGCCAAAAACAATCATGAATTGGAAATTTCAACAAAATTATTAATAGAAAAATTCATAAATTCAATCAACAAAATCCACCTAAACATTAATTTCAACAAAACCGCGTACATGGTTATCAACTATAACCCCAGAAAAAGAATAAAACCATACATCAACATCAATTATCATGGATACAACCTAAAGGAAGTCTCGGACATCATATTATTGGGATTTACTGTGGATAATAAACTCAAATTTAACATACATAACAAGGCCTTAAATGAAGCGTGTAACAAAAACATCAACTTTCTAAAGATCCTGGGAAGGAAAAAGGGAGGGGTACATCCAGAAACCCTTATAAATATACACAACGCAATCATTCAGAGCCGTATTAACTACAGTGATATGCTCATCATCAACAGCTTTCATCAACAAACAATTCAAAAAACCATTAATAAAAGTTTGAGAATATGTTTGGGTTTAACTCCAAGTACTCCAATTACGGCCATTATAGCCGAAGCTGGGGAGCTTCCAATCAAATTAAAATTAGAACTATCCATAGGCAGATACTGTATAAAACACAAATTTCTCAACACAGACATCTTTAAGGACTTTCTACTTGGAAAGGGTTATAGTGTACTCGCAAGTACTTACGAACAACTACAATCACCATTAGACAATCTAGCGTCAAAAGAAACGAAGTATTGGAACGTAGACTCACTGGAAGAAAAACTAAAAATCAACATCAGCCTCAAACAAAGAATACTCAAATCGTCCACCCACATCACAGAAGACTACTCACTGGCCTCTGAAATGATCAACAACTTAAATCCTAACAGAGTTATATTCACAGATGCCTCCATAGCAGCAGAAGGTAGGGGAATTGGATTACATATCATGTATAACAACAGCTCCAAATCGTTTAAGGTAACCGAAAATTTGTCAATAAAAACGCTAGAAACAATCGCCATCAAACTAGCTATAGAAGCTGATATTAACCAAACTTCAGATACCCTTAACATCATCACGGATTCCCTAAGTGCGTGTTCGTCAATTATAACAACCCTACGCAGCCATAATGATAAACTATACGAAAATAAGATATTAAATATGATTGCCTCCGGTAACATCAAAACTCACATTTTTTGGATACCAAGCCACATAGGCATATACGGAAACGAAAAAGCAGACTCCACTGCTAAAGCAGGAGCCACCTCAGGAGAAGATTTACATCTGGAATTGACTATGGAGGACTGCTTGAGAAGTCTTAAAGAACATCTGTATGATATTTGGAACAAAGAATTTTTGGAAAGAACCACAACAATCGGAGCCACTCACAGAGCTAACATTAAAGGGATCACCAGTCCTAATAAATGGTTTAGAAAATCCACCTGGAATGCAGGTAACATCAAAACATTAATCCACCTCAGAACCAATCATACCTTCGATTAAAAATTCTTAAAGCTAATCAAACAAATAGACAACTGCAACCTATGCGAAGACTGTGGTGTACTAGACGATGCTACACATTGTATAGAAAAATGCAAGAAATTTGACACTATCAGATACAAACACAATCTACTCTTAAATAAACCTCTGCAAAATATTCTAAGTGATGGCAATTTTAACGAATACCACACTCTCATTAAGTTTCTGAATGATTCCAATCTTAATTTTTAAAGATAGTGATTGAATTGTCAATCAATTACAAGTTTTAAAATGGTACCGCCGATTTGGAACCGGATTGGGTGGGGGAATTAATTGTTTGAAACCCGCAAAACATACACAGAGCAAGTATTAACCCTTACCTACACTCCCGCTAATTTTCAGGCTGATTCTGACATACCCTCACAGATGTAAAAATAGTCATAGCAAAGACTTTTCTCTTAGCTAAGACTAAAACCTCTTAAATGCGATTCTGTATGTAGTCAAAACTGTGATATGTCAAAAAATAACCTCTTAACGTAAGATCATCAAACATGGTCATCTTAAGCATCATAATTTAAATTTTCATATATTTTTATTTGAATTCTTGTATGAAAAATTATATTAATAAGGGATAAAATTTTAATTATGAATTATTTATGTAATTATTATAAAATTTATAATAATTATCTATATTTTATTTTAGTTTGAATCAAAATTATAAAACAAAATATATATTGATATAATTGATATTGATTTTAAATAAAATGGCGATTGAAAATTTTATATTTGCAATATCAAACTTTGACGTCTCATGTTGTTTTATGAAAATTTTGCAAATTTTATATAAACTTTAAGGGAAAACAATCATTCTTTTCTCACAAATTTATTGCAAAATAATTAATAATTAATATATGGTATGATTTTATATTAATTGTATATAAATTATTATAAAATAAAATACATTTTTGATTATTGAAAATGGCGGTTGAATATTTTCACAAACAAAAATTATTAATACCCTAAAAAATTTTATAAAACATAATCTTGATTTTTATAAAAAATTATTATATAATAATTATACCATAATTCTTAATAATAATTTATATGGTATTTTAATTTGTATTTAAATTATTTAAAAAGAAAATATGACATTTTATAATAATTTTGTTTATAAATAGCCGTTTATTATGAGGTTTTTTATGACAACGTTCACAGAATCGCATTTAAGATATTCCTCGTAAAAAAATTGTCATAACAAAAATAATCAAAGCTAAGACCTCTTAACTCAGAATCAGCCTGTTTATCTCTATTATAATTGTATATTATATTAATTTTTTCATAGGCTAAAACTTTCATAAATTCATTTGTATTAATCATTTTATCTAGTTAACATAATACAAACATAGTATCTACATATATAACAGAATATCCTGAAATGTTTAACTTTACACTAATTGATTTATATAAAATTGAATTATATTATTACATAATATCACTCATAATTGAATTATATAAAGTTACTATATACAATATCACAAAATTGAATTATACAAATAAATTAAAACAAAATTGTATAACATGAGGTGTGGTGAAGAGCGGTGGAGCTTTGTCTTCCTCTGCGACATGACAGATATAGTTTCGTATTGGTCAGACACATGTCGCAGAGAAAGATACGTGTTTCGACCGCCTCACTACAGGTCATCATGGAATACAAAGAAATACATTATAACCCTTGGTGATATGGACTGAAAAAACCAAATGTCTTAAGATTTAAGGCATGTCCAAACCAAATAAATAAAGTAAAAATAAAAAAAAAAAAAAAATTGTGACAGTAGGCATAACAAATTATTTCAGAAGAAACAACAATTACAGAAGTTTTTTAAAGTGCCAAAGTAATATTTATATTAGCATATATATTATATATATTTATTAACAGCAAACATAAAAATTAAAAAGATTTTCAGCTTATGTCAAAATTTTGTTTATACAAATTTCACCTTCACCAAAAACTTTGTTCTGTCAAATATTTGTGAGTTCGCACTAAGCATATGTTTACAAGATATATCAAAAAGAATCATAAAATGTAACGAGAGTAAAGAGAGGGAGTGAAAAATGTTAGTTGCTGATAATTATCATGAAAGTATATAATTAAGAACTTCATCAAAATATTCACGCAGGATCACTTATTTATTTCTTTTAAGAAATACAATGAAAATCTCATCAATACTTCCCTAGTAACAGAGAATTAGTGAATTCATACAATAGTTCATCATGAAAATCATGATTACCTATTCAATGAATCGTATATGAGCTTGTGATGTGAATTCACTTATTTACTTTTGTATATGCTCTTCTCTTCTAATGAATGTTTCAATGAAAACCATGCTGAACTTCATTATGAATATCAGTATTATGGAACTCATGAAGTTATTGATGAATATCTATCGGAAACTCATGAATGATAAAATAGTGAGTTCATGAATGAACTTCATCAGGAATTTCACTACCAACAAACCGACGAAATAATTAGTGAATTTTCATAAAAGATTCATCACTGATGAAATGATAGAATTCATTTGCAAAATTCAGCAGGCACTTCACTACAATAGAATAGTCGAACTCATTGATTACTTATTTATTATAATCGAAATCAATTATGAAGTTAGTGAAATCAATGTGAACATAGAGCGTAAAACCCGTACAGAATGTTTAGAATAAAAATAGTATAGAATACAGAATAAAATATAGAACAAATGAAAATTGTGGTATTTTAAAAGCCATTTTCATGTTTTAAATTTTCTGAGGCATTAAAATTAATTTAATAAAGCATTTATATTTTTTTAAAGAGATGGTTCTTCCTTCTTCCTCTATGATTTAGACGCGCCAGTTTTTTCCTGAAAGTAAAAATTATTATAACAAAAAAATTATTGTACTGCAGCTTCTTCGATTTTCTGTACCGTTAATTACTGATATGTATATTGTTTTTCAACACAATATTTCACTTTTAACTAAAAACTGACAAAACTCACAAAGTTGCAGCTCTAAACGTAAAAACAAAACTAGAAAAAATTTGTTGACTATTGCTGTGTGCGAACTGACGAAATAATGACAGAACACAATTTTTGGTGAAGGTGAAATTTGTAAAAACAAAATTTTGACATAAGGTGAAAAACTTTTTAATTTTTATGTTTGCTGTTAATAAATATATATAACTAGGGGTATCCCGCGGGCTCCGCCCCCCCCCCCCACCCCTCCCGCACCCCAGCACAATCTTCCTATATTAAAAAATTCAAATAAAATTTTTATAAATGTAGTATTTTCAAAAATTCAAAAATATAATATCATATTTTTGAAAAAAAAGACAATATTCGTAGTCAATATTTCGTTTATTCTATTTGTAACACTTCTGTAAAGACAACATTTCGTGTAAACTGACGTCCGTCTTTCAGAAGTTGTCCTTGTTGAGGGTTGGGTTCGATTCGTATTTTTAAAGCAGGAGCCACCTCAGGAGAAGATTTACATCTGGAATTGACTATGGAGGACTGCTTGAGAAGTCTTAAAGAACATCTGTATGATATTTGGAACAAAGAATTTTTGGAAAGAACCACAACAATCGGAGCCACTCACAGAGCTAACATTAAAGGGATCACCAGTCCTAATAAATGGTTTAGAAAATCCACCTGGAATGCAGGTAACATCAAAACATTAATCCACCTCAGAACCAATCATACCTTCGATTAAAAATTCTTAAAGCTAATCAAACAAATAGACAACTGCAACCTATGCGAAGACTGTGGTGTACTAGACGATGCTACACATTGTATAGAAAAATGCAAGAAATTTGACACTATCAGATACAAACACAATCTACTCTTAAATAAACCTCTGCAAAATATTCTAAGTGATGGCAATTTTAACGAATACCACACTCTCATTAAGTTTCTGAATGATTCCAATCTTAATTTTTAAAGATAGTGATTGAATTGTCAATCAATTACAAGTTTTAAAATGGTACCGCCGATTTGGAACCGGATTGGGTGGGGGAATTAATTGTTTGAAACCCGCAAAACATACACAGAGCAAGTATTAACCCTTACCTACACTCCCGCTAATTTTCAGGCTGATTCTGACATACCCTCACAGATGTAAAAATAGTCATAGCAAAGACTTTTCTCTTAGCTAAGACTAAAACCTCTTAAATGCGATTCTGTATGTAGTCAAAACTGTGATATGTCAAAAAATAACCTCTTAACGTAAGATCATCAAACATGGTCATCTTAAGCATCATAATTTAAATTTTCATATATTTTTATTTGAATTCTTGTATGAAAAATTATATTAATAAGGGATAAAATTTTAATTATGAATTATTTATGTAATTATTATAAAATTTATAATAATTATCTATATTTTATTTTAGTTTGAATCAAAATTATAAAACAAAATATATATTGATATAATTGATATTGATTTTAAATAAAATGGCGATTGAAAATTTTATATTTGCAATATCAAACTTTGACGTCTCATGTTGTTTTATGAAAATTTTGCAAATTTTATATAAACTTTAAGGGAAAACAATCATTCTTTTCTCACAAATTTATTGCAAAATAATTAATAATTAATATATGGTATGATTTTATATTAATTGTATATAAATTATTATAAAATAAAATACATTTTTGATTATTGAAAATGGCGGTTGAATATTTTCACAAACAAAAATTATTAATACCCTAAAAAATTTTATAAAACATAATCTTGATTTTTATAAAAAATTATTATATAATAATTATACCATAATTCTTAATAATAATTTATATGGTATTTTAATTTGTATTTAAATTATTTAAAAAGAAAATATGACATTTTATAATAATTTTGTTTATAAATAGCCGTTTATTATGAGGTTTTTTATGACAACGTTCACAGAATCGCATTTAAGATATTCCTCGTAAAAAAATTGTCATAACAAAAATAATCAAAGCTAAGACCTCTTAACTCAGAATCAGCCTGTTTATCTCTATTATAATTGTATATTATATTAATTTTTTCATAGGCTAAAACTTTCATAAATTCATTTGTATTAATCATTTTATCTAGTTAACATAATACAAACATAGTATCTACATATATAACAGAATATCCTGAAATGTTTAACTTTACACTAATTGATTTATATAAAATTGAATTATATTATTACATAATATCACTCATAATTGAATTATATAAAGTTACTATATACAATATCACAAAATTGAATTATACAAATAAATTAAAACAAAATTGTATAACATGAGGTGTGGTGAAGAGCGGTGGAGCTTTGTCTTCCTCTGCGACATGACAGATATAGTTTCGTATTGGTCAGACACATGTCGCAGAGAAAGATACGTGTTTCGACCGCCTCACTACAGGTCATCATGGAATACAAAGAAATACATTATAACCCTTGGTGATATGGACTGAAAAAACCAAATGTCTTAAGATTTAAGGCATGTCCAAACCAAATAAATAAAGTAAAAATAAAAAAAAAAAAAAAAATTGTGACAGTAGGCATAACAAATTATTTCAGAAGAAACAACAATTACAGAAGTTTTTTAAAGTGCCAAAGTAATATTTATATTAGCATATATATTATATATATTTATTAACAGCAAACATAAAAATTAAAAAGATTTTCAGCTTATGTCAAAATTTTGTTTATACAAATTTCACCTTCACCAAAAACTTTGTTCTGTCAAATATTTGTGAGTTCGCACTAAGCATATGTTTACAAGATATATCAAAAAGAATCATAAAATGTAACGAGAGTAAAGAGAGGGAGTGAAAAATGTTAGTTGCTGATAATTATCATGAAAGTATATAATTAAGAACTTCATCAAAATATTCACGCAGGATCACTTATTTATTTCTTTTAAGAAATACAATGAAAATCTCATCAATACTTCCCTAGTAACAGAGAATTAGTGAATTCATACAATAGTTCATCATGAAAATCATGATTACCTATTCAATGAATCGTATATGAGCTTGTGATGTGAATTCACTTATTTACTTTTGTATATGCTCTTCTCTTCTAATGAATGTTTCAATGAAAACCATGCTGAACTTCATTATGAATATCAGTATTATGGAACTCATGAAGTTATTGATGAATATCTATCGGAAACTCATGAATGATAAAATAGTGAGTTCATGAATGAACTTCATCAGGAATTTCACTACCAACAAACCGACGAAATAATTAGTGAATTTTCATAAAAGATTCATCACTGATGAAATGATAGAATTCATTTGCAAAATTCAGCAGGCACTTCACTACAATAGAATAGTCGAACTCATTGATTACTTATTTATTATAATCGAAATCAATTATGAAGTTAGTGAAATCAATGTGAACATAGAGCGTAAAACCCGTACAGAATGTTTAGAATAAAAATAGTATAGAATACAGAATAAAATATAGAACAAATGAAAATTGTGGTATTTTAAAAGCCATTTTCATGTTTTAAATTTTCTGAGGCATTAAAATTAATTTAATAAAGCATTTATATTTTTTTAAAGAGATGGTTCTTCCTTCTTCCTCTATGATTTAGACGCGCCAGTTTTTTCCTGAAAGTAAAAATTATTATAACAAAAAAATTATTGTACTGCAGCTTCTTCGATTTTCTGTACCGTTAATTACTGATATGTATATTGTTTTTCAACACAATATTTCACTTTTAACTAAAAACTGACAAAACTCACAAAGTTGCAGCTCTAAACGTAAAAACAAAACTAGAAAAAATTTGTTGACTATTGCTGTGTGCGAACTGACGAAATAATGACAGAACACAATTTTTGGTGAAGGTGAAATTTGTAAAAACAAAATTTTGACATAAGGTGAAAAACTTTTTAATTTTTATGTTTGCTGTTAATAAATATATATAACTAGGGGTATCCCGCGGGCTCCGCCCCCCCCCCCCACCCCTCCCGCACCCCAGCACAATCTTCCTATATTAAAAAATTCAAATAAAATTTTTATAAATGTAGTATTTTCAAAAATTCAAAAATATAATATCATATTTTTGAAAAAAAAGACAATATTCGTAGTCAATATTTCGTTTATTCTATTTGTAACACTTCTGTAAAGACAACATTTCGTGTAAACTGACGTCCGTCTTTCAGAAGTTGTCCTTGTTGAGGGTTGGGTTCGATTCGTATTTTTATCTGTTGTGGATGTTTAGATCGGGATAAAGCTACGTATAGCTGTCCATGCGAAAAAACAGTTGTTAGAAGATCAATTCCAACGTGTTCAAATGTTTGCCCCTGAGACTTATTTATGGTGATTGCGTATGCTGGAAGGATGGGGAATTGTCGCCGGCTTAGCACAAATGGCAATGTTGTATCACTTGGAGCCAAATTAATCCTAGGAATGATGATAATGTCTCCAAGATTGCATTCTGAGATTATTTTTGCAACAATAGAATCTCGTGCGAGTTCTTCAACAATCAATCGAGTACCATTGCATAGTCCCTTTTTTGGATTTAAATTACGCAGTAACATTATGAGGACTCCTTTTTTTAAAACCAGAAGATGAGGGGGCATGCCTGAAGGAGTTTGCTCATTGAGGAACTCTACAGGATAATTCAAAGAATCGTTTGGATCTTCCGAAATCACTGAATCTGCACTATAGAAAGCCATTGACTCGCCAGGCAACATTTCGATAATTTTACGATTCATACTCAGTGATTGAGTGTTTGTTGGAGCAACGATCACTCGCTTCGACAAATCAGAGGTTGACATTGTGTGAACTTCTGATCCGAAGATAAGTTCAATTAAATTTTCAGTGGCGACCATTTCTTGAGGAATTTCTATGGTGCTTTCTTCAAAAATGCCTGCAACTGGTGACACATTTCCTTCTCCTACTTGCAGAAGCCAACTATTGTGGCTTTCATGTCCCTCGCTACGCATGTTTATGGTCAAAGAAAGTTGTGTTAAAAACTTCCATAACCTGCTCGTTTTAATGCATGACTCTATTATATCAGTTCGAGTCCCCCTTGGGACAACTGGAAGCGTTTGTCGGAAATCTCCGCCTGCAACGAAAGCTTTTCCACCAAACGGTTTCTCACTTTTCATGATCTCACGTAAAAGTTTATCAATACAGCGTAGGCCATTTTTCGGAAGCATTGTTATCTCATCGATAATGAGCAATGAAGCTTTCCGTAGTTCTTCAGCATCAGGAGATTTCAATTTCATGGATGAAGTCGATGTGTCAAGGAGAGGAACTGGAAGCTTAAAACCGCTGTGCACTGTTCTGCCACCTTTCAGTAATGTCCCAGCTATTCCTGTCATTGCAAATGGGAGGACTGTTTTTCCTTGTCCTCGTAAAACAGCCATTAATGATGAATATAAGTTCGTCTTTCCAGAACCACCAGGACCATCTATGTAAAAGTATCGCTGGTGAATTGTTTCATCATCGACAGCAGCCATAATTTTGTGAAACGCATGTAGCTGTTGCTCGTTTAGATTTGCAACATATTCCGTCCCTCTGATGGCTTCTTCAATCGGATCATACAATTGAACTTTGTCTGGTTGGCCGACTGGAACTGGTAAACCAATTAAAGCGCATGATAAACCATGTTGCTTCAAAACTAAGTTGATATCATGTAATGCTTTGTTTGCAGCAGTATCTGGAAAGCTTCGTAAGTAGTCAAGAATCATGTCTGACTTATAAAATTCCCATAAGTTTAGTGGTTTAGCAGGGTTACAAAAACAACATATGTATGCAAAGGTCTCACGTAGTTGTCTTGGCATTTGATATGTGACAGCTTCTCTTAAACAGCGATCCCACGTTCTTCGTTAAGTCATCAACCAGGGAAAATAACTTTATTTTAAAAACTCTCGCGACTAAATCGGGGCGATCGGATGTCTTTTCACCTGGACGAAGATTGCCAACAATTTCTAGCCAATTTGGATTCGCAGTAAAAGTAATAAAAAGATCAGGAGCACCCCACTTGGAGAAGATGGACATTGCATCGCAGCATCGCTCGCGCATATTTCTTGGCGAACCTTCAAAACTCGAAGGTAGAACGACTGCCACTCCAGCCGCAATTTTTGAATTCTGTGCCAAGTCTGCTACGTAATCTGCCAATCCTTGGAGCGGTTCCCTTCGAAATTTCAGCTGATTTTGCTTAATGAAGTATAATCTGTTAGCCTCTACTTGAAGAATGCTATCCACCAAAATCTGCTGAGTACGTTTGCCAGCACTCATGATAGGATTAAACTCATCTCGAATTGCTGTTTGTGCGGCTTTGTACTGCAGCATGCTGACATTTGTTCGAACTGGGTTAAGCTGGGCTCCTTCGTAAGCACTACATTGCCAGTTTGGTTGCCATCCTGGTTCACCATATGGAAAAAGCAATGCATATGTCATTGGGTCCATATTGGGACTAAGAATACTGAGATTGATAAACGGTTTATTCGGATCTACCGGATTTTTCGGATAAATACGAATATCGCGTTCAAATGGTGGCTCACCGTTTTCATTAACGAATACCATGGCAATTTCGTTTGAATTTGGTTCATTGTACCGTCGTTGATCTGTTTGGCGGTCACGTCTGAAAACCATGCTAACCAAAGGAATATCATCTCCATTTTGAAGTGCAAGCTGTGTTTCTATTGCTTCAACTTCTCGCATTTTTTGGTAACAGTTTGCAAGTCTGTTATTAATGCGCATGAAACGATCAATTTTGTCCAAAATGGGTGTTAGGCACTTCTCGTTTGCATTATGGATATGCCTGATCTCAGTTGCTTGCGTACTGTCAAGCACGTATAGCTGAGCATATTGTGGGGCTTGGTCGTTGATAGGTTGCAGATGAGAAGTTCGATGATATGTCTGACCATGAACTTTGAAAACATAGGGGCCTATTCCAGGTAGATCGACAATTTTTGCCCCCAAAGAAGCGAATGAGACTGCACTGTTGTACGATCGAATATTTTCACGAAAGTTTAAATAATGGCTATTTGAGGGATCTGACAACAGGCTTTCAAGAAATTGAGGATATGCCAGCTCATCGCCATTTATATCAAGTGGCTTTGGTAACTTTAATTTACCCTTGCGACAGCAAGAAGTAAATTTACCATCGGGCGGTCGCTCATCGATAAAATTGCGTGATTTACAGAACTGGCATATGGTATTAAGTGGTCCACAGCTGTGTTCGTTTAACCGATTTTCGTCAAAATTTATAGCTTCGCTATGAAAAGCTTCTCTTTGTCGAGTTCTCCTTCGCTGATGTGACTCAGCGTCAACAGCTCGTCGTTTGCGCGATTGATGTGCATTTTCCATACGAATTCGACATCGATGTCTTTCAGCATCAGTCGCACGATGGGTTTCTAATTGTTGAGCAGTCTTCTTTTCCATACGCTGTCGATGACTTCTAACATCAGCCACTCGCCGTGTCTGCGATTGCTCAGGAGTTTCCTCCTGAACATTCATCCGTTGTCTCTCAAGTTCAGCTACACGACGAACTTCTAGCTGTAGCGGAGTTTCTATATCTATTCGCTTCCGCCGACTTTTCGCTTTAGTTTCTCGGCATGCTTGTGATGTTTCCGGCATCTCTCGCATTCGCGCCCGCCATCTCCGCTGGCGTTCCTTTGTTGTGCCGGGGCTATGACAATTTTGCTTTAAAAATAATAATTTTTATTCAATTGTAGTTTCATTAATTTTCTTAAAAAAAGTAGCTATATTTTTTGTATGCTACTGTAATCGCTATATTTGTGTACGTGAGTGTTCGATGAAATTTAGTTACGTCACTCAATTTTAATAATAAAACATGTTTGATTAAGTTTTTTTATACGTTGGAGAAATTATTGATTATTAGAGGGGGAAATTGAAACAGAAAATTTAAGATAAAAATGAGAATTTTTATAAAAAATTGAATCAGTATAATTTGAAAATTCAAAGAAAAACAATATGTTATAAAAAGTAAATTTTATTTAATTTAATTTATTCTTTTTTGTAACAATTGTTTAAGTTTTATTAAGTTAGTATAATTTTTATATAGTTCAGTATAATTTTAAAAATAAAATGTTTTTTAATAAAATTAAAACAAAAAAAATATATATTCTAAATGTTTGTAAATGGAAACTGATGTAAAGTATTTTTTTTTATATAAAAAAAAAATTAAATTATTTATCCGTTATAATATCGAAGTGTTTTGATTTTCTTTGTTGAATTTGGTGTTTGTTGAGTTCATAGTGATGTGTCGTTGGAAAAATTTGATTAGTTTAAAATCATTGAAAAATGGCTTCAACTGAAGTAAACATGTTACGATTTCTTTAAAGTTAGCTCAAAAATTTAATTGTTTCTATTTAACGGGTTTCAATAATAAAGAAAGTGTCGTCCATTCATTGTTGATGGTCAGCAAGTGGGGTTAATTCGACCAAATGTATTTACACAACTATTTAGACATCCAGAAATGTCTGTTTTCGTGAAAATGATAATGCCACTCAAGGAATTATTGAACTTAGTCCAGCGTTTAGAGATTGTAATGAGGCTGTTGATAAAATATTACGAGAGTTTAAAAATGGTGGAGCATTTGTAGCACTTAAAGGATGGTGTGATGAATGCTACGAAGTATAAACAACTAGTGGAAATTCTCTATTGAAAATAGAGAGATCGGCAACATGTTTTATTTGGCATAAGAAATTTTGGTGTTGATATTGATGGTTGGGTCAGACATCCAACTAATGGATTATGGATATGGTTACAACAAGATCTGTCACAAAACTATGAAGACAACATTGAAGATGAAGAAAAAATAATGTAAGCTTTGATTTATATAAATTTTTGATTTTTATTTCATTCTTTCCTGTTAAATTAAATTAAATATTAGTGATATTTATTCTGTGTAGTTTCAAATGATAAGAGATTTTCAAGTGATAATTTGTTTGTGGGTTTAATTCAGTGTTTCAGGTTTCATAATAGTTTTGAGCTATCTCCGGCATAAAAATTAAAACATAGTTTTTTTTCGTAAAAGTTCAATTTCTTACACCTTGTTCGAAAGACTGTTTTGTTCCAAAGGATCTTCGATATTAGCCATTTATGTAACGCACGGAAAGAGATAGTTATTAATTATCAACAACAGCACCCAAACAAAAATAATTTTAAAATATAATCAATTTTTTTATTTAAAAACGAAAATTATTATAACTGACGCTACCAAAAAACCAATACAATTAAACAGTTTAAAATTTAAAAAAATTAAAGACCCACCAATTATTTATCAACCAAAATACCTGTAAAAAAATTGATTGATTGAGTAAAATAAACTATTTTAGTAACTAAAAGTTAGTAAACTAACTACTTTTGTATAATTTTTCCACCAAATATCGACCGTTTTTAAGGAACAATATTTTTTAATAAATGTCAAAAATCTATATCTTCTATGAAAATTTTCTATTAGCGCTTTTGCGGTCAACGCCGGAACAGAAAATGTGTTGATGATGAAGGACTATAGATGTCAACTTATATTGAAAGAAGATTTTATACTGGAATAGTAGTTGTTGTTATTCTTAATATCGAAATGTAAATATCGAAATGATTTTAATGATTTTAATTTGAACAAATTATGGCAAAAGACAACTTAGCTTTTTAACTAACTTTAAAGAACTTTTATTTATATATGTATGAATTTATATTTATATATGAATTATTTATTTATATGAATTCATTCATGAATAATAAAATAAAAAAGCACAATAATTTTAAAGTTATTTAAAGAAAATAATGAATTTATGAATAAAAAAAACAATTTTAATGTTATTTAAAAAAAAAATAAAAAAAAATTCACACAATCAGGTTTCGAACTTTCAATCTTATGATCATCAGTCGAGCGCGCTACCAATATACCAATTTGAACTATATTTGAACTGTAGACTAAAGGATAGATAAGGTATCCGTTACGCTCGTATAGAAGGATAGACTTACGGCTATTATATTATGGATATATATACTAATATAAATATTGCTTTGGCACTTAAAAAAACTTCGATATATATAATATATATACTAATATAAATATTGCTTTGGCACTTAAAAAAACTTCGATAATAAATTGTTGTTCCTTCTGAAATAATTTGTTATGCCTACTGTCACAATTTGATGATGCTAAATAGCTATACCAAATTTTGACGTTTCGTTGTGGTGAATATAAATTCCAAAAGACAAAATTTTGACAGTTAATAGTTGTGATCTGTCATTATTTCGTCAGTTCGCACACAGCATATGTTTACAAGATATATCAAAAAGAATCATAAAATGCAATGAGAGTAAAGAGAAGGAGTGAAAAATGTTAGTTGCTGATAATTATCATGAAAGTAATTAAGAACTTCATCAAAATATTCATCGCAGGATCACTTATTTATTTCTTTTAAGAAATACAATGAAAATATCATCAATACTTCAATATTTTTTGCTTATCTGTAGTTGTTTAATATTTTTTTTTTAAATTGTATTAGTAAAATATGAAGGGGCTGAAATCTCACAGCTCTGAGATATCAAGACTTCGGTCTGGGTTAAGGATTTTGATATAGTTTTCGGCAAAAAACTTTTATGAGGACATGGCTTCGTTTTGGGCAGCGATGTATATCAAACATAACTCTTTGGTAAAGTAAAAGTATTTTTTATCTCTGTTTAAAAATTTATTACAAAACTAACACGAAACATCAATACGTTGCCGGAAAGTTATAATCAAAATTCCACAAATATTGTTAAATTAAATAAAATCAAACTTTTTCAAAATTCCTAAAATATTCCAAAAATTAGAATAAAATCAAATATTTAAATTTTTTCTAAATTCCAATAATATTTCAAATATTCTTAAAAATTCAAACTTTTTCCAAAATTCTAAATAAATTGCAAAAATTATTACAAAATCAAAAGTTGAAAATTTTTTCAAAATTCCAAAAATTATAATAAAATCAAAAATTAAAAATTTTTCAAAATTCTAAAAATATTCCAAAAATTATAATAAAGTCAAAAATTTAGAATTTTTCAAAATTCTAAAAATATTCCAAAAATTCTTACAAAATCAAAAATAAAAACTTTTTCCAAATTTATAAAAATATTGCAAAAATTATTACAAAATCAAAAATACAAACTTTTTTCAAAATTCCAAAAATATTTCAAAAACTATAACAAATTCAAAAATTTCCATGTCCAATTTCATTTGCAATTACATATACGTCATAAAAACAGCTACATTTTTTTTTCAAAAAATTGGCAAAAAAATGAAAATTTTTTCAAAATTATAATAAAATCAAAAATTAAAAATTTTTCTAAATTCTATAAATATTCCAAAAATTTTTACAAAATCAAAAATTAAAACTTTTGCCGAAATTCTAAAAATTTTGCAAAAATTATTAAAAAATCAAAAATACAAACTTTTTCAAAATTCCAAAAATATTTCAAAAACTATAACAAATTCAAAAATTTCCATGTCCAATTTCATTTTAAATTACATTTACGTCATAAAAACAGCTACACTTTTTTCCCCAAAAAATTGGCTAAAAAATAAATGAAATCATTTTTTGACACACTTGACATTATTTTTTGACAAACTTATAATGCCATAATTCTCAATAATAATAATAAAATATCATTTCATACGAACTATTAATTTAATTTTTTTCTAAAAAATTGGGTAAAAAATAAATAAAAACCTTTCTTTTGACACACTTGACAACATTTTTTGACAAACTTATAATGCCATAATTCTCAATAATAATAATACAATTTCATTTCATTTCAAACAAACAATTTTTTTTTTCCAAAAAATTAGGTAAAAAAATAAATAAAAATCTTTTGACACACTTGACAACATTTTTTTGACAAACTTACAATGCCATAATTCTCAATAATAATAATAAAACTTCATTTCAAACAAACAAATTAATTTTATTTTTTTTCCAAAAAATTAGGTAAAAAAATAAATAAAAATCTTTCTTTTGACACACTTGACAACATTTTTTTGACAAACTTATAATGCAATAATCTAGTTTTTGATCTCACATACCAATCCCGACCATCAAGATTTCTCCAAATTTAATGTTCCTACTTAAAATGAACGTTTTTTAAGCCAAAAATATGAAAATTTGCTATTTTTGACACACATAATGATTTTTTTGACACACTTCCGGTACAGTTATCGACCACAGCGTCCTTTCGGACCTGTCCCTTGTGAATACCTATTTTTAGAAAAAAAATTTTTTGAAATCCCTCCAGCCGTTTTCCCTGCAGTGTAGGTAATGACGGCCGGACGGACGGCCGGCAGACAGACATACATTTTTTTTTTTTGCTTTTTTAGAATCAGGAGGTCCTAAAACGTCGAGAAATGTCAAAAAAAGTGGGGGTAAGAATTTCACTTTTGGCTCATGAATGTAATACTTAGGTCTTTCAGACCGAAGTAACTGGTGAACAATTTCTACTAGGGTTCAATATCTTTTGCTTATCTGTAGTCGTTTAATATTTTTTTTGTAAATTGTATCAGTAAACTGATGAACAATTTTTATTAGGGTAAACTACAACAAAATAAAATAAAAAAAAGACGAAATGAAAAGTTAGATTAAATTTTAGATTATTGGAATCAGTTTGTTACTTCATTGAAATGAGACAGTAACTTAAATATCATCGATTAGAGTCGAAACTAATTGGTGATTTTGTAGTAGCGGGATATTTATCACTGTTCAACTAAATGATTGATAAGTTTAATAAAAATGGATGGTGAATCAAATGTTCTGTACGGCGGAGATATTGAAAATTTGAAGGAATTGGAAAAGCATTCATTTGGTGAAATATTTTTAAAGCAACTGGCAGATTCAGGTGATCTTACAGTTCTGGTAAAAAATTATAATTAAACTGTCAACAATGAAATTTAAATCAGTTTTTTTATTTATAATTATATAGATCGATGCTCTTACATCTATTGAAGTAAGCTATAAAGAACTTCGGCATAAAATAATAGAATTTGCAC